>VYXF01012284.1:212719-285642 GCA_013397295.1 Polioptila caerulea | reverse complement strand
TTTCTTTTCTTTTCTTTTCTTTTCTTTTCTTTTCTTTTCTTTTCTTTTCTTTTCTTTTCTTTTCTTTTCTTTTCTTTTCTTTTCTTTTCTTTTCTTTTCTTTTCTTTTCTTTTCTTTTCTTTTCTTTTCTTTTCTTTTCTTTTCTTTTCTCTTTTCTCTTCTCTTCTCTTCTCTTCTCTTCTCTTCTCTTCTCTTCTCTTCTCTTCTCTTCTCTTCTCTTCTCTTCTCTTCTCTTCTCTTCTCTTCTCTTCTCTTTTACTTTTCTTTACTTGCTGTAGTTGAAATGTTCCTGCTACTATTTTTATAAAATAGTGAATTTTGGGGATGGAAAAAACCCTGAAGTTATGTTAAACTATTCATAATGAAACTACTTCCTAGAAGCAATACCTATCACTTGCCTTGTAGTTGGTTCCATACACTCCTGTGTCTGTACAGGATAGACACCTCCTTGAAGAAAGAAAACATTACAGGATGTGTTAGTGTCCTATGTGATAGCATTTCCAGACATATATCAGTGTGGCTGCCAGTATCTAAACAGTCAGTGACTTCTGAGTTTCTGCTGGTGCTTCCTTTGTCCCAGAATTGAACTAGGAGGTCTGTCTGGTCTCTGTCTCACCTGACCATTGCCTTTTCAGGATCACCATACACTCCAACTTCGTGCAAGCATACTGAATCTGTCCTCAGTCTGTACAGCATCAAGTCCTCAGTCTTCCTTCATCAGCTTCTTATCACTACACCACATTTCTGTGAATTTATCCTTATTTACCCAAATAGGGGAGTGTGTCAAAGAAATGCCTCAGATTTGTTGCCACTGCTGCTAGAAAACATTTTCTTACAATTAATTTCTTAAGTGCATCTTCTGCTATGCTTTCATTGTTGCATGTTTCTCGTGCACATAATAAAAGTATTTAAGGTTCTTTTTCAAGATTTTTGAGATACTAATCATGTGGTTTGCTGTTTTTATTCAGCAATATATATTTTCTTTCTGCATTAAACTCTTGACATTTCTCTTGACTGCAATTTGGTTGACTTTCTGCCTTTCATTTCATTATTTATATATATGAAATTTTTGCATCCTGTTTTATATTTAACTTCCCCACCATATTTCACACAACATGAATGCATATCAGCTGTTAAGTGCTCAGATTTAGAAACCATGGCACTCCTGCCATGAAAAAAACATAACCACCAAAAGGAACATCAATGTACATCAATGGCTTCCTTCACTGTTATGAAAAAGTGTCTTCTCCAGGACTGATAGGGCTTTGCTCGCTGCATTTATCATGGTGGGGTCAAGATCTGGCTATGGAGTGAGGTAAGCAGATTTTTTTTTTTTGCTTTGTTGTTGTTGTTGTTTGTTGGGAAGAGAGGAAAAGAGTGGATGTTTTGGAGCTTGACCACAGGAGTTGGGACACAGAACACACAGCACAATACTTTTGTTTCCTGGGGACAAGAGTATTGTATGTTAGGTGGCCACTACAGGGCTACCAAGTCTTTTCAACTTGTCAGGATTCTTGTCTCTCTTTTAGCATATTTGCTTGCCTAGGCAATAAGTATTAATTCCAGCTCTTACTCCCATGGCTGTTTAAATGCTTCATCTCTATCTTTAGCTTGTCTTCCTTCCACAATTTAGATCTGACATGTCTTTGAGCCTCTTATGGCATCATGAGGCTAAATGAATTTTTTGATGTCTTGACTTGATCAAGATGATTTTTTTTGAAACTGTTTAGTCAAGTGAGATTCAGATTTGATGGAGTTACACGTTTATTTCATTTACTATGCAAAAATTAAAAGGCTTTACAGGATATTCTTGCTGAAGTTAGAGTGAAATCTTCCTACAAGTCCTATCAGTCTGTTTTTTGTAATGTCATCAGGTTGCTGCAAAATGCATAGCTTGCTAAACATCACTGCTGGTTCAGCTGGCCAGTAATTTTAGATTAACACTTGGTAAAGTTTGACATTCAGTGTCTCTTGAGAATCAAACAAATTGTACTGAGCTCAATCCAAGGACAGAAACAGAGCTGTTCACATCAGGAGATAGAAAAGTAATAGAATAAATTTTTTAAACTTTATCCACTTCCATCCTGTTCAGAAACAAGGTCCGCCCCAGCTGATCTTTTCGCTTTGGGAATGGGGCAAATCTCATAGTAGGAAGACTAAGTTTCTAAGTCACAAAATGGTCTTTAAAATTTTACAGTTAGTACTTTAAGCCTTAAATTTGAATAGTAGATGTTTTAATCACAGGCTACACACACCCCTGAGAAGAAGGGCTACCAGAGGTACCCAGTGTGGCAGGAGGACAGCTGCTGGTCTTTTGTTTTATCTATTCCAGTGGCTCTCATTTAGCACCCATTTTCCCCGTCCTTGTCTTATTGGCTTTCTACCAGTGATAGGTTTATTATGTCTTAATGAGAATAGTGTGCAGTAATGACAGACCTTACTGATGCTCCACAAATCACATTTTTCTGGATTTGAATTTTTTATAGGGTTCTGGCATTACTTGCAGGATTCTGGACTGAGATGGCAAAAACTTCTATGTTTACCAAGTAGAATAATAATTGATCTGGTGGAAAGGAGAAGCTGAAAAAATAATTATGTTATTAGAAATTGTTGCATGCCTGAAAGAGCAAAGGATTTATTCTGCAGCAGTCCAGGATTCTGCAATGGCTCACTGTAAGCTGAAAGACCCTATGGAGATTTCAAAAGATATCACATGTCAGTATGCTGAATACATTGTTGCTTTAAGCTCTGCTGCTCTGTACAATTATTTGAACTTTGTCAGCTGCACTTCATTTTTTTTATTTTTAAATAAAAGACAGCATTCCTAAGCTAGCATTTTTTTCTAAAGGTGAACAAAAGTATCTCGTATTGACTACATTGGAAAAGAAAATTTCAATCCCTTAAACTTGAGTAACATTTCCCATTAAAAGAAACTATAAAACTACCTAGAAATATTTTCAACCATTTTATCTAGAATACATTTCAAATGGTTTTCTGATAGCCAGTTTTTCAAGGACATATCCATAAAATCATACTTTTATAATATAACTGTTGATGGATGGTAAATGGACAATCTAATGGTGCCTGGACACACATCGCAGCCTAAGTAAAGAAAACCTGGAACATGGGAGGGCAGATCATCAGCTGACAAAATTATTGATTTAGGTCCACTGAACTGTATGAAAAAAAAAATATTTCTGTTATTCCATACAGACTAAAAAAAAGCATTAGTAATAAAACGTCACATTATATTATGCAGCACTGAATGGTCTGATACGAGGGAATGAAACTGTTAACCTTCATGATAAGCTAATAACAGACAGATTTGGATTTGAATTGAAGCAGTGTATGAATATTAATTAGGCAAGCATATACAAGCTCTGAAATGGCATATTTAAAGGATTTATTTAAGACTTTAGGTAGTCAGTTTTTATGAATGATTCAGAATGTTTCTGGTAGTCATGGGGGACAACATAAGGATTAGCATATCTCTACATATGCACGTGAAAACTAAATGAAGATAAAAATTAATGCTAGTGGGAAGAAGTGGTTTATACTTCCTGGTAAATGTTTAATTTAAACTAGTGGGTCATGCTGCACTTATCTTGGGCCTGAATTTTGCCTTTCACTTTATCTTGGTGTTCTAGCTTAGCTGGATCACACACATATTGGACCAGACTTTTCACTGCACTGCCACTTTTTCTAGATGACCCAATTTCATATCAATTTTTCTTGCTTAATCTGCCAGGACCAAGATGCCTACTTTAATGGAGGTCTAAACAGGTGATCACCCAAACTATCAGATGAACCTTTAACATTCACACTAGCTCTGTGGTACTGGGTTCCATATGTGCTCATTACCTCTGGCTTTGATGTGTCCGTACCAATGGCAGGGTCTGGGAAAAGATTTCAGGGGGTTTTAATGTGTGTTGGTTTTCCTCTTCCAAGTGGCCCAAAAGTAAAGGTGACTGATATATTCTAATATGCTGAGCTGAAGGGTGTTTCTCTAAGGTGAGAGTTTGAAAACTTGGAAAAAAGCTATTCAGTTCCGTGATCAAGATGAGCAGAGAATGGACAAGTTTGAAAGCCTGAGACCTGGTATAAACATAAAAGTGATATTTTACTTCATGGTAGAACTAGGATGACAAAGACATGGTCTGTGTCCTGAGAAAAGCAGCACCTCAGGAATGGGATCTCATACAGTATTGTAGAGGAGGAAACAGTATAAAAATGTAGGTATTGTAAGAACAAATGTCACTTTTAGGCAAAAGGAAAACTGGTAATGATTGGAGCAGCATCTAGTTTGGCAGAAAGGCATTTTCACAGTTGCAATCATTTTTAGAGAAGAGATCACATTTGAAATGTCTTCAAAGAGGTTTTTTTTTTTGTATGATGTTTATATTCCTGAGGTTGATTTTAGAGGAAAAATGCAATAAAATGTGTTTTGGTGTTCTCCATAACATTTTTCAGCATCATAAACAAAACTTTTCTACAGCAGGATATAGGAGTGTACAAAGAAATAGCCTGTGATGTCAGTGAAGTTCAAACTCCTCTCTAGCACCCTGAATATATGCAGTGTTTCCAGCAAAGATGAGAGGATGAAATGGAAACTGGTAACAATGCTACACAGTGATCTGAGCTAACATTCAATGAATTTCCTGTTTTAATGATGGTGTCATGAGATACGGTCAGATTCAATGGTACTATTAATCAGATCCAATTGCAGTCAATTCCAGTCATAATGCTTCACCATAAATATGGATTTTTGAAGGGAGCAACTTTTATGTGAATGGCTGTTTCCATTGATTTTATACCTTGCTGTCCAGTTTTAAAATCCCAGAATTAGTTTGATGACATTGAAAGTAAGAATCAATCTATCTGTGGCAAGTCAGTGGCAGGGTATGTGTAGACAGAGAAGCTGACTGAAAAGACATTACAAGGTCAGACAATCATTTGGGAAGGAGTCAGTCACCAGGGGATGTCAGCAGAAGTTTGCAATCAGTGTGAAAGGCAAGGTTAATGATTTTCAGAGCAATCCTTTAAATGAATGTGGAGGCAACGCATGAACTCGCAGTCTGGTCTAAATAGCATGGGTTGCAGGTTAGCCACACTATGCAAAAAGAAAGCAGAGGGGTTTTCCTGCATGAGAAGGCAGAGAGAACATACTGCTTTTAATGTTCCTTTCACTCCAGCTCTCCCATATTGATTTGTATTTACTTCCTCTTTCAGGCTAACCTTTCCATCAAGGATCTTTTTCTTTTCCCCAGTACATGCTTTAGTTAATAGGCCAGATTTTCTTAAAGTGCCCAAAGCACCCATTTAAAGGGAATATGTTAGATATCACATGCCTTCCAGAGAGCTCCTGTGCTTCTGAAAAGGCTTCGTGTACAACCTTGCCCTTTGAATCACGTACAAAACCAAAATGTACCAGCTCACCTGGTATCTGAAACCATCACATGCTTTACCCTGGTACCACGTGGATTTTCTCCCGTCTTCTCACTAAGAAGATATAGGCAGATGTGTAGTGTTTTAGTATTTTTCTTAAAAAACAATGAACCTATTAACCCAGTGAGGCCATTTTATGAGCTGCTTCTCTGGCAGTCTTGTGTGCTGCCAGGCCTGGACTGACCATGAGGGTAAGAAGAACTGCCCACCTTTAGCTCACCAGGGCTCCCTGACTCTTGCCCTCCAGCTGCTCTTCCGTCCTTCTAGGATATAGCTGCACCAGTCTGCTGCTGAAGAGACTTGGCTTGGAGGACAGTAAATTATCTGGGGAGGCCGTGGAACCACCTTGAGGGAGCTTAAGGATGGCAAGAAGAACTCTTTGACAGGATTTACATGGATATGGTTGCTTCTCCCTTAGGGCAGGGGAATGGAAAGCCCTAAAATACTTTGAAAGTCAAAGACTTTCAAGTTTTCTATGGTTCTGTGATTACCAAATGTTGTCCCAGAAAGAACATTTTTCTTTCATCTGAATAAGAGTTAGACTGTATCTGCTTTCATGGAATAATAATTCATTCTACATTGCCTTCAGCAGGACTACCGGCAGTACATGGTACTCTTACATGGATTTTTGAAGTGTTGTCCGAGTGCCTGCAATGAAATATTTCTCAATTTTACTTCACTTTCCCCCCTCCACTTACATGGTTTCATTCCAGCCATTCTTTTGTCCACCAGGCCATCAACAGGCAAAACTGTTTACTTTTTTCTATGTACATCAATCATTCCTCAAATGAGAAACAACAGCATGTGTTTCGGTCACAAGCTTCCTCGCACATTCTTCACTTCATGTCTCAGCCTGCTACAGGCAAGGACAATGTTGCTATTTCAACTGGGCAAAATCATGAGTAGTTATAAATCCCCTCGGGGATACGAATATGCTCAACAGTAGTGAGAATTTTCTAATCTTTGTGTGCTTTATTTAAAAGTGCAATTCACAATGGATCTCTGATGAAAAGTGCCAGTAACCCTGCGAACTTTTAGACTGCTGCCTGTGCAGAACTGGGAGAGGCTTTCTTTTAAGAAGTACTTCTGCTGATTTGGCAGAATTGGACCAACAAATTGTAGTGATGAACTGGATAAAAATGACCTGGAAAATCCCTGCCTCATGTACAGTGCTGACTGCTGAGCAATCATTGCTGTTCTGTGCTTTTTCCTTTGTGCTGGCCTGTGCATAGATATACTAGTACTGAGTTAATTCAGAGCTGGGATAGGCACAGGGGAAACCACAAAATTTTAAATTCCCTCCTTTTATCCTGCAGAGAAAATTATTTTCTAAGCCTTTCATTTTTGTTGTGGGGAGGGAGCAACAAGATTAGAAACTGAAGCTAGGTCAGACTCTCTTGAGTCCTCATGCATCTTGGCATAGCCATGCTTGGACACAAGAAGCTGCTCATAAAAGACTCAGCCATATGCGTCAGAACAATTAGGTCCATTTAAAACCCAGGAACTAACAATTTTGAGGATTCTTTCAAACTCTTTCCAGTTGAAAACTCCATGTGTTCTTCTCCCTCTGAAGTTTGTCTTGACTTCTGGCATCTACCAACACCAAAGATTCAGAGCAAAATATCTGCAGAAACTTCTGGACTTTATATCAATATTGTTTGAAACCACCACAGATTTCACATGACCCCATGCTTCCCATCTTAGTTTGTCAAAATTCTTCCAAGTTTCAGATAACTTATGAACCAGACTACACATTCAACTTCCTATTATTTTAGTCAGGAAAATTAAACTGTCAGGAAAATTATGCTGTTAAAATAATCATTAAAGATATTAGAATGAAATTTGAAAAAAAAGGAAAAGTTTGTTCGACAGGCACACGTGTATGTAGGCAAGATGCATCTTTTCCATAAGAAAAACTGGAATTGCTGAACAATCAGCCATGCCCTTCCACAAGGTCTGGACTGTTTATTCATGGGTGGTTCCCAAAGATTCCTCTCACCTGGTATCTGAAACAGTGGATGGCTTACGCTGTTACCATGTAGGTTTTCTCCACTGTTTTATCACTTTACAGATACAGGTGGGTGTGAAGTGCTTTTATACTTGCCTATCCCTATTTATAATACTCCCACAAAGTCCCTAATCTTTATTGAACAGCTTTATCTTTTACAAATAAGAAACATGAGTTTCTTACAGAGTGTACAATTGGAATTGTAGTGAGAAGTTATTGAATAACTACAGGGAGAGTCATGTTCCTTGAGCCACTGTATCAAAACTAAACATGGTTAATGAAGAGAAGACAGTTCCTTTTTCTCTTCCTGATGTGGTTAACAAAGATCTAAGAGAGATGAAATAACACTGTGGTTTAATTATTTTTTTCCCCCTCTGGAAATTTTCAATATTTCTAGTTCTCATAATTTTCTTGTAGGGAATTTTTCCAAACTCCTATGTGTAAAGTATTTAGTATCTCAATGATTGCAACGACTCATAATGCTCATTATCTGCACTAACTGTTCAGAAGCGATGCTATTTCTATTCATTAAATGAATGAAATTATAGAACACGTACTTTGGCATTTTCCACTCACAGACTACGGGATATGTTTCATATGTTGATTTTTCTGTGGAAGAAAAATAGCAATGTGTGTATACCTATGACATATGGCTGGTGCACTGGGCCCAGTCATTTTGTACAGTGAAGTGTAGCCACATGCTATGGTTGGCAACCCAGACGATCACAGATATCCCTACTCTGTCATGACTTTTTGTTTAATGAGATATTTTTCTACCCTGGGACAAAGACAAAACAATTTTTCAAAACTTTCTTCCCTTGATTTGCTTAGTTTTAAAGCAACTACCTAAGAGAATAATCAGAACAGCTCCCAAGAGGTGCTGAAGTCTTAAAGCAGGGAGTGGAAAATTAGGGAGAGAAAATGTTTTTATTATGATTGATTTCTTATTGTGCAAAACTTAGCAGCTGCTTTACTAATACATATTTTTAGGAGATCAGCTCTATTTTTAAGATTTTAGACCCTGAAGCATTCTGTAGATGTTTTCAAATGTATTCTCTACTCTTAATGAAGGGAAAAGTAACAGAGAAGGTTAAAATTATGGTCTCACTCTAAAACAAAGCTTGAAAACAATCTTAAGCAGTCACATCTAGTTTGGGCTTCAGCTGCTTAGCAGTAATACAGCAGGTGAAGAAGTAGTGTGCTTTAGAGAATGACAGCCTTGTTCATTTCTATTTTGGAAAACCACACTGAAAACAACACAGCCACGTCCTAGAGAAGATATTTATGCTTTTCATTACAAACTGCTGTTCTGGAATCAGGCATGCTCTAGTTACTCATGTAGCCCACTTTTCCTCTCACCTCCCTTGCCTTTCAGAGTCCAGGGGACTTGCAGTCAAATATTCTGCTCTGACTAGGCAGTGTTATCTGAGGGAAAAAAAAGGTGATGTGGCTGCTCTGCTGTACCATTGGTATAGCTGCTGATAAAACGGGGAGAAATACTGCTAGTGAGATGCAAAGCTTAAGGGCTTATGCTTTCATGTATTTGTAATAATGTCAACTCTATTAAATTATCTGAAAGTAGAGAGATTTATTAAACCTTTGTGAACAATGCTGTTCCAACTGGGTATTTTGGTAAGCTGCCTTTATGTAGATATCTGTACAACATAAGCTAATGCTCCACTAAGAAAGAAAATGTTTCAGATTATCCCGGGATGATGAAGAGTAATTTTGTGAATTACAGAAGTGTAAATTACTGTCTCTTGGTTTAACTAGTCTGTGAGAGGGGTAAATTGCCAGAAAAGCACCAGGGAAAAGGTCAGTGAGAGGACTTAAAAGCACTACCTAACTTAAGAAGTCAGGAAAGCATGAAGGGTGGAGGCTTCCTCTGCTTTCTCCCGTTCATTTTCTCTCTTTACTTACAGACTCAGCAGCTTTTGACACTTCTCCCTTTGCAATAGTTCTATGATCTTCTGCAGGTGTACACTGCTGGCGTGTTGTAAGTATAGAGTCTCTGTTGTGGACTTTTGCTTTACTCTGTAGCTCTCCTGACCATTGTTTCTTTTAATGAATCCAGCAAGTATGATCTAAAAAAATTATTTACACTTTTCCTCTTACATACCAGCATCTCACTTTCCCCGTGCTGCAGGGTCTCCAGTGGTGATCTGATTTATTTGCTTTAAAGGCTTTCTTATTTCTCTTTGGTTTTGCTTCTGTTTTTTTGTTTGTTTGTTTGGGTTTTTTTTAATTACTTTGAAATCTTGACAGAAAGAATATGACTGCCTCCTCTTTGGGGCACAATGTTCCCAATTAATCTGTTGTTTTTGTTATTGAGAAAAAGAAGTCACTGCACTTGCTTGTTCCAATAACCTCTGTACTTTATCTATGTTTATCCTACCAAGCACTGCTTCACATACTAAAAAACAAAGAAGTAAAAGAGAATATATTTCCTAATCTTGTTCTGAATGAAAGTGAGGAAATTTTTGCTTTGACTAGTAATTAATGAAGAACAAGATCCTTGCAGAACGAGGCATTGGCTTGTGCAAAATATTGCAAGAATTAATTACACCACCTCTGATTTCAATGTGGGAGAGAATAAGTTCAAAGTTGCATCAACAGTTGATTTTTCAAATTACCATTTTCTCTGATTTTCCTCTTAAACTTGGAAGAGTCACTGCTATAAATAACACACAGGCAGAGAAAGTGGAGAAGGAAAAATGTTTGAAGGAGATGACTGACAATGATTAAAAATTTTCTCTTTACAGGACAAACACACTTTGAATCCTTGCTATGGTGAAAGATCAATCCAAAGCCAGTACAGTGACTACTCAGGCATGGAAAGAGAGACTTAAATTCCCTTGGAGAAATTTCAGTCCTTTCATCTCTCACATACAGCTCACTGTGTAAATAGAGACTTTTCTCTTTCTTTCTCGCTTTCTCTCTTTCTCTCTCTCTTTCTCTCTCTCTTTCTCTCTCTCTTTCTCTCTCTCTTTCTCTCTCTCTTTCTCTCTCTCTTTCTCTCTCTCTTTCTCTCTCTCTTTCTCTCTCTCTTTCTCTCTCTCTTTCTCTCTCTCTTTCTCTCTCTCTTTCTCTCTCTCTTTCTCTCTCTCTTTCTCTCTCTCTTTCTCTCTCTCTTTCTCTCTCTCTTTCTCTCTCTCTTTCTCTCTCTCTTTCTCTCTCTCTTTCTCTCTCTCTTTCTCTCTCTCTTTCTCTCTCTCTTTCTCTCTCTCTTTCTCTCTCTCTTTCTCTCTCTCTTTCTCTCTCTCTTTCTCTCTCTCTTTCTCTCTCTCTTTCTCTCTCTCTTTCTCTCTCTCTTTCTCTCTCTCTTTCTCTCTCTCTTTCTCTCTTTCTTTGTATTTAATTTCATATTCAACTGACTGATTCTCCAGCCACATTGGACCAGTACAGCTTATTAGACTTCAGACATTCATTGGTCTTATGATTTCTTAAGACTTTAGCTTCAATTTTTATATTTAATGAAGCTGCTACAAAATTAACACAGATCCCAGAAACCAGACCTCTCCTCTGCTGAATTTACCTTAGCTTGTCACATTGTATACAAAGTACATTTATTTAACTGCAAGGCTATTTTAGAAGGAATTTATGAGTGTTTCTAAGTTGCTTCAAACAGGCAAGCCAAGTGAAAGTGCCATGTGTACTCGTACTCACTAATTAACAGCATAGTCATAGTCCAAATCTCCAGTCTAAGCTGCACTATAATTAACAGTGATCCCCCATTTAAGACTGATGACTGATGCATTCTGCTGTTGTTATGTTCATTTGTGCAAGTTGCATTTTGTTTTCTGATATTGGCTGTATACAAAATGAAGAAGTATTTTTAATAAAGGAGGATGTTGAAAAGTGGATTTCCATGTTTACTAGTAAAAGGCTGCAGGGAGAAGTATAGGAGGTTATATCATCTGAAATGTGCTAGAAGGTATCAACAGAAAAAAACAAATTTTTCTTCTATGGAAAATTGAACAGTTAGAAATTTAATCTGAACTGAAAATGTTTCTGTTTTAAAATTTCCAACAGAATATAAACTTACAAAAGTTGTTATTCTGAAAATGAAAAATATTTTTTAATTATTTAAACCATTAGAAGATTGTAATTATGTACAATAATGTGAGTTTGCATTCTATGTTTACATATGTATAGGGTATTTGTAATGAACATCCTGAATATTTATATAAAAATTGTAATGTAACCTCACAATCGCAAAGCTGCAATGACATTTATCAGACCTAAAATTATATATTGGACCTGAAATTATTTACTTTTATTTTTCCCATAGGATGAAAGGAATTGTTTTTAAATACTTCAGTTTTGACCAGAGTGCAGTTAAAGGGGTGGTAAAAAAAACTCCTCTGACCTTTCAGGGAGGCCTTAACATTTTTACATTTTTCTGCTGAGAGGAGACAGTATGAAAAAGCTAAAGAACACATGTCAGAGCAAGAACTGAAGTTTGGCAGAAGTGCTGAACTTCACACACATAATACCTCCCAGGAATCGGCTGGGAGCCCACTGAAGTCAAAGGGAGTTTTTGACTGGCTGCAATGTGTGTTGGATCTGATCCAAAAGGGCTCTGTTCAGCAAAATACTCAGACGTGAGCTTAATGAGACTTTAGCAGGTACTTAAAAGTCGTGCACACTTGCAATTTTTTTGAATGCATGCTCAATTATTTTGAATTTATTAAGATCTCTACCATGTGATTTGCTGCAAAATAATAAGAGAAATATTGAAGCAGTGGTCTTTAGTTGTCTAAATACACAGAGAAAACAAAGTTCAAGGGAGATGCTGCATTACACTTCTCAAAGGGACCACAAAAAAGTCAACTATTTCAGAATGGGAAGTGAGAAAAAGCAGACGTTAATAACATGGGATTTTCCAAGTTTTAAATATGAGGCCAAATTTGCTCTGTGGTAGAATTGAAAGATCAAAGCAAAGAAGGTATAAATTAGAATATCAATCACTCAGATTAAAGGTTTGATTCATAGTGTATCTGCTCCAGAAGTGGAAAAAAATGTGAAACAAGATTTAATAAAAATTTTGGCCTCTGGATTGTAGTCACTTCCACGCTGAAGCCTGCTTCATCCACAGTAGATCTATTTGGAACTGAGAAATGGATTATAGTTTTTATTTTTTAAATTAGAGAAGAAGAACTGCTTAAATACCTATAGAAATTAAAAGGAAGTTTAAAATGCAGCTTTGTGGATTTCAGCAGCTAGAAACTATTGAAATAAGGTCGAAATTTTCAAAGAGAACATTCCCTTTCTGACATTAGAGAAATTATATTCTTGGTCTCTGTGGGGAGAAAAGTAGGTGGGAAGTTGGTAATAAGTTGAGATGGATGAGAATTGAATTCTCAGATCTGGATCTAGGCAGGCTTCAGAATTCAAACCTTATGGACAGGCTGAAATCTGAAGTCTGATGATGCAGCACTTGAATAAGATAGGATCTGAATTCAGTGGTAGAACTAATATTCTGAAGGGGTATTTTTTGTTAGTTATTAGCAAGTGTGATCATTTCATGCCCCTCAATAAATTGGAACTCTTAGAGCAGCATATGGTTTTTCTGGTTTTAGTTTAGCCATTTTACAATGATTTGGTTCTGTGGATCTGTTTTACTGTTCTGATGCAGACATGTTTAATACGTAGTGAAAACACGTTCACAAATATATACTAGGTTTTCTTGATACCACATTAGAGGGCTCTGTAAGTGCAGTCACCACGTTAGCATCCTGCTCATGTAGTAACCAAAATATTTATGCAATTTTATCACAGCACTCAAAATGAATCACTAGCCACCCTTGGGGGATGCTTCCATCAGATCCATTGTCGTTTTCTGGAATGACAGTCCTGCAGTGTGAAACCTGAGAAACAATAAACCCCTAATAAGGGAAATCGGAAAGCTCAGCCCTTGCAGGACCACATTCTGAGGTTGGGTGACTCATGTAAAAGCAATCCAGGCAGTCATGAGACAAAATTTTTGTAGCCACATCAGCTTTCCAGCATTTGCTGCAGTTCCCAAGTCTGACTTGCGCTCATTGTATTCTTTGTCAGATTTATTAATGCATTGTTCTGGGTTTTAAATTACAGCCCTTAGCAATCATGTTCATACAGATCTCCTGTGGCGGGCAGCAGAGAAGTCTCAGAAGCAGAAATAAGCACACACACAGTCTCTGCTCTCTGCAGGATACTGCTTGCTTAAAACAACTCTATTTTAAGATTGAAACTTTCTATGAAGTTATCTAGTTTCTGACTTCCATTTTCCATTTCACAAGCCAGTACTGCAGTTCTGTCTTATGTCTTCTTTCCCCAGGAAGAAACCTGCCAGACCACTGTGAGGATGAGACATTCCTTCAGGCTGGGTTTACTGCCTTGCTTTTTTTTACCTCAAACCATTTTCAAATCAGGAATTTTAATCAAGTTGATTAAATCAGATTTCATTTAGGAAGAGCATTGGATCTTAGTTCATTCTTGTGAATTTAACCATGGCAGCTTACATGATTGGTCTCATGCACACATACTTTCTCTCTGCTCTGTACTTTGTCCTTTCCTCGTGCTTCTGGTAGCAAGGGAAGCATGACTTTGTTACTCTAAATTACAGTCCTGTGTTTTTAAATTGTTTAGAAAGTTTTGTGTACAGCATGAGACTGGGAAAGCCTAGGAATGGATGCATAACTCCCCTGCTGTTCCCTTTCTGGGGAACCAGCTCAACTTACACTGCTGCAGACTTACACTTGCTGCAGCACTGCTTGATGCTCAGAAAAATTTGAATTATATTTGTTTAAAAAAGCTGAATAAAACTAAGGATATCAATAGTTCCCCCAGGAAAAAAAGGACATATAAGTACTAATAAATAACTGATACAATCAATAATAAATATATAATAAATACCATTAGATCATAAAGCCACACATGGTTACTGGAAGTTTTGTACCAGATCAAGGGTGAATGACATGTGGGCAATTATACAGAAAACAAAATAATTTGCAGATATCTGTGGGTGATATATGATGGTTTGGACCTAAACAGGGCAACTTCCTCTGTGTCCTTCATGTAAAAGAGGGTATGGCAACCACCATCTCAATGTGCAGTGGCTGAAGCCACTGAAACAACTTCTCAGATGTATCTGGGCTTTTCAGAACAACTTCAAATCACCAGGAGACAGAGACCACAAGGTTTCCTACCCAGTGTGAAAGGAGAAATGGGATTTTCATCTCTGGAACCATGGAGTGGTAAATTCTGGAAGCACAGCAGTTGCTAATGCTAGTTACTAATGCTTTCTTTACTGAATTAATGAATAGTGGTCAAAGAAAAGCAGGAGAGGAAGCAGCATTCATAGCTCAATGGATGTGCTGTGTCTGTTTCAGAGAGTCATTATGCTGCACTTCCTCATCCCACAGAAATGTGACTTGGAAACTTCACCAAACCTCCTAATTGGAGCACTTTTTGGAAATGATACTTCAACTGGGAGCAGTGTATAAAGAAGGAATGAGGAAGCTGTCAATGTCAGCTTTTTAGCTGAGGTAGCTTTTACTGAGTTTCACCAGTTTCACTGGCTCAGAAACATGAGGTACAGGACACTTTCCATCTGCTAGAAGCAGATTTTTTGTGATCAAGTAATTTTCATTTCACATGCTAAATTTAAGTTGCAAGAGATGCCACTGTTACAGGTGATTGTGTAAAGGGATATACTTTTGATGTGGTTTTAGTTTACTGACTAAACTGCCTCTGTTCTTACTTAATCCATCTGTAGATTAAACACTTCTCTCAAAAATCTGTGAATGGTAGCTTTTAGAACTTAGCATTTCAGCATGAAAATAATATTTGGACTTGGAATAGAGGACTAAAGTCTAGCTTAAGCAACACTTAACCAAACACAAAAATCATAACATAAGCACAATGTCCAAGACATTCATTGTTTTGGCTGCTGTGTGACATCTGAGGGCATTGTTAGCCCTGACTGTTGCCTGCCTAGCCTGCCTTTGGGCTTTTCCCAAGATTCTGATAGCTCAGGACCTCATTTAAGCTCTTTCCTGAGCTATTTCACAGGGTGGGATGATCCCTTACTTGTCTCAAGTCACCTACCTGCATTTTTTAGATAATCACTAGGCCTCTAGTGACTGATAGGACCTCTCTGTCATAGCCCAGTCCTTCTGAGGTGCCACAGGCTGGTTCCCCCTCATCAAGGGCATGGCCAGTACTGGGATTGCCTTTAGGTCTTGGCTTATCCCCCATTCTCTGCTCCCAAAAGGTCTCCCTTTTTACTCACCCAAAGCCAGATGGCTTCACAGAGTGTTCTGTGCCCACTGATACTCTCCATCAGTGTATTGGATTTGCATGGCCAGATTTTGGCAGCGGGGGCTCCAGGGGTGGTTTCTGTGAGAAACTGTCAGAAAGTTCCTCTGTGTCTGAAAGGGTCAATGCCAGCTGGCTCCAGGATGGACCTGTCCCTGGCCAAGGCTGAGTCAATCATCAACAGCAGTAGGACCTTGGTGATAACATATTTAATAATGAAAAAACAGGTTGTTGTGAAGAAGAAATTGTAGCCAGAGAAGAGTGAGAATATATAGAGCGATGACTCTGCAGGCACAAAGGTCAGTGCAGAAGGAGGTGCAGGAGGTGCTCCTGGCGCTGGAGCTGGGATTCCCCTTCAGCCCATGGTGCAGCCCATGGTGAGGCAGCTGCGCCCCTGCAGCCCTTAGCAGTCAACAGAGGTGCAGAGATCCACCTGCAGCCCGTGGAAGGCACTCATGCTCGAGCAGGTGGATGCCTGGGAGGAGTCTGTGACCCTGTGGGAAGCCTGGAAGTACTGGAGCAGGGTCCCAGGCGGGACCTGCAGATCCATGGAGAGGGACCCACACTGAACCAGTTCATGAAGAACTGTCTCCCATGGGGTAGACCCCAAAATGGAATGGAAGAAAGACTTCCCTTCCTGAGCAGCAGCAGAAACAACCTATGATCAGCTGACCCTAACTCCTCTGTCTCCCTTGTGCTGCTGGGGTGCAGGTGGCAGAGCCTGGAAAGAAGGGAGGGGAAAGGTGTTTTTAAGATTTTTTATACTTCTTGTTATCCCACACTGATTTTGATTGGAAATAAATTCAATTAATTTCCCCAAATGAAGTCTGACATGACAGTAATTGGTGAGTGATCTCTCCTTCTCTTTATCCCAGCTCATGAGCCTTCTATATTTTCTCTCCTCTTTCCAGTTGCAGAGACAGGTGATGGAGTGGCTTTGATGGGTACCTGGAACCCAGCCAAACAACTCTAATCAGTCTCCAGTAAACTGAGCGGACATCGTTCTGAGATTTTGATAAAATCATTGTCATGATTATGAATGGAAATCATGGATTTTGATTCTACATGGCTCATTGATACTTGTATCTTTATAATTCAAGAAGAAAACAGAAATTAATGCAGAGTGGGATCCCAAAAGCTCATTGTGAATTTAAAACAGGTCCTTTCATGTTAAACACAAGGTCTGTATCTATAAAACAATATTTGAGCATGTTTTTCTAGCACAGGAATATCTTTCCTTGTTTTAATCATACTGCAGCTCCCTTTAAAATCTGCAACCAGCTGGGTATCTCAGTCTTAGAAATTCTGCACACACTTGGTGTGCAACTTTGGAAGACCTTTCCCTGCTCTCAGCTTAGGTTAAAATGCAACCAAGAAACAGCTCTTGTGTAAGAAAAGAGACCAAATAACAAGTGTACTTCAAAGGAAATTTGAAAATTAATCATTCTGTAATCTCTCTAGCAATATTCACATGAACACCGAGAAAAACCCTTTAAGACTTTTCTTTCAGCACACTCAACAGCATGGTTAAATATGGGATTGCCAAAACTAAATGAAGGAATCTTGATGGCACTTATCTCACAAGGAACAGCTTGAAATTCACAGCACCTGGAGGCTGTTGTTTTCATGCTGTTTTGTAAATGACACCATGGGAAAGTGGTAAGCTCTCTTTTAGAAATGGAACTGTGGTAACAAATGGTTTGGAGTTAATTTGAAAAAACGTTATCAGCAGTAGGTGGCTGGTCAATCAACGGGATTTATTTCATAATCTTATAACCTGGGATATACCTGTACTGCAGGTACAACACAAAATGCTTTCCAACAGCTTAATTCACTAGGTTGTGCTAGAAATTTATAACTAGGTTCAACCTACAAGTAACCTAACTACAGGGTAACTGTGCTTGCTTTTTTGACAGGTCAGTTACCCAGCCTGCTGTTGCCTTGTTCTGCTTATTACCTGCTCCTAAACTGCTGAATTTAAATTCTACTTCTCTCTCTCACAATCACATTGTGGCTGCAGTCCCTACTGTCCTTGGCCTAAATTTGGCCCCTAAATGTACTAGTGCAACTCTACAATACATTAGCAGAAATCAATTAAGTCTCTCTCAATTTATGGCAGCTGAAAGCTGAATTTGACCAATAAACTCTGCTGACCCTCTAAATGCCTGTATTAAACGCAGTGTTGCTGTTCTAGTTTGAGTCAGAAGAGAATTTAGCTAAGTATCAGAAAATCATTTAAGTGAAGCCTTCAAATAATCAGAGCTAACCGCTTATCTTGACAAGCACGTGGAAATATGTATCAACTTTTATAAGGAAAAAGTATAAAAGAAGGTATGAAGCTATATTAGTTTTACATGTACACTATTGCTTTAGAAATAGAGAGGAATATCTACATAAGCTCATTCTTCTAAACAAATTATCTCCAGCAATGGTCATGTGAAAAACTTCTACATTATGATGTGTCTCTCTGATGTGCTAGCTTTGATAGTCTGGATTAATTAGACCATTTTGAGTCTTTTTCTGCTGGATGATTAATATACAACAGAGGAATATTTAAATGTCTGAAATTAGACATATAACAATAGGAATATGTAGGGCTGAGAAGCAGAGATATGAATGGTGTCAAACACCTTGTCAGAGGAAAATGGCTCAGGATAAGGGGAAAATTAGGGAGTATACAAATCTGCTCAAATTTGGATTAGAAGAATCTGTAGGGAAGTGTATGATCATTAAATGAAATATCAGCATCAGAACATCCAAATATCTCACACCATCACTCAAAAGCTGTTACTTTATTTAGTAAAGCCTGTTGCAATCCTTGTACGTTTTTTTCAGCTAGCAACTTCCATTTTTAACTCAATTGCTAATTGTTTTATAATGAAGCTCACATATTTTCTTACTGAGAGTAAAAGAGGAAGTGCTTTTACTTTGAAGAGTAAGTCACAATAATGCTTTAGTTGATTGAATAGTGTTTCAGGAAGAGGTTGAGAAAGCTTTGAGAGGCTTTTGCTATAGTGCTTCCTGATATTAGATTTATTGTGTTCTTCTGACTACAGTGATATAATTAGATAGCTCTTTATTATAGTTAGATAGGTCTCTATTATACAGAGATAAAAGCAAACCCCAAAATCAATTAAATGAAGATTTGCTTTAGCTAAAGCATTTTGCTAAAGTCAGTTCTCTTTTTATAAGCTACCTGCCTGGAGTTCTGCTTCTCCAAACAGCTCTTTACTATAAAACAACTGATTTTGGGGGTTCCAGAGAATGAGGATGGTGTAGGATAAAGTTCACTTGTATGGCTTAGATTCTGGGCAAAGGTCCTGTGGTGGAAGCTGGAGAAAGATTGTCATTTCTGTAGGGAAAGGCTGCCAGCAGAAACATTGCTATCCAGTGATTTATTCTTTTCCTCTTCCCTCCTGCCAGGATTACAGTATCACCCAATGAAGTGATAATTATATACATAATTAATTCTTCATATTCACCCTTCTCCTATGGACTTTTGATGTATGGGACGAAGTCACAGAGAAAGTTTCCAGTTTAAGTGGGTTTTTTGGGGGATTATTTTTGGCTGTTTTTAAAAATTATATATATAGCATAAAGGTCTGCAGCCATGTGCTAAGTCAGAGCAAGGTTCCCCTCTTTTTTTTTTTTTTGGTTGGGTTTTTTTGGTTTTTTTTTTCTTTTAACTGAAGCAATACAACAAAGCTGATAAGTAGAGGAGGAATATTTTCTCTAGCGCGTCTAGTCACGTCAGATTGTAAAGCATGTGAAATAGAAAATTGTTATAAAAATGAGTAAACTGATACTGTGATTATAGCATACATTTCTCAAATTAAAAATGCTGGTGAATTCCATACAATGTGCTTCCATACTGTGAAAGAGCAAAGCAACACATTCCAACAGTAGGTATTTTCAGGGTGGTAGCCTGTATAATGTATTCAAAGGATCTCATGGCTGATTCAGAAACTCTTTTGTGATCAAAATCTTCATCTCTCCCTTCTGGTTGTATTTTAACACTTTCTAAGAACAAATTACTTACTAAAAAGATTTGTGAAAAAGATTGAGAAGGATACATGGCACACCTGGAGACCACTCCTAGATATAAAGTCTGGGCCATTTGACAGATGGAACTGGGGGCGATATCTTATTTTTTTTTTTGAGCAACAACAACTTAAAAAAAAACCAAACAAAACCTCAAAAAAAGAATGTTTAGATTCTCAGTTCCCAGACAAATGAAGTCGTGGAATTAGGCATCTTCTTCCCTGAAAGCAGCTCCTCTGCTCAGAACACATCTCTTATGGCCCTCAGTAGTTATAAAGCACTTAGTACTTCTTCAGATCAGAGCCTGGGAGTGGAGAAAATCAGTTTGCAAATAGACATTTAAAAGATTCTGTGCATTGATCATCTGTAGTGAGAAAAATGTTTGGCTCAATGGTATATTGAGTGTCACAGAAAATATTCAGTGGGATAATCTTGCTTTTATCTCTCCTTGCTGCTCCTTTACTTTCGTGTCACATTGTCTCACACACCTCCAGCATCTGTTTCGGTTTTGTATTTCAGTTTCTGCTTTTCTTATTTGCTCTAAAATATCTGTTTCTTTTTCCATTGCTCTGTTTCCTGGGTTTTTTTAGAGCAGCCACTGAGTCGTTGTGCCACTGCAGCAGGTACTATAACATGGCAGATGCATTTCCAGGGAAAGTCCTGTTGGTCCCTTAGGCTTTGTAGACACCTGAGCAGAGAGGATAGAGTTTTATAGGTTTCGCAATCAAACCACTGAGCCAATACCAATGGAAACATTCAGGGCCTATCAACTAGTTTCAGTGGACATTCGATACAGAAAAAAAAATTATTGCAGGTGATCCATGTGAAGTTCCTGCTCAAAAGAGGAGAGGAGCCCTAAAAATATCCTTGAAAAGCTCTACCATGATGGTTCCACCATATTGTTTAATTTCTGAGGGAATCACTAATTTACTTCTGAAAAACAAGCATAAGAAATGCTTCAATGTAAACAGGTAAAAGTTGCAAGACATGTATATAATTGTTAGAAAATCTTATTGTAGAAAGGATAGAAAAAATACTTCAGGCCTAGCTTTGCAGAGAGGAAAATATCCAGACTAATGTATATTTATATATTCAGGTTTCCGTAAGTTTTTTTTTTTCCTCTCTGTATTATTTTAATATTTGTTGCATGTTAAGAAAACAGAATGGGAGGAATTTCTGCCACCCAGTTCATGTGTGAACAGATGCATGTGTGAACATATGCATTTCATATAAAAGTAAATAGATCTGTGCCAAGGCACATATATGCACATATCTATAAATTCAGTGCAAACAAGGTATAGGTGGGATAGGGTTCTGATTCAACAGTCTTATCAGATGTAAACTCATTTTTAGTAGCCATGTCTACAGGCAGAAGCCTTTTCAATGAAGTTAGTGTATCTCTTGCAACAGATTAAAGTCAAATATGATACTCAAGAGTATCCTTCTCTTCTAACAGTTAAACATTCTAATGTGAAGCAATTTCCAAAACACCATCATATGCAGTAGTCTCCCTCTTTGAAGTTAGTTTAGATGTTTTACTCCTAACTGGACATTAGAACACGAGGAATATTTTGTGTTTTAAATATTCTCATCAATATGTTCACTCTCTGATAGGAAAATAATGCTGGTAAAATTAGAATACTGTATTATCCTGAAAAGTTCTTAAGTACTTGCTTTTGATAAAGAGAAGAGAAACACCCAAAATGTCCAAATAATTATCTTGGGTTCAATTTTTTTCCATCTCTCTGCAACAGTTCCAACGATTCTATTGTTGTTGTTTCCTTAGAGGACATTGATAAACAGAGCAAGAAACGTAATTGTGTTTGTGGTATTTGGTGCAGTTCTACATAGTCATATTTTCTCCTTTTTCTGTGATGAAGTATTTGCCTGTGAATTCAAAGTAAGCCTCAATTTCACGGTTGTCTGTGATTTTCAAGAACTCTCTTTGAATTAATGGTCAGTTTAAAAACTTATCATCTCCTACTCAGCCTGAGCCAGAAAATTTCACCTGGTGCAAAGTACTATGTTCAAAGATGAAAACCACCATCTTCTCTGCCAAATTTGATTTAAATTAAGTAAAAAAACTGCATTTATGTTAATGCTGACCAATCATGGTTGTTTCAAGTGTGTTTATGGGTCGACAGCTTTTCACTTCTGCCAGGTTCCCATTAGAACTTCTGGAAGGTGTTTCTGTCTGCTCTGATGAGCCCTCAGAAACACTGATTGATAGAAATACAGAAATCTTGAAACTAATGGGTGAAGTAAAACCACAATTTCATTCCAAAATTTATTTGAGAATTTGTTTTGTTTTCCAATATACTTGTCCTCGTAAAATTACACTTCCTATGTTAAGTTTTAATATGAGGAACTGCAGTGCAAATTTTGTTTTCCAAATATCTTGGAGGTAATTAACTGTTACTATCTTTTCCCAGTGGAAAATACTTTTTTTAAAAAAAGTAATCAAAGTATTTCTAGTGGTCTTCAGTTCCTCAAGCAGACTGTCAAAGTTCTCTGTGTTCCTTTAGCTGAGATTTAATTTTTTGTTCCTTCTGTAAGTCAGTATTTCTTTGATTTTTAAATAAATAAGTAACAAGGTGGATTGTGCTTGGTTTATTCTCTCCCCCAATACCTTTGCAGATGTACCATGTGAGCCAGCAGGACCAGAACCTCCCTTCTATACTTAAAATGAAGAAAATTTGCAAATTCTGTCTTTGTTGTGAAGTAATACTCAGATACTGTTCCTATATAGATACAAGGAAAATGTTTTATCTTGATTTTTTACTATATAATAGTAAAAATATTTGCCGGGGATAAAGTACCTCTTACATTTTCTATCTCTTTTTAATCTCAAACATTATAAAACTGTTTAGGTCCCCCAGCTCCTTTAAAAAAAACACTAATTTTGATTACTAATGGTCTGTATTTAGTCACTGGCTTTGTTTCCAGGTGACACAGGTCGTCTAAAAAGATGGAAGTAATTTCTCCGAGCAGAAGAATCATTACTCTACTAATCAAAGTCACAGACTTTGGCTACAGGACACAAAGGGGAGTTGAAAACAAACTCTTTAACCTACACAAAGTAGGAAATAATGAGAATATAGAAAAGAGTTTGAATTTCATATTTTGAGAGCATGGGCTGGCACAATCAAAACATCAAGGGCAGCTGTTGTTGATAGGCAGATAATATTATCTTGGGTTCAAACCTCATATTCTGGTTTCCATCATGTCCCCATTTGGAAAAAATAGGAGAAATTTAAGAGTTTGTGGTGGTATTCTGGGAAGAGTGGGTGACAAAGAAGACAGAACAATTCTGTAAGAAATTAAACTCTCTTTCACCATGAACAGTTCTTTCAGCAGCTGGAATCTCAGGTGAAAGGTTTCATCTCTGCTAGTGCTTCCTCCTTCTAAGTAAGAAATGTTTTGTACTTTGTTACTGTTCTTCATATTAGAATGTGTGATTTTGTTGGATTTTTTCTGCAGGAACTTCTCTTAAAAGTCCACCAGACCATAAAAAACCAGCCAAGGTAAAATAATTTAATATGGGAGGAAGCAATACATTTTAGGGGCTGTGGATTCCATTTGGGCATATGTTATGAGAATCCTGTAAATATTAGGATATCATAAGGATCCCAGCCCACATGATTATACAAGCTAGACCAAGACAGTAACAAATCCTGCACAATATAATCTAATATCTTAGAAATGCAAATTCATAATGTGAAATCTCTTTTAACAACAACAATTTTTGGGGTTTTTTTGTAAGTGGCTGTTACTGTTCTTTGTAAATGTCATCTTCATTTTTTAGGCTTTTAAAAATTTGCTCAAAGAAAGGAAACATGCAACAGGTGATTGTTCTTTGGAACTTCTTGAACAAAATCTTGGATCCTTGGATGTTATCATCCTGCTCTCCTAGATTTTATCCTTCTACTGGAGCTGGAAATGTGTGTGTTTAGCATAGTGTAGCCGATATAAAAACACTTAAATTTTGAAAGTGAAAAAAAATCTCTGCATTATCAATAGAATATCAAACCTTTTGTTGTAGAGGGGGGTCTATAATAACTGCTGGTTAAGTGCCCAATTAGCATATTTAGTTATTTTCCTTCCTTCATTTGTATCAGTTTCTTGATAGATTTTGGTAGGCTTTTTGATGTCCCTAAATCA
This sequence comes from Polioptila caerulea, assembly GCA_013397295.1. NCBI lineage: Eukaryota > Metazoa > Chordata > Aves > Passeriformes > Certhiidae > Polioptila > Polioptila caerulea. The sequence goes on along the minus strand of VYXF01012284.1, from coordinate 261,686 downwards.
GTTTTAGAAATGCTAAGAAATTAAAATGAAACTGAACCCCTAAGCTTCTAATCAATGTATATTCAATTTGTAAGAATAAAAAATGGTTTTAATATGTATAATGTTTGGGCTTTTATCAAGACACCTATGTTTTTAGTTCTTGACTTGCTTAGAAGCTAAAATATTTATTGGTGAAAGAATATTTCTTACTAGCAGCCACAGCTATGCAGTAAATGCAAACAAAATTATGCAAAGGAGAGTAATCTAAAGACTCTTCTTCCAAGTGTACTTTTAGACTCTTGTTGTCATGACAAGAAATAAAATCAGTGTAATTTAATTTAGAGAACACCTGCATCCCTCTTCAGGTTTTTTTGTGAGTAGGACTTTTTTTGACCTATTGAGTAGAGAGGATCACTAATTTGAATGAAAGACATGGGTTTTGGAAGTCAAAGGTTGTAACACTGTAGTGTCACTGTAAAGATGAAGTTTTGATTTGCAATGCAGAGACAACAGTCACACTCTTAACAGTGCTACTTTTAAAGAGATACCTATATATAATAGAGAGATACATTTCAAGCCAGGAAATTTATGGACCATGGTGTGGACAGATACAATCAAACTAAGTCTATTTCAAAAATTAGTGGTCATGATGAACGAGCAAAAGGTTTTCTTTTCAGGCTGCATGCACATCTTAAGAGTTCTGGTTTTTGTCATGAAGTATAACTTTTAGCTGATCTCAGGGTTTGTTTTATTTTCTCATTGATCTTGCCTTTTGTTGACTTTGCTATGTGAAGCACTCAATCGATCATGAGCATCTGTTCAGCTGAGTCATCTGCTCTGAAATGGCACATTGGCTACATGTGTCAGCCCTGGTCAGGTCTTTTCTTTGGCAGACTCTTCAGTTAGGCAGGAGTGAGCTACCTCATCTCATCGTGGCTCCTACATGAGGAAAGGGAAGGTGCTGTGGTCACTGAGGCATGCAAATGAAAGGCAAATTCCGTAAATGACACAGAATTTGACTGTAGTCTACTGTTATAATGCCCTTAAAATGTGTTTTAAGCTCGGCTAGCTCGGACCCTTGGGCAATACAACATGGACACTAAGGTGTCTAGAATGANAGGGGAGGGGGGAGGCTTGGCCAAGGGCCAATGGGAGACAATTGATGGGACAGGTAAAGGAGGGGGAGGGGCTTTAACCTGAGAAGGTAGGGTGGGGAAAACCACTATTACAAGGGTTACATGGGATAAACCATTGTGACACAATTTTGGTAATACATTAGTACAATGCAAGAGTCTACTTGTGTTTAAATGTGACTGTCTGACACTTATTCTTTGCTGACCCCTGCAGATTGCCTCCTGTTTTGAACCTTGCTTTGAAATTCTCCCAAATGTCCTTTCACTGAATACCAGGGAAAATTTCTGATGTTGCCAGCATATACAAGCTCATCTAATCTTGAGAGAAAATATTTCTTTTTTTGCCAGAAATAATAACCTTGACATTTTCCCTTTTACCCTTCACATTGAATAGTGATGTTGATTGGTGTTGCAAAAGTTTATCAGACTGTTATGAACTTAAGCCAGAACTATACCAGGCTGTAACTGATAACAATTCAGGCCTGAAGCAGGTTCGTATTGATTACTGGGAATTCTGGCATGAAGGAAAAGTGCAGTGTAGAAAGGTGGGGAAACCCATTTATCCCGTCTCTAACTAGATAATGACTACAGAAAAAAAAAATTAAAGCAATGAATTAAACTCAGTTCTATCAGTTTTAGGATTTCTGTGTCAATATCTTGAATGTTCACATAGTGATCCAGGGGGATCCAATTTTCTTTAACTGAGGTGACCATAGGGTTGTTTCTATGGTATTATTTGAATTTGCTCACTTGTGCTTCTTTGAAGGTGTGGAATTGGCTTACCCATGCTATTTGAACAAATATTGGGTTGTCATGCAGCAATGAAAAGCAAAATGCTGTGACTGTAAGCATTTTAATTGACATTTTTGTGTCCATTAAAGGCTGTTTTCTCATTACTGGTCTAAAGCTTCAGCATCTCCATGCTTTGCTTCCACTTTTATAATTCAGCTGAGAATAAGATTTTCCCACGGATATCCTCTGTCCTACTGCATGTATATTTTGGTTTTGCTTTTACATTTGGGAAAATTTCAGGAAGTGCTGAGCTGAAAGGTACAGATTCTTTGTATTAAAATTCTAACACAGAACTGTCATGTCCAGCTAGATTTAGATTTAAGATCAACCTTGTGCCACTCCACAGAATACATGGTGTTCTTCTTGACCCTGGGACCAATTAACCCAGCTCACAAGTGGTAAGTGGTCAGGGTAGTGTCAGATTCTGCATGTTGAGCTCTTGTATGTGCTCACCTCTCTTGTACACTCTGTTATTAATATTGTTGTTGTTACTGTTCATTTCTTATCTCATTGTTTCTAGTAAATTTTCCCTATCTCCACAAATTATATTTAACTTTAATTAAATAATTAATTTTAATGAATTAATTTAACTCCAATTCTCCTCTCCAGCCCTTTGCAGAGGAAGAGAGAGGGGGAGGAGGAAGTTATTGAGCAGCGCATGGTTTAGAGTGTTTTCAGGGGAACCTTGAATTGGGGAAGAACACTGGATTGGGGAATACCATTCCTAAACCATGACAGTTTAATAGGGCTTTTCTGGGAATAATACCTCCTGTGTCTTGGTACAAAGCCTTTGTTTATTTAGCAAGATGCTGCCAAAAATATAAAATCTTTCTTTTGAAGACTGGCTACTGCTTTGTACTTGCTTCATCTTGTGCTGGAGTATGTTAAATTTATTTTGTCATCTATTGCTTTTTGTCTCATGTTCTATTCACATCAGACAGGTGGACTGTCTGAAGAATGTTTTTTTTTAGAATAGAATAGAATAGAATAGAATAAAATATTTTATGTTGTGAGTCACCTATATTGCTCAACTTGTCTGACTCCTTGACCTCTTCAGGGTTGATCAAAAGTTAAAGCATATTATTAAGGGCATTGTTCAAAAGCCTCTTCAACTCTGACAGGCTTGGGGCATAAACCACTTCTCTAGGAAGTCTGCTCCTGTGGTTGATGACCTGCTCTGTAAAATAAAAATGCTTCCTTATGTCCAGTATAAACCTCCCCTTCCCAAATGTTGTATCACTGGATACCAGGGAGAAGAGCTCAGCCCCTTCCTCTCCCCTTCCCCTCCTCAGGAAGCTGTAGAGAGAAATGAGTTCATCACTCAGCCTCCTTCTACTCACACAATGCAAACCCAAAGTCCTTGGCAGCTCCTCAGAAGACATTCCTTCCATCCCTTTCATCAGTTTTTTTGTCCTCCTTAAATTGTGGGGCTCATTTTCCATTGTTAGAGTTCTTTGATATCCAGTTTTTGTGTTTGGGGTTTTTAAAAAAAATATAAACTTACAGCTGTCAGCTGCTTTTTGACAAAGGACTTCATAAACAGCAAAAGAAGAGCCATCCCTGTACTGATCTGATCTCACCTGAGTATCACTCAAACTGACCATTACAACCACATGCTAAGCCATGTGCTCCTGCTTTGCAGGTTGTCAAGGTGGACCTGTAAGGCAGAAGTCTTTCAGGAGTGTATCTGTGCACTCTTCAAAACAGAGTTATTTGCTAATGGGGAAAAAAGTCCGGAATTTGCAAGACTATTTTAGGAAATATTTATATGCAAGATTAAGTGAAAGTATTCCATCAAGCCCTTAAAACTTGTTTGTAAATATATTTTCTGAGAAGTTACCCACCAGTACTCCTACTGAGATGACAATTTCCAAGGTATTGTGGGGTTTTTTATTAGTTCACAGATCTGGATCCCTTTCTTAATCATGACTTTCTGAAGATGTTCCTTATTGCTAAAGACTAAATGAAAGCGAATTTCAGAAAAACAGCTTAAATCCTATTATTCTTCTCAGTCATGTTACAGTCTTGTTTGCCAGTGAAAATACAAATTTAATACTGGGTTGCCTTGTATAGGAGACTTTGTGAATATAAATGCGCTGCTTTTCCTTTTAAAGTGATCTATCTTCACTTGCCATCAAATTCATTCGCTTACAGAGCATGTACAGTAAATATGGTCCCTTTCCCTGAGAGTTTGCTTTGGTTTTACTTGTCTTTAATCAGGCCATTTGTCCTGTTTTACTCAACGTCTTCTTGCTCGGTGCAGAATTTCTTTCATAATCATTCTTGTAAGTTACTATGGCATGAACTCCTCATGAACCCCACAAGTTGCCTCAAGCAGTTTGAACAATCAGCTGTGGTACATTGGTGCAGAAGGCAGTGAAGAAAAAAATTGAGGCTTCATCAAATACTACCCTGTTTGATCAAGGCCATTATTTGTTACAGGGAGTTTGTCACACGGGGGTTGGCCTGTGTTTTTTATGATTATCTCTTGGAATACAAGAAAGATGTTAAATGACGTTTTTACCTGAAAATCAGGAAACACCACTTTACTGTGAGGGTGACTGAGCAAGTGGCACTGATTTCCCAGAAAAGAGGTAGAGTCTCCATCCTTGGAGATATTACAAAACCACATGATCCTGGGCAACCTACTTGAGCAAGAGGCTGGACCAGATCACCTCCAGAGGTCCCTTCCAACTTCGGCCATTCTATGATCTTGTAAATTTTTGCTTTTCCACCTTTCATTTGGAAGTAGATAATAAATTTTAATTGGCTTGTTCTTCTGACTGGCATTGGGAAAATTGGATTTTGCTGATTATTTTGTAAAAAGACCAGCCTGTAATCTAGCTATAAGGCTCCCCCTGAAATCGCTTGGAAGAAAAAGGGACCACCAGGATGGTTACCTCATCCAGAGATAGCTGTCTATAACTCTAAGACCAGAGTAAGCAAGTAGTTAGAGGACATGTGTAACTTCTGTATGCCTGCCTACAATTAGGGAAGATGAATTCCACTGCTGGCTTCCACATGGTTTTTCTCTCTTGCCTATTTCCAGAGTGGCTCTGATCTCTTAGGAGATCTTCTGCTTTTCTTATTGGGGATATTATGATATGAGAATATAGGGGGAAAACACTGCACCTTTGGCTTGCAGGAAATCCTGCTGTTGGGAGAGACAGATCACTCTGCTAGTGTCCAACACAACAAATGTGAACACATATTCTTGTTTGCTCTGGAAGATTTGTTACTAGACTCTTTCCATCCCTTTGCCCTGGCAGAATGGTAGGACAGACCCTTGGCCTTACGTTTTATATTTCTGTGTTATAGAAGGACAGAAAGAGTACTAGCTGGCAGAAGATCTCATACACTTAGTTGCTATTTATTTTGTGGTGTAAGGCTGCTATGCATAACTTGGTAAGCACATACCTGTGTTGTGTACCATGCATCAAATACTTAACACTGCAGATTGAGCAACAGGCACCAGTCTAAAAATTATTTGTAGTCACAGGTATTTAAACTTTGCCTGAATAGTTCCCTCTCCTTGAACACACAGCTTGAACTTTTCTCACCTGAGTGGCACATAATGGGGTTTCACTGCTAGTGGTAAATAAAACAGGCCTTACAGTGCACCTCCATATACTTAAAACTGTCCTTCAGCTCCTATTCCACCCCTCATAAATAGGGTTGCCAGAGATGACAGCTCAACAGTTGGGCTACTGTGTGCAAGGGCACCAGGCTGTGTCCTGACTCTGCCTAACTTGCCAGTATGGTCTGCCTGGTAGTACCTGGATGCAGGACCTATAAGGTTTTCTTTTGCCTGGATAGTGGCCCAAGCGCATTACCAGTGGTGGCTCCCTGGGGATGAATGCTGGGAGTGGCAGGGGCTCCCCAGGTGGGTGACAGCAGAGAAGAAGACAGAGCCTGTCCCACCTCTCCAGACAGGAATTGGGCATCTAGAGGCACTGGGACAGCCACAGCCCTGGCCCTGGGGACCTCCTTGAGGATTAGGATGGGCCAAGACCAGCCTGGGAAATGGACCAGTGGTGGTCTGGCTCATCAGGGCCATGGATCATGTAAACCCTGTATATGCATATATATATATATATTTATAAACACCAATCATTCAGTGTCATTTCACTCTAATCTGCCCAAGGGATCTATTAACAAGAACCTGGGTTCCTCTTACCTTCAGGAACAGGTCATAACAGGAGCCATGCCCCCTCTCAGCTCCCACTGCTGGTGGGCTTGACACAGCACCCCTCACAGGGATGCCAGCTCTCAAGCTGGCTGCTGTTGTTCCCTGGGCCATGCCTCTTCCATGTCCCTCCACTACAATTGTGGATCCAAAGACTGCTGTCTGGGTGTGGAATCACAGATGATTTTCATGTAGGAGAAGATGATAAAAGGCATGATCTACTGTTTCATACTATGAGTAAAAATGAATGATTTTGATCTCTTTCTCGGCGTGCTTTCAGCACTATCTTTATTCCTTCAAGTATCCCCACCACCAGGTTTGGAGGTTGTGTGTTCCCCACACTTTCCTCATATTGCTCCTTTACTCCTTTGCTCTCAGAGACTCCTCTGCTCTCAGAGACTCCTCTGCCATAGCATGATCTTTTTGCCCTGTCAGTGGTTCATCACTGACTCCTGCTCATTCCTGCATGCTTTCTGAGCTTCCAAGTGAAAGACCAGTATTTGTGTAACATGCCCTAATCATTTCCTATGGTGACAACTGCAAAAGAGATAGCTATTCTCACTTGGTAACCTTAATATGAAATGTTTTGCTTTAGTATATCATAAGTTCTTTAATTGTGAGCAATTATTCTTTTAATTATTCTCTTTCTTTTAATTTTTAATGTAGGTGTTTGGCTTTCTGATATCTATCATGTGCTGCTTTCTGAAATATTACTATTTAATGTGTGATATTGAAACAAATAAAAAGAGACGTTAACTTTTTTATTGTCTTAAGGGTGGGTACCTTATAATTTATTGTCTCTAAGCATCTCAGTTCATGTCTTGCCTCAAAAGTCTATTCCTTCATTGAATAGATGCAGTAGGGTGTTGGCCACATAGAATGTGGTTTTTATTGGTGTGTGTCTCACAGGAATTTTCTGCAATTAAGGCTTAATCAGCAGGGGTAATAACTCTCTAATTTTTGCTAAATGTCTTCCTAACATCTGTACTACCTGAAATTCCACTTTATCTACTTCTAACTTGATAGTCTGTCTTACTTGGCCTCATAGTATTGTGATTATGTTATCAGAGAGTCAAAAATCTGTTTCTGCTATTTTTCTGTCTCTTGATGTGCATTTCTGAAAAGGTCTTTGTGCCTTTCACACACATTCATGCCCACTGTTCATTCACATTCTCTTTCTTACTGTCTTCTGCTGCCCTGTCTTTGCATCTGGTGTTAGTCTGAACTTTACAGTCCATTAATTTTTTTGCTCTTTTGCACTTTACTGATGTCGCTTACATACAAAGATCTCTGAGTCACTTATTTCTTTCTCATTATGGGGGCATTTTTTCCTTGTCTGCCATCCTTTGCATAATGACTTGTCAGAATTTTTGAATGCGGTCTCATGTAAAGGGAATTTAATAATTATCTTTTTTTCCCCCCTTAATAACCATAGGTCTTTGGATTTTCTTCATGTCTTCTACCTTATATTTGTATTTCTTTCTTTGCTGAATTTTCAGTAAATTATCATGCTTTCCTTTCTCTGCCTTCTTAAGTACCTTTGTGGCTGCTTTGTTTGTGTTCTCTATTTGGATGTGAGTTTGTTCACTAGCTGTGCAAGTCTCTGGTTCTCTGTAGAGTTAATGGGATCTCTAAGCATTCACATTTGAGTGCCTGGATTTTTGTCCTGTCATTATTCTATCACCAATTAGTTCAGCCTGTACAGTTTGGTAATTGCATGAATCAGTCATCTTTGTGTAGTTTGCCAAAGCTCTGACCTATCGTTCTGCATTGATGGTTCTTGATTTATGCAAAAAGGAGTCTTTCATGTAACAGGATTTTTTAATGAACTGAAATGCCCAGGAGCATTAAGATTTATCCCTGCCCGCTGCTGATGTAGTGGGATGTCATCAAAGTATAAGACACCCTTCACCCACAACAACTGTACCAATCTGCTCCTCTTGTGTTTTTTTTCCCTTTCCCCACTTTCTAGAGTCATGATAAAATCTGTTGTTCTCCTTCTTTGTTTGGGAGTTCTATGCATTCTCTCTTTAAATGCCTATGTGCCAAGGCACTGGACTATATTGTCCCTCAGCTTATTATTTTTTGTTTTGGTAAAATCACTTTGAAATTCCTGTAAGCACAAGCATAGATAGTCAAAACAGGTCCACATTCCCTTTTTTTTCCCTTCTTTTACATTCAAGGTCTTCAACACTCTCACAAAGTTGAGAATTTTATCCTGAAGAAGAACTCTACATTGTTCTATGTTACTCTCACCCTTCTGTCCTCTCCATCTCTTCACTCTGTGTCTGGCCTCTAGTCACTTGTTCCTTATCCCCCTGGCTCTGTTCTGAATCTCTCATCATTTTGTATTGTGATATCTTTGCCCCTTCAGCTCCATTCCCTATGCTTATCAAATCTGTCTCGCCTGTCCCTTAGGACATCTTTCTGCTGGTTTGCAGGTTTGCTGCTTTAAGCCACCTTTTTACTCCTCCTCCTGACACCTCTTCTTGCCATATCTACTTATTTTTTGTTCTTTAGTGTAGGATTCAGATTCCTGTCCCTTCCTTGGGATCTGGCCCATGTTATGAAGTTGGTGTGGTAAAGAATATGTTGCCTTATCCCGGGAAAAAGTGGAACAGCAGTTTTACCTGTTGAACCCTAGATAACCTCTACTATACATATGGAAAATGGGATGGTTCCCCCAGCACCAGAAGTCTTATAGCACAAGCCCTTTTAAATGCAAATTTGCAAAGCATATTCTTCTGATACAAAGGCCATTACCTTGTTCTTTCATAGTTTCTGCTTCTAAATGGAACTTTCAAAGAAAAGATCACTGTTTTGTTTAGGAGCAGTACTGCCTAAACCTAAAGAGGATACAAATTGAAGCCAGGTTCACTGTGTATGACATGGAGTGAGAACATGACAACATTTCCTGAGCATTGACTCTAACTGAGAAGTCGCAGTCATTAGGTGCTGCCTAAACCAAGAAAAATCTTTAAACTTTGTCCCCTGCACTATTCCCTCTGTTCTGTTCCCCTTGAAATCTTCAGCTGCTTAAAGCAAACAGTTTACCTCTTAGATAACACCATTATATAGATTACCTAGATTTTACACTAGTGTGCAGGCTTTACATGTTCATTCCCGATTCACCCCAGGGCGGTTTGCTCTCCTTGATGTAGGACACATTTGATACAGTCAAAGAATAAAATCATAGAATGATTTGGATTGGAAGGGACTTTTAAGATTGTCTAGTTTCCACTTCCCTGCTGTGGACAGGGATGCCTTCCTCTAGACCAGGTTGCTCAGAGCCCCATTCAATGTGGTCTTGAATACTTCCAGAGATGCGACACCCACAACTTCAAACTCCTTTTCATCAGATGAAATTAATGGGGAATGTTTTGGGAATTGTTTCTTTCAACATTCAAGAGCCCCATGCTATGTGAAAGTAAGTGTCCTACTGCATGCAGATATTCAATGACAAATAACAACTTCATTTTGAACTTTATAGAAGTCTGAAAGATAAACGACCTAAATGGTTAAATTATTTTTTGTTTGCTCATTTCTTCCCTTTAGCCCCATTTTACTTTCATTGGATGTATTTGACAGGGGAAAGGCAACAGCAGGTCTTTGGGAAAAGAAGTTTGTTGCAACAGGCAAAATATTTTTTATAGGAAAAATGCACTCACTACAAGGTATGTGACACTTTTTGCATTTATGACTAGTTTGGTGTTTTTTCTATTTTGGAAACTTGGTACATATGGTAGGATGATGACAGCAGCCTGTCACAAGAACAAATAATGGAAATAACATCCCTGGTCTCAAAGCTGGTTTGTTGGGTTTTTTTTTTAATTGAGCCAAATCAATTTCTCCCTATTCTTGTATTGGGCCCCTTGTGTCTCATTTCAGCTGGGCCCCTGTTGCTGTTCTGTAAAAGGAGTACTAGGCTACATGCTCATCTCCTAAACAGTGCTGAGGCCAGGCACTGGCCTCTGGAGATGCATGACTGTGTCCATGTCCCTGTTTGACCCATGGCATGGTTTGGGGAGGACCATATGCTGAGGTCTTTTCCTGACAGGTTGTGTGGATGAGGGCATTCAGGTGTGTGCTGGGAAGGGAAAGACTAGCCTTTTGAACGTGAGTCACACTGTGCTACTTGCCATCTCAGTGCCCGAGGCTAAGCTCTGGTCTGAGTTAGGAGAAGTCTAAATGGATCAGCTAACTGACCTGGGCAGGGGTGTGTTCCTCTTGTCAGTCTGTTGGCTTCCATGGAGAAATAAAGGTGGCTTCAATAGGATTGAAGCTGGACCATTATTTTCTTTAAGCTATGACATGGATGTGGACATTCTACTTTTATGTTAGTAAACCACATGCAGTTTGGTGGACCTTCAGAAACTATGAACAGAAAAGGGCCAAGAGCTGTTCAAACAGTGTGTCTTTACGTAAGTCTTCAAGTTTCATTTCTCTTCCCCATACAACCCTCTAGTTATAACTTGTGTGCTCTGGTCTTGCATGTGACTTTTGTGACTTTTAATTCTGCAAAAGCTGGTAGACTCTATACCACAGTATGTGATTACTTGTACCAGGGAACTTGCACCTAAGGACAAAACAGGAAAAAGTAAAAAGATGATGAATGTATTTAAAGACATCAAAAATAAAATAAAAATTTCAAATGTATCAGTTTATTGCAGCTCTCCTCTCCCTTTTCCCACCTAACTAATGTTTGAAAGAAGTTCTTGATAAAATCCCAGTGCTGACTGACTATTGTTATACTGTTGGTATGCTATCACAGAGTATGTTGTGATAAGCCATGACAGATATGTTAGGCTGGATTTTTGTGCTGAAAAGTCACACATAGTTATAAAGCAGTAAGTTTGAATGCTTGGTATGTTGCCAGGACTCACCCCCTGCTCAGGCTGGCTGGCATGAGAGGGCATAGCTCTTTCAGAAGCTACTTTCCAATAGTCAGTAAAAATCCACTGTGATTATGATAGCAGCACTAGAAGGTCAGGTTTCCATGGCTAGTATCTGTGTTGTCACTTCTGGTCTGCATCTGTTCTGACAACTCCTGAGCACAAACCTGTGGAATTTGCCAAAGAACATCTTGTCTTCTCATCCAAGTTCACTGTCTGATTTCTCTCTTCCCAGTCCTGTATATTCTGTTTGCTCTATGTGCTTCACAAAGTCATTCTAATAATTGCTTCTGTAGACCAACAACCTGCTTGGCTCTCTCAGCCTGTCTTTGCCTTGTCTGCTCACAAGCTGTCTCTCTGTCAGGCTTTTCTAATTCAGAACAAAACTGATCTCCAGTGGTCTCATAACCCTCTGTCTCCCTTCTAAGCACAGGGCTGCCTTCATGTCTGTTCCTGCACAGAAAACCTGCAGGTATTCAAACTGGAAAAACTGGGACAGCATTTGTAACAAGCACAAAGCATGGATCAGAGATGTCCATCCACTTCCACATGGGCAGAAAGGAGAATGGAAGATGAAGAGTAAATAGTTCTTTCTCACCATATTCAACCAAGCAGAATTGTCCCTTTCATGCCTGACAGATGAAAATAAAAGACTTTAATAGTTGTTAAAATCTGAGAGAATACACGCGTACTTACAGGACTTATAGGACTTATATAGGACTTATACTTACTGAAATGTGGGCTGAAAATTAGAAGGATCAGGATGTAGTTTAGCTGAGGAATGATGGAAATGGAAAAATGAAAGGATGAAACTAGATGGCTGGTGGTGGGGATGGAGGAAAGAGAAATATTCTAAAGAGCAATAATTCACAAACAGCTATTTGGCTAAAAATTTGGCTAAATCGATTTGATTTTCTCCAGCTATTATAAGGATCCCTTATAACTGGAGTAAGACTTGTGCAGAAACAGTTTCAACATTTTCCTTGAGATTTTGCAAGTGATTTTGAAAACTTCCAAAAGAGATAGAGCTTAGAATAGCAGGTCAGGTACTAGATACAGACAAGATTTCCAGGTTTCTGATGTTTGGTTTTTCAAGCTTCCAAGGTTTTTATAGGTTACAGGTCTTCAAGATGGTCTACTACCGTGTTTGAGCTCTTTTGAAAATCTGTCCATAAACCAATGTCGAAGAAAAGATTGGGAAGTGAGGAATGTCCAGATCTACATACAACATCAGATTCATGTTGTAATTTTCTTTGACAATTTTTCTTTGACAATTTTCTTTTGACAACAACTTGAGAAGTTTCTGACCTCTCGATCACTCCAGAATGGCCTGTGGCCAAAACAGTAAAGTAGTAGAGAAGTCGCTTTGTAGGAAATCATAAACCTTTCTGTAATATATTATACACAGATGTATCTCCCACTCAAAATCCTCTTTAATTTACTGGCTGTTATGTAGGACAAATGTTTCTTGTGCAAAAGATAATTTTAAAACCAAAAGGAGAATTGTTTACTTACAATGGTCTGCAAAAGCACAGGAAGGGCTTATTGTTTTTAGGAAGAGGCAGCAGCAAATAAAGATGTCACAGATTTAAAAATAAACCTACGCAAGACTGTATACAAAGTAAATAGCTAGAATAAATTCTTTTTTGGGCATTCATAGTCAAATTATGTCATGCATGTTAATCCCCTTTTCCTCACTTGGAATCAAAGCAAAAATTCAGGATGTCAAAGTGTAACTACGTTTTGAGGGTCTAATTCAAATCCACCCTATGACCATGGATCTGTTTTTGTGCTTTCAGTGTAAATGCTTATGCAATCTTATTTCTACAACTCAGTACAACTTTCTTCCTTGACACCTAATATAAAGCAAAGAGAGTTGAGTAACTTCTGTAACACCAAAATCCCCCAAAGTGTGATAGGTCAGAGGAGTATAAGTACAACCAGCTGTGCACATCACATACCTTTTCTGTTCCTGATTCAGTGTGGGAAATCCCAGCTGGAGTTCTGTGTGGGTGGGTTCCGCACACTCTCATTGGGTCCTATCTGAAGCCAGGGTTTGCTGGCAGTAAAATTAGGTAAGAATCGTGACACATAGATATAGGGCAGTACAGAGAGACAAGCTGAGAAAATGTAGTTAATTCATCTTATGTAGCTGTTCTGGCAGAATGCAACCACGCAGAAAAAAACCTGCTTGTAAGGGATCTAGAACAGTGATTTTCAGCCTTCTTTAGTGAGCAGTAAAAACCTTGAGTAGACCCCTATATCATAAGCTGATTAACTTTTCCTAATAATCTTTAGGCCCCTGCAGGCCAGGGATAGTGCTTCAGATCACAGAGGGAAGAAACTTCTTAAGCAGAGATGTTGCTTTTCTGTATTTTTGCAACCTGTTCCACAGAGCATCAATCCACTGGTCCTTCCCATACGATCACTCAATAGATAAAAAACAAACCTTCCTGAAATAAAGGAGGGGCAATTTGCATGACAGAAATTCTTTCCAAATTTTAATTTTCCTCACAGAATTTACTTGTCTTTGCTAGAGAATGACAGAGCGATGTGTTAGTGAAGTAAATCTTGTACACCCTTGTGAAATTCTCTTCTGCCACATTACCTTAAGGACAAAATTGCCCATTGGCTTCAGAGTGGGTTTGTGTAATGCCATTTCTTTAGAAATATTAAGAATGTAGATCCAACAGGAGAGAAGCAGGTCCTGAAAAGTGGATTTCTCTGTGGATTGTTGCAGTTGAATGAAAGTATATAGGATGTAAGAGCCACAGCATTGTAGCTGTCAGCTCAGTTTTCTCTGTGGTTAAAAGCTCTATCTTGTAGTATGGCAGGGTAAATCCTCAATAACCTGAGCAGTCTTCTAAGGTAACCCCCTTTTAAGAGTAGTTTATGGTTTCAATGTAAAGCAGTCTTTGTAGTACATCTGGCTCTGCTCTGGCACCTCAGTGGTCATGATGTTCTCCATTGGATCATCTAAAATGCCTAGGCATTTTCTGCTTGCCTTTCAATGGATTTCATATAGGGAGGACAATGTGGAAGTCTTTATTTTATGAAGCAGCCATGTTCCATTAGGGGTTTTTTGTGTGTGTGTGGTAGACTGTTCTCAGTTGTAAAAAACTGAAAATATTGAAAGATAATTGGTAATTTCCCATGTTCCTCAAACAGCCTAGCCAGAAATTCACCAGAATTTCCTGCAAAATTTCTGGGGCTAGGAGAATTCTCAAATATTTCTTTCATTTTGCAATGCATGAAAAAATAATTAACTGAAATATAAGGAAAAATACACCTTATTTAGATGACATCTTTTATCTCTACCACTGTTTTCAAGGTTATATGTGGGCTTGATGAGAGATGAAACTGCAATTTACTGTCACAATAGGCTTACAGACTACCACATTTCTGCTGTATTTGTACACGTTTGTCATAAAGTCAGCAGATTCAGGAAGCTTTGGGCCCTGGCACAGCTGCTGATGGGGAGAGGCAAGGCAGAGCAAGGGACGAAAGGACTTGGGGTGGTTGAAGCTGGGGAAGGAGGAAGGATTGTGACAGTCTAGAAAGGCAAGGGCATGTGAGAAGGCAGTGATAGAGGCTGTATTGGGAGAAGGAAGGAGATGGAGGAGGACTGAGAAAGGAGTGTAATAATTTGTGAGGGGTGTCAGGAAATGAAGCAAGAACAGATGGGAGAATGCAAATGATAGAGAGAAGACAGCAGCACCTCTCGGGCTCAGCTGCAAAGAGGTTGAAACTGACACCTATGTTTAATATAGTCCTCTCTTTGACTCTGGCTTGGGGAGCAGAGGTATCTGGAATGTGGGGTATGGCATGATTTGCAGTGTGTCTTTCTATGTGGCAATTGCCATCTCTTGTGTAGCAGCTGGTTTGAGCCCTGCAGCCCAGACAGAACGAGCTATGCAAATAGACGAGAAATGAAGGAACTACTCCTCCACTCTATCTGTCTCACACCCTCTCTGGATCATCTAGCTGAAGTAATGACATCCTGTTGGGGGCTTCAGCATCTTGCCAAGAATACTTAGGAAGCAGAAGGACACTGGAATCATAAATCTAAAAGCCTTGCAAAGCAAATCCTATGGTGATACACGTAAAATCTATATTCTGCAGAGAGCTCTATAAACTGAAATCTGCCATTTCATTTCCTACTAGAGAAAGTACATATGGCTTAAAAAATTCTAGAGAAAGGATGTTGTAATTTATTAAATTCTGTGAGATTAAGACCTAATGAACTCTATTGAAATAATCACCATCTCTTTCCACTGTATTTTTTCAGAGGTAGTTTTTGTATAGATCAGAGCCACAGTAAAGTATGTACATGATTACCAACATTTTCAGAATGTTGTTATAGTTTGATTTTTGTCATGGAAAACTTACAGATCACTGGAGCTGATTTCAGTACGATCAAAACTGGCTTACTGTGCAAAGAACTGAGCACATTGTTATCTTTCACTAAAAGGTTATAGTTCTTTGGCACTGGTGCCAAAATTTGCATGAGGTATAGTGTCTTAAAATACACAACATGCCTGTCCCTCAAATTGTTGTAAAAGAAATACTGTGCTTGCTCAAAGTGATTATGCAAAGTGAATCTTGCCCTGTTTTGAACTTTGAGTCAAAGGACATAAATATTTTGAAAGGAGCTATTGGCTTACAAATGTGACTCCAGCTGAGACTTTAAACATCAAAGAGATGTGTTGATGGAGATCAGTAAGAATTTATAAAGCCATATGACTTGGAAAATATCAGCCAGAGATGAAAAAGAGATTGAAGTCCTGTGATCCTTACTTTCCCATAGTAGGTTGCATTTTCCTGGGCATGCTCAATTGCTATTAATGCCAAAACAGTACCATAAATGTTCATCTTCATATCTGTATAATAGCAAATGATGCTCAGACAGACATGACTAATTGACAATTTCTTTCCTTATCATATAAGGTTCAGAAAAGACCATTTATCCCATTTCAGCCATCACCAGAGTTTCTGAGGTGCTACAGTTATTAGGCAATGGAATAACCCTTACTGGGACAGCAAGGTCAGGTAAAATAGACCAGGCTGGGACACCTGCATATAAAGGAGCATACTTCATCAAAGGTGTTAAAGAGAGTTTAGTACATTCTTTCTCTTGCTGAGGAGAAGCAGGGGAAGAGTTGTAGTGTGCAAAGAGTAGTTTCACATGGAGACACAATTCAACCTTTCATTAGATGGTAGTAGCAGTAACCATCCAGTGTGCCATTTCTGGGAAAAGAGAGTCTTTCTTTTAACTTTTGTATGTGCTTACAAGAGATTTAAGATTTTTTTTTTGTTTTGATCCCTACGCCATGTTTGTTCTACATGATGTATGGATATATTACCTTTTACTGCTAAAAAGCAAATGTAGAAAAATTTTGCATCATATTCTGATTTCATTTATTGGTGCCTGTATGAAAGAAGAGGCAGCAGAAAAAAAACTCCTCTTTTCCACCACATAACATTTGTTCCACCTGTAATTAAACTTGTCAGTCAGTGGTTCTATAACTCATTTTCAAGCTTTTAAGGTCAATTATTTCTTATATTAGTTGACAAAAGAGCTTGTACTCCTTTTTTCCAGGGAAAGTTTGCATCCTTTTATCTTTTGCCTTAAAAATTGCCAGGCCTGGATCTTTAATTGGGCATGGCTTGCATATGCAGTGCAGCCATTCCAGTGGTGTCAGGGTCAGCCTTCTCAAATCACAGAAATGCATCATGTTAGGAAGCCTATGGTGGTCCTCAATCTGGTTTCTTCACTGAGGAAATCTGTAAGTAACCAAGCTTGTGTACTGCCCACGTGCCATCTGAACTTCACAGTAGGATTTTCTGTGCAATTTCTCGTTAACTCCATCCTTTCTTTCAAAAGTAAAGGTAACCATCTATACAGTCTTCTTCATTGGTCTTGGTCTGAATTTTAAAAAAAGGGTTAGCAAGCAGAATGTCTTGCAAAAACTAAAGGGTATTTTTAGGTTAAAAAGTCCCCAAAATCAATCCATAGTAATTTCAGGGAAAAAAAATTTTAAAAAATTTTTAAAAAAAGAAAAAAATATGCCTTTCAGATTATTCTTCATTACTTGTTTCTTGGAAGCTTCGAGTCCCAATTTAAGCATCTCCTGTGTTCCTAGTTCTTGGGCAATTTCTAAGCCTATAGTTGTAAAGAAAAGAGTACATATGTAAACGGGTTTTTTCCACTTATATTTCAAATGTTTTGAAATTGAAAGATTTCACCTTCTTGATAGACTTTCTTCCAGCTGTCAGAAAGACCTCCTAATTTAGGTCAAATGCGTAGATTGCCCAAATATTCATCTCAGGTTGTCAGTTCTGAGGGTAATGTGAAAACTCACCCTCATTTCCTAAATCTTTCGATATCATTTGGAAACCTAGTGGCTCACCTAGGGGATCACTGCAAGGAAACCATTTGGATCACATGGTGAAATGACAGTTAAGGGAACAAAAAACTATACTCTACATATTCCTATTTAAGAATGAGGAAACCTCAGGCATAGTGAGTGAATGCCTCAACATTCACTGTTAATCCAAAGTGTCCATTGTTAAAAATCTATTCCTCAAATTAGACTTCAAAATGATTTGTGTAGTCTGGCTCTGATATCAACCATGGTTACTGATAAGCAACATAAATTGGCATCATATGCTTCATGATTATATTTGTTGATTATGGTTTGAATGAACCTGAGAAGGATTTTCCAGTGTGCTTCAGCTTCTGAGCTGTGCTGAAAGCTAAACCCTGAAAGTCTAAAAGGCAAGTCTAGTACAAGAGATCTTCCGCCTCCATTTTAAATCTTATTTCTAGTTCTTCCCCTTTAACTCTTTTTCATATTTAGATTTTGTCTCAGCATGCCAGTAGCTATATATTGGACAAGGATAAAGAATCAGAAAGATACATTGAGCACAGCACTCCCACTCCAGCACTTTGCAAGAATTTCTCTGGATGATGTTTCTGTGTAACATATGTAGCCTGATCTTGTAGAAACGGCTGTTTCTGCCTGTCTTGTTTGTTACTGAAGGCAGCACCAGAGCCACCACAATCATGTGATACATATTCATATTATAACCACTAATTTCTCTTTCTCTCACCTTGCAGCAAGGCTTCATTTTTCTGCTCATGGGAAAACAAAAGTTTCTTGTGAGAGATGATTCTATGATTTTTGAAGTTATTTTTTTTCCTGGCATCTGACAAATTCTTTTTTTTGGCATCTGACAAATTCTGTATGAAAAAGAGTTTAGAATTGGAAAAGTTAGCCAGCAAAGTTTTAAAGTAGTGTTTCATAAGCATAGATTAAAAGGAACCCAGGAAATTAATGAATCTACTGCGCTCCCTCTCCCTCTCTGACACCTGAGAGGCTTCACACTATGTGCTTCCTTCTAATATTATTTATATTCCTTTAAAAATAATTTTCCTAATTGCATCAATTCCTGCCTTTGGCAGTCATTTAATTTTCTTTAGTCATCATTACTTCCAGTGAAAATGGAAGAAAAAATATTTGTTAGTGTTTCTTCCTCCTCCTTTGTTCTAATGTTTTGGTCAACCTTTTTTTCATCTGGGAACTGAAAGATAAAAAGATTACAAAATTTTAATCTGGGAGTGTTTTCCATCTGACTGTGTTTTACTCTGAATATTCTCCTTCCTGTGCCTTGTGTTTTTGTTATCATATTACACTTTTGCTCTTTCAGCTAATGTTTGCAATTTGTTATTCATATCTACTAGCACTGCTAGGACTCTAGGTTTTATTTTTACAGGTGGAAAGAATAACTTTTGGGAGAAAAACTCTTATTCAAAGTGCTTGTTCTTTTCTCTCTCTTTTTCCTTCTTTCTCATATAATTTTTTTGATTGGAGAATTGATTTTTAGCCTTCTGTCTGAGATCTCCTTGCTTCCTTTCCTTTGCCTTGACATTTACACAGATCTGAAACTGCATTTTGGCTATTACTCAAGTTATTCCCTGTGATTTCCTTCCTGTCTCTGTTTCTTGCTTTTGTTTTGTAAAAGGAAACCTTAGTTGATGTGTGTACAAACACCTCTCTTTCTGTAATCTTTAGAAATGCCCATTCCCATTTATTTAGCTAAGATCTCCTGTAGTACGTGCCTGCTGGAGAGTTCCACCTCATTTTCATCCAATGCCTTTATAATTTTCTTTTATTGCTGTAAGCTTGGGTATAGAGGTTTTACAATAAAATCCCAATGTGCTATTTCTTAGGCTGTATTGTGCTTAGTTTTTGTCTGGTTCCCTCTATGTCACAGTCCATGAGAAGTCATCGTCTAAAGAAAATAGCTGCTGAGCTGAGTGTAGTTAAAATGCTAGATCATGTCTCCTAGGTACAGCTTCAAAATTGGGATCATGCAGAGTTCCAAAACATTTTGTTTAAGGAAACAATTCTACCTTACTTGTTATTTGCTATATATGCCAAACCACCTAGCCATGGTAATTTGAATTCCCCCTAAAAATATACTAGTTGGTTCCCTTATTTTTCATTGGAGTTTTCTCTATTTACATACAAGGACAATGCAAATGTCCAGTGGTTTGTTTTATGGTGGGTTGAAAAAAAAGGAAGAAGAGAACATAATCGTGTTTCTCTGAATTAGAATAATATCCTCCCCAGCTATCCCCAGTAGGAAATACTTTTATAGTTCCTTATAAAAAATCTTTTGTTAACTCTTTCATTTTACTATGCATTTTTTCATCTGTTCAGTATTTTTCTCCTCCATTCACCAGTTCTTCACTTTAACAAATGCATTGACGCGTCGCTGCTTCCAAACCCCTCACACCGGCTAGGTCGATAGAGCCCGCAGCGGCTCGCCAAGTGTGGGCCGCCCCGGGAAGGTAAAGTCAATCCCGGATNTTAACTCTTGCATTTTACTATGCATTTTTTCATCTGTTCAGTATTTTTCTCCTCCATTCACCAGTTCTTCACTTTAACAAATGCATTTCTTTTATCCTGCAGTATTTTTCCACTTTCATCTCAGTGACTTGTAACAACTCTGGTTCTCTCAATTTTACACCTCCTTTATGCAAAATTAATATATTTCAAGTGAAGTTACTTCATCTTCTGGTCTGGTTCTATCCTCATGATGATAACACCTGTTTAAAGTTCTTTTTATCAGAGGGCACCTGATGGCCTCAAACCTAGCCAAGGAATCTGTGTGATGAGGGTCTGTGGGGAGAAGCCTCTGCATTTCTTGCCTCATTAGCACAGCAAAGTGTAGAGAGGTCATGCTATATACTGGTTGAATTTTAATGCTGTTAAAAAATTAAACTTAGGATGTGTCTGAGAATCCAGTTTGCTAGCAGTTACTGGTGAAATGGTGATTTTCCATCCAATTTGAGTTGGCTCTCCTGCTCAGGTCTTCATCCTGAAGGCAGTTTAGCTTCACAAAGAAACTGAAATGCAATCTTTGTTTGCTGTCAACAGAAAATGAGTTCTGGTGCAAGGTAAGATCTAGCTAAAATAATTTCCTTTTGCATCTGATTTAGCTCCTGAGGGGGCCTGCCTCTGCAGAATAGTTCTCTGCTGGTTGCTGTTTTCTAAGAATGGTGTTCTTACACAACATTAAGTCCATCAGTGACGTATTTTTGTGTGGGGAAGTGCATACTGAAGCTGTTTATTTTTGTTTCAATTAATAGTATAGCACTGCCCTTACAGTACATGCACATTCCTGAATACCAGTTTATAGACTGTGTTGAAGTGTTATCATTGTCACTTAATATTTCACTGCTCATTAAATATGAAACCTGCTTACACATGCATAAGCGTGTTTCCAATGCCTCCAAATAGATTTATGTGTGTATTTTTGTACTGAGGGTAAGACTCAGTGTCATAGGCTAAAAATGCAGGTCTTTGGAAGTACAGCAATGATTTATGAGTTCTCATCCATGGGAATGTAGGAAGTGTAAAGGATTTGAGTTTTACTCTTGCAACAAAATATTCCTTTTGTGTTCAGTTGTTTGTTTCCTTGTAATAACTCCATAGCAGGTATGTCAAGCATCTTGTAAAAATGCCCCAAAATACAGACATGGTTTGGTTTCTCTCTTGTGGTGTGTGTCTGCATGCTTCATTGATTCTTCAGAGCTGAAAGTACTGGTTTAGTTGTGATTTGGTTCAAGTCACAAGTGACATTGAGAGACATCCATTTAGACCTCCTGTCCTTGGTAATGAAAATATCACTATTGGAGTTAGCAAAGGGTAACACTTTTAAATCCTCCTGTGTTCAAGCTACATAAACTTTTGCCCTTATTCCTAGTATTTTCAGAAACTCACTGGTAGTAAGGTGATTGCTGACAATTTTATGACAATAGAGCAAGTTAACAAATACCTAAGACAAACATATCCAGCCCCAACCTTTCTATGACTCCTGAGTGTCATTGCCACTTGTTATAGTTTCAAACCACAAAAACCAGTGGACCACAAATGTAATTACTGGTGGTGTGTGGACCACAGGTTTAGGAAGAGTGGAAGGGTGGAAGGATGAATGGAGAAGGGATCAGGAAACCAGTCTTTGTTTTTTCAGTTTTTTACAGCTGAGCATCTGTTTAGTTGTGGTCTTCCTCTGCTCAGCATTTTTACTTAAGTATAAGGCAAAAAATAAAGAGGACTGCTCTATAATGATATTGGAAAGAGTGAAGAGAAATGTAAATTTTTTCTGGTAAAGAGAATATTTTAATAATCTTACTTTTTAATTTTAAGAAAGTTCAGGTGTTTCATTACGAAGTGTTTTTAATAACAATGAAAGGGAAATGGCTCTACTCAGAGTATTCTGCTATGAATGTAAAGACAAAATATTATCAAGAACTTTCCTTCCAGCCACAAACTCTTGTTAACTCTTTTTCTTGGATCTCTGCATCTCAAGCATGTGACCTTTGTAGCTGAGCATGAATGTGCAGCTACATTGTCTTTGAACAATTTATTTGACTTCAGGCTACAGTAGTCATAAGCCAAGAGCTGGCAGCTCTGTGTAGTTGGGAACTCTGATTTCAAATTCAAAGGTCCTGTGTATACACAAGCATCCCTCAGCTTGGAAAATGCATGCACTGGTGGAGCTGACTTTGTGCAAGTTTACTCAATGGTCTTTGCTATGTGCAAACCTCAGGAGTGGTCTTTAATTTTGGGTTAGTTTTGAACATATTTGTCCCACAGTAACTTGTCTGAATACTTGGTGGAAAAAAATCAGTGCTGACTTGCTTTATTGAGAATAAATCTGTATGTTCTTTTACATTGCAGTATAATTTGTTTGGATTTAAATAGCAATATTGTTTTCTGGATATTAAGATAAATTATGTGCTCTTTGATAAAACAGTTGCACTGGAGAGACATCTTCTTTTCTCTTACCAAGAATTTTCATGTGATTTTGTTTATGCTTAGTATTACGCTGTATGGACATAAACACAGTGTTCCAATTTAGTCTAAACAATTGGGGCCTTCATTATGAAGGACTGTGAGAAAGTCTGACAAGAGAGGTTCAAGGGAAAGTGCATAAAATCAGCCCTGGAATCTCTCAACATATCTAAACTCGTCAGTAATTAAATGCAGAAACTGCTGGAATTCTTTAGAAGTTGAGTAGCTGGGGGAATATTTAATTTTTCTCCCTTAGTGGATTGATTACTATGGTATTTCTCTTACATGTGAAGAAATCAGTCCCTATGTGAGCCAGCCAAAATGCTCCGAGGCTTCTTTGAAAAGAAACTTTTAGTCTTGTTAATATGTGGTTTAAAAGATAGTGAGTGAGAAAGACTATATGAGGGCATAATATTTAGGTTCTGGCACTGTAAATGGAAAATCAGGTATCTGAATTTCTCCTTGCAGGGCAATGACAAGGAAGCCTTAGTTGCTAAACACTTTTCACAGTTACGATCATGAGAGTTTGAGCCAATCTTTCACATTTGAACTCAAGAGGCAGGATAAAGGAAAGAGCCAAATATCACTTAGCAACAGAAGACAAAAGGCAAAAACCAGAAAGTTGCTACTCCAGGTGAACTCTCATCTAAATGTAACTGAAAAGGAACCTGTGTTTCTCATCTGAGTTAGCAGCAGCAGCTTTCCTGAGCCCAGACATGTCTTACTTCTGATCTGCAGTAATGCCTGAAGGAGGGCAAGGTTTACTAATACAAAACTTTGTTTTTCCTTTTGTGTAATTTATCATAATTACATACATAACTTTATTTCAGAAAGCTTTACCTGAAATCTCATTCTGGTTTTGATAGGACTCAAGTGGAATTAATTCTAGTGATACCAGCTATTAAAATTAAGTCTATTCTGAACTTTGTCTTTTTCTCTAATTCTCTTCCTAACAGTCACTCTTTTTTTTTTTCTTTTTTGAACACAAAAGACATTTTTAGTGAAGTAGAAACTGTTCATGTCTATTTTTATCTTCTATTCTTTATACTATATGCAGACCTGACTTCACAAAATTAATACTTTAAATTGTCTATAAAGGAAAATTCTTCTTGAACTCTAGACCCACTGGCTGAATTCTAGCAACATGTTTTACCAAGGCATGAAAAAAAAAAATAATGGTAACAGACAATTAAACAAATGAGCAAAAGGGATGAGAAAAGCAAGAAATGTGAAATGTCTATTCAGGATTAAAGTACATGTGCATGTAACAAGTATATTTCATAAAAGCCCTTTTTTGATTTTTTAGCACTATTTTATGGGAATCCTAGTTTGAAAATGAGAGGTTTTGGGAGAGAGTATCAAAAGCCTTCTACTGTTTCCATCATACTATGGATGATAGAACTATACTGATTCCAAACTGTTAAAGAGCTAAAACCAAAAGTCCTTGCAATTGTAATTGTTGCCAACTCTTGGAGCTTTCTTGCTAATTTGTCAATGTTTAATGTTCTGCTTTTAAAACCTTGGTTCCTGGAATCAGCTGACTAAATGAGTTAAGATTCCCACGATAAAATTAAACGGAAAATTCAAATTTTCATAAGTATGGAAAAAAATCAAATAAATGAACTCTACTGGTATGCAAACTAGAAGGAAGGATCCAACATTTTGAAAATTGTAGTATTTTAAAATTTAATGCATTTAGTGGAATATGTACTGCCATGAAGCAAGCAAGAAAGAAAACATTAATTGGGGGATTTTTTTCCCCCTTTCCTTCTTTTTTTCTTGGCTTTCAATATACTTTTACACTTGTGTTCAGAGCCAGAGCTTTGCAATTTTGCTATCCTACTAGATCAGAGAGTTACTTCTCGCAGTGCTTCTGGGGGAAGAAATGCACAGGAATGAAGAACATTATTCTAAAAGCACTGCAAAGAGAAAGAGAACAGCCTGTATTCAGCCTTCTTTTCACTTTTCCTCTATACTAACTTTGGACACAACTCTCCTACAATAAAGACCTTTATATATTTTAGCTGCCAATTCCAAAAGGAAATGTTGTATTATGCAATCAATGGAATTTCACAGTAGATGTCTTTACATAAATGAAGCTCTTCTGAATTTTGATAGTGTGCTAGGAGATACTTCTTCTTTTAAGGACGAAAGATGCTGTTGCAGTTTTCCTGGCTGTTCAGATTCCTCATGTTTTATTGATCTTCTGATCCAGGGTAGATATTAACAGGAGATACTGATCAGACTTCTGCACTGCTGCTCTGTGTTGGGGTACAGCAGGGGCCATGGACTATGGGCAGGGCATGGCAGGTGCCCCTGGGCCGCAGGTGCTCTGCCCTTCCTGGCTGGTGCAGCTCCACCATGCCCAGCAAACTAAGCAGAGAGGGGCTGGGAGAGCGGGGGGCAGTGGTCGCCCAGTGAAGCCACGGTGACAAGACAGGTCCCAGGGTGCAGTGGGCAGTCAGCCTGTGGGTCAGGAGCAGGAACTCTGATCAGTGCAGTACATGGCCAGGTGTAGGCGTGGCCATAACGCAGCTCAAGCAGAGGAGAAGGGCGACACAGCTAAAAGCAGTTCCCAAGGGAAGGAGAGGCAGTGGCTGCTGGTACTTGTAGTTTTCTTCACAGCGGCTTTCAGTCAGCAGTGGGGCTCCCTCTGAGCTGGCCCTGAGCCCAGCAGTCAAAGCCTCAGGAGTAGGGGGATGTGCTCTAAGCCATGTCACTGCCTGCTTGCATGATGCCGTAAAAACTGAGTTCAGATCAAACAAAATACCTGTAGTAGGTCAGACCAAAATTGTATTTGCTATATCCACTGATAGATATCTACAGCTAAGAAGATAAGGACAGGACAAGCATGTAGTGGGGTTTCTCCAGGGACTTGTCTGATCTTCCTTTGACTTTATAGAAAATTCTAGTATTGCCAGAGTTCATTAATTTTTTCAGCTTATTCTATCATAAATCCAGATTTCTAACATCCTTGCCTCAATCCTAGAATACTGTATATCCGAAAATCCTGCTGCTCTCCTGCTGCTCTCCAAAGACTTTTTTTTGGCTGGTGCTGGTCTCTGGAGAGACCTCTCAGACAAATCTGTTTGTTATCAACTTCCAGGTTGTCTGACCAGGTGGCAGGCGGAAAGGGATATTTCACCTTGAATATCCTGAAAAAGACACGAGCTGGATATGGTTTCTGGACAGATAGCAGTTCTTGATGGATTTCCCTCATATGAACTTGACAAATATTCTCTTCAAGCCAGGTAAATTCTGGGTCCACAAACTGTTCTGTCAAGGAATTCCAATAGTTAACAACACCTAAGTGAAGCACTACCTCTGTCTTGAAGTGTGCTCCTTCAATGTTTTCAATGACATTTGGTACTTATGTTAAAAGAAAATATGAATGGTTGATCTCTATGTTTCTTCTTCCTGCTGCCTGTGGTTTTAGAGACCCTTATCTTAATTCCCCAGGATTCCCTGTGAGCCAGATGAGAGTCTTACTCTACTTAGTCATCACCTCTATTGAAGCCCTTTCACATTTTTAATTACCATTTTCATGCATTTATTCTGGTTCTGCTGTGTCCTTTTTAAAATGCAGAGACAAAATTTCAGAGCCTAATATGTAGGAAACCCTGGTTCCTTACAGTGGAATGTTTCATTCTCAATCTTGTTCTTAATAATCAACAGAGAGCCCATGATTTTGTATACAAATTTAGGATTTTTCTTGCCCTTGTGCATTTCTTTACATTCCTTTACATTTATCTCTACTGAACTAAAACTGTCTTTTCATTATGCAGTGTGCAAAGCACCTCTGCATGCTTTCACCCCTATTCTCTCCTACTCAGAATCAGTTCACATCATCAACAGATGTTTTCAACTTGCTGCTCACGTCCTTTCTAATTGATCATCATTGTATGGAACAGCATCAACATAAGATTTTCTCAATCTTAATGATCTTGTTCTGTTCTATTTTTATTCTATTTTGTGTTTCCTGACTTCTAACGAGGTATTCACCATGCAATGCCTCAACTAATTAGTTTTCTGAAAATGTGCTGAAGGGGCACTGTTAAAAAAGCACACCTTTAGAAAACCAGGTAGTTTATATCAGCTGAATGTACTTGCTGACCCTGTGAAGAACTTCCATACATTTGCTAGGCAGAACCACATGAAAACTACTATTTTTTCCCTAAATTTATAATCTTTATCCACATGTCTTTTAATTCTGTTGTTTATTATAATTTCTACAAGTTTTCCCAGCATAGATATGGCCAGAGTTAGAAGTCTGCAGCTCCCTTGTGAAAATTCTTTTAAAAATTGATGCCCTGTTTTCTACCTCTCACTCCTTAGATGAAAGGACTAATAGAAGAGAGATTACACACTGTTATTTTTTTCCAGCAGTTTACTTGAGTTCCTTTATAATTTTGGGGTTAGTATCATCTTAATCCTGGTCATTTAGAAGTGTTTATTTTTTGGTTTGCCCTGTTTAAACTTCTCTCGTTGTCCCTTACTTAACATATACTCTCTAACTTGCTTTTAAAAAGTGGTGATGTCTCCATTTATTTCTACGTTCTTATGGTCAGCCATTCTTTTGGTTTTATTTGAAATTTATTTGGGGAGAAATCTTGCCAGATGTTAAAAACTGTCTATTTTCTAATTAGATCAAGGAAAAAGTCTTTGAAATTTCACTTCCAGACTATGGGCTGACACTAAATCACAGAATGGGTAACGTTGCAGCACCAGTTTCTGCTCAAGAGTCTAAATTTTTTGGTTTACCCTTTGTGCATCCTATACAAAACATAAAGCTTACTGTTGCACATTATAAAATCAGGTATTATGAGAGTTCAACAACCTTACTTGTGGCAACTATACTGTAAGGCAATAAACTTTCATTAATAGTTCTTCTATCATGCTTAATGCCTAATTACATCGTTAAGAAGAGACTGGGATATCTTGCAGTTATGTCAATAACAGTTGTTCACGCAAATGTACAGATAAGAAATTGTAGAATTGTTGTTTAGAAAGGCAGCATTTTGCCTCTAAAAATCCTTGGGTAAAACAGGAACAACTGGCGGGAAAAAAAGCATTATAAAAATGGTAATTTGCCTTCACTTTTTGCACTAAATCAGTGAGTGGCATTCAGTCCTCTTCTATCTGGAACTTCAAAAAATTATTATTATTCTTTTCCCCTTGGCTATCTCAGATCCTCATGTGGTTGCAAAAAGATCTTTTAACAGGATCCACATCAGAAAGAAAATGAAACCACCTTGTGCCTAAGTGTGCTGCTAAATCATGAAAATTGCAGCTCATTCTCTGTCATCTAGAGATATCCAAACATACTCAGCTTGTGAAGCATCACACAGAAGTTGATATTTTCTGTACAGGCAGCAGGGACAGTCATTTCTGGCTTCATTTGTGCACAGCAGGAGGAATTTCCAGTTTGCTGATTTTTTTGTTATGGCATAATGCACTACTAGTGACAGGCATACTGAGTTGGGGACTCCCAATTGCAGCCATTCATTTCCCACTTTTTTTCTTCATTCTTTTTACTTTTTGATATCTTTTATGGAGGCTAAAATTTTTAAATTTTCTAACAATTTTGGAGACCGTACTCACAGTCATTGTTTTCTACCCTTTTTAATGACCTGGACTTAATTATAAAACCCAAACAACCAGCTCTATCAAAAGGTATGGACAGCAAAATCTTAAGGGGTAAAATAACAATAATCCAGCTGTGAGAGTGGATGGATTTGGTTCTGCATCTTGAGCTCAGTAGTACTAAGTGTGTTTTGTTAATAGCTGCACAAATTGCTGGGTTAGTTAGCTTTGAAGGGAGGCTGATGTCAGATTTTAAAACAGATGTAACAGCAGAAGCAGTGCTTCATTCCTCACATTCCTTGTCATCATAGCCGTCTCCAACCTGGAGGGCTGGCAGGACTACTTAGCTGCTGCTCTCATTAGGGCTGGCGTGCAGCTGGCAGAGGAAGAGAACAAAATTGACTTTCTTTTTTGCTTCCTTACTTTATATCCCCCATCTTCCTGCAGTGTGCTCCCCTAACATCTCTCTCAGACACTGACATTTTTCTTGCTGTTTCTGTGATTACTGAGCTTGTCTATATTTATTGAGATTATAGAATGGTTGGTTATGTTCAGTCTTAATTATGAAAAAGAATTTTAAGAACATAGTCTCTATTCAGTCTAGAATTTATCTCTGCACATAGATAATACAGCAGAGGTTTCAACTATTAATCACTTGGTATTTTGCTGCTTTGCCTTAATGCATGAGATAGTGAGGAAGTGGCCATAGTTTTTTTCCTTTATCACTAGCCTTCAGTGTTCAATGCCCTTTGTTTGCTGTACATTCAGAGTTAAGCCTGTTCTAAGTAAACAATTATTAATTTCTGTGTGGGCTCTGCTGCTGATAATAACATTTCTGTGTACTTCACAAATATAAAGTTACTGTCCCACAACCTTTGGAAGGTTGAGGTATATGACTACTGCTTTACAGGTAGAGTGTTAAGCTGCAGAATGCTAAAGGTCATATGTGTGCAATCTTAGTGACTGCTCTGAATGCAGCTGGAGTTGGTCAGAGAGCTTCACCTTGGCTGCAGAAGCAGCTCCAGGGGATCTGAGGGAGCTGCCCTGCTTGCTCAGTACCCTGCAGCCTGGGAGGGGCCTGTGCAAGTGCTTGCTAAATGCACCCCCAGCAGCATCAAGGCTTGGGCAGACAGAAGTAGGAAAGTATAAATGCCACACTGAGTGCAAAAACTTAAATTGTTTTATGGCACGGAACTTGTCTCCAAACTAAAGATGTGCCCAGCACCTTTCGGGACTGTGTGCAAAGTAGACTGGTGCAGGGCTGTTCGAGTGGTGGAATAAGGAGCCAGAGAGCAAAAATAACAACAACAATAACAACAAATCCTCCAAGGTAAAACATAAAGAAAAAGAAAAGCAGATGCACAGATGGCCAAGCACAGCCTTGGAGCAGTCCCCTTAGAGAGGTTCCCTATGTGGAGATCTTTCTGGTTGGAAGGATTGGAGCTGTGAGCAGGGAGACGATCTCTAGCTCTTTTTTTCTGGCATTGAGGAAGCAGGATATTGGACATTCCTGTGCTGTATCTGGCCTGCATCAAAGACACCTGACCCCCACCAACAAATCTTCCTTTTGAAGGGGCAGTTTTCAGACTCTTGGTATTGTTTTATCTGGTTTGACTGAGATGCTGCTTAGGTTTGAAAAACTAACATGTTTAGTCATGCTCGCACCAACCTCAGTTATACACGGGGAATACTCAGCACTCATCTAAACTGGATTTTCTTACACTCCACCAACATTCAGAATAGGTTTTGGATGCAGTTGTACTGATGCTACTTTCTAGATTTCTTTTATTGTTTTTTCCCCCCAAATTCACTCATAGAGAAGTATGCTTGCCTGACAAGGCTAGATCCTCTAGAGATCTATTATGGATCTTATCCCACTCACAGTAATGGAAAAAGGCTGTTTTTCTGTTAGTGTGAACAATCACCAGAGGTGGGAAATCTTCAGAATTTGCAGTTATTGGATTATTACACAGGCCAGTCTGACTTTCCTTTTTTTTCTAAACTGTGAAGAAAGCCTTTAGAAGAGCAGCTGATTTGTCCAGATGGGTCTGGATTTGCGCAGAATTTTCGCTTATGTAATTAATTAAAAACTCACCCCACTTTTTTTACCTTATTCAAATACTTTTGGCTACCTCAATTTTCAGTTCCTTTATGAGCCTGCATCCTTTTGCCTGTGAGGGTTGACTATATTGCTTCCCATTCCTTTCTTTCTGTCCCTGCAAGGCAGCCTTTGTTGTGCTGTCCTTGGATACCTTGTATGTGCAGTGTGTTTGATTATGGTATTCTTTTGAAGTTTGATTTGGAACAGAGCATGCACACCGTCCTTGAAGCTGTGTCAAGCAGGTAATCTGGTTTCTCATTGCCTGATGGTTAGTCAGTTTTACCTTTCAAAACCACACCAGCTCTGTCAGTCTTATGAATCCCTTGTATACCAGGAAAATGCATGTTCTAAAAGACATGCCCAGGCACATTTGCTCAAATAGATGCTGTATATAAGGTATCTGTACCCTATATATCATAGTTTTCAGTGAAAATTATTTCCAAACAACAGAAAGCACCTTCAGTTTATTTACTGGTGGAGTTTGAAATGATGTTGTTTCACCGCAGAAAGTATCAGTGTAGTTACATCTGATTGAGAAATAGAGCCTCTTTCTCTGAAAGATTATTTCCCTGTGTTTATTTCTAGAGATGAACTACTGGTTTGAGAGGAAAAATTTCACTTTCAAGCTTTAAAAGGTCAAAAAGAGAAATTGAGTTTCATATAATCTTATATTTGTCTGTTGGATTATTTGGGTTTTCAGGGTTTGATCCATCTGTAAAATAAGTCTGAATGCTTTTTATAATCTCAGGTGGGAGCTTACATCTGTGTTCTAAGGGGTCAAATTTCTTCTTCTGATTTAGACCACCAATGAAAATTAAAAAGATGTAGAGATGTTAATTTTAAAATGGGACCCATCAGAAAAGATCAGATGTCCATTAGATTGAATGCTGTATTTAGTGCTAACAAAAATTTCAGAAATATCTATATGCTAAATCAGACTTCTTTAATCCAGTTGAGTAAAACCTGAGGGTTTAAGGTTGTTTTTTTTTTCAAGTCTGTAAACAAAATCCAGTGGGGCATACCATCAAAATGCCTTTTTTACCAAGAGTGAAAATTCAGCTTGAGAGACCTCAAAACAGATTCTTAAGACTAGAATTTATAAATATAATCTAAGACACTACATTACATGGATTCTGTTCCACTCCATAGTGTAATGTACCCTCATACAATTTAGATAATCCCAACAAAATCATTAATACTGCCTGACATAATTATTTCTTCCTTATATTCCATTCTCTATGTTCAGGTGGATCTCAACTACATTTGATTAATTTTTTAACACTAAACAGTATTGAAGAGGAATTTCTTCTGCTTAAATTAGGAAGGTGAAAAAGGAAATTTCAGAATTTAAATATCAGAATTTAAAGGACCTCTATTTTCCATCCATAGTTATAGTTATTCACTGATTTGAAATTTGTTAAACATTTTGGTGAAGGAGAGAATGCAAGAAGGATTAATCTTAATAACAATCTGATCCAAATTCAAGCAGTTTGATATATTTATAGTACCTCTGTCTATGGATGGTAATATCATGAATGACAATAACTCATGTTTTCTCATTTAATTTGCACAATAATTTCAATTCTCAGACTGTAATTTTTTTTCTACTACTACTCATTCTTGAGTAAAAAAGGTGTTAAATTTGTTTAATAAATAAATTTATGTCATAAGCAATAACAAAAGGAAATATTTTGAAATGCTCTTTTTTCTTGTTTTCCTCAGCACTGAGACTGATTATATGATTTCTTCCTACACTACAGCAGCGCCTTCCTTGTTCATTAAAATTTGAAGCCAAAGCAGTGCAAAATATTGATTTTTTTCTTTTCTTCTGAGTAGGCTTCTTCATTTCAATGCAGCTTTAGGGAATTAAATATGGATTTAAAAGAGATGTCCAGCTGCTCAAACCATTTGGCAGAAGCTGTCTGAACGGTGAAAGTGGGGGAGAAATGCAGTCCTCTTGAGCTGTTTCAACCTCTTCTTGACTAGACAGCTCCATCCATTATGAATCCCCTGGGCCAGATCCTCACTGAGGTAAATTGGCACTATTTCCTTGGGCTCATTGCTTCTCTGCTGACTTACACCAGCTGGGCCCTAGATTATATTCTCATTAAGTGGCCAAAAGTAGCCCAAGCGTGTCTGCAGGACTCAGGATTGAAATACATATCTGTAAGTACTGAGTTGCTTTTGTAGCAACACCAATGTAATGGAGCCCCTGACAGCCTCTGTAGACACACTCTCAGGGGAAAGGTGAATGAGGGGAATATATCCACAGCTGTGAGCTGTGTCCATTTGGACGAGAGGGAAGTAGCTGTGCCAAACAAAGCAGAGGAGCTATGAGACCTGGACCTGCTGCAAAGCAGCACCAGTGCCCACATTGTTGTGCTACATGCTCTTTACCTTGCCTCCATTACCCCAGGATCCAGATCTCACATGGAGCAATTCCTCTTTTCCCACATTGAAGAAATGGTGGAAAGGGGATAGTGCTTCCCAAGGTGTTATACTGCCTGTGAAGTTTTGGTGTGCCTCTCCCTTGTCTTCTCAAAACAAGTAAAAGCCAGAAGCACTGAACAGACGTTGTACTATAGATGTGGTCTGAGGAGTTCAGCATGATGACTTGGATAACATTCCCTCTGGAAGGAAGAATGGGACAGTTTTCATACCTGTGACAAACAAAACAGAGCACTTTTTCATAAAAGATCTCAGATTTACTGTTCTTTTAATGGAGAATGAAATAACTAGGTTGGCACCTAATCCATATTAAATACTAATAAGTTCCTAGGCAAAGTTCTAATACCACCAAGGCAGGCTGTCGACTGGCTGCACTCTAGTTGGAAGAGTTAGAAAGGTGTCTGCTTCTCTAAGATTTAAAATTAGCTCATTGTCTTCACAAGCCTTGCTCCTTCTGTGTCCTGTACATGGTCCATGTAGAGAGGAGTGTGCAGTCATGAATATTTTAGAGCCTTGACATCCCCTTCAGCTAGAAAAATGTGATGTTTCTGAGCCTGAAAATCTGGAAGAAGAGTGGATCAAACGGTATGATGTTGCTAACACATGCTGCATTTAGCTTGATGATAATGACTTGATGCACATTTATGTCGTATTCTCTTTATTAATAACTTAAAATGAATGAATGCTCTCTTAAGAAAATGAAATGTTTCACAAGCGGCACAAAAGCCTATTAACTGGGAATTTAAAAGATTTTTATTGCCAGGGGAAAAAAATTACACAGCATTTATAAATGCTCCCTGATTTTATTGGCCGATTGCTCAAAACACTACCAGCATGTTAGGCCTTTTATTTGCTGAGAGGCCATTTTGAGCTTGTCTCTGCTGACTATATTGGGCTTGGTTTCAAATCTCTCTTAATCCTGCAATGAACCTTTAATAAAGCTGGATTGACTTTAAATCGTTACTTTGAAACATTAATTAAAATAAAACAGGAGGGACCAAAAGATCAAATGATCCATTGTGGTGATGGTGGTGGTTTTTAAATCAAAGCTTTATTCTCCACCCCTCTCCAGAAAAAAGTAAGCCTTTGAAGGCTGCAGCTGTATGACTTCCAACATGGTTTTTAAGCTGGCCTTAGGTTTTAATTACTTCTGCTGTTTTGGGTTGGCATTTTCTATATTTTTGAAGTGTTTAGGACATTTCTCTTTACCCTTTCTTTCAGAAAAGAAGAGGATAAAAAAGGAAAAATTGCTGTGAATAGTGTGACAGGGCATGGCAAGCCCACTCAGCTTGCTCTGTTCTGTGTTTCAGAGAGCACAGTCTCTTGCAAAGGCTGGAAATGGCCCTGGAAAGTTCTCTGTTGTCTGAGCCAAATCGTAATAGTAAGCATATCCAGTGCTTCAGCTCTGGATTACATTTTTTTTTTTTTTTTTTTCTTAGTGACCTTCCAGCAGTCTCTTTGCTGCCTTTTCTTCTTCTAGGTAGCAGTGTGCTCTGAAGACAATGAAGCCTGTATAGTAACTGCACTCCCTGTTTTTCTGCTCCACTGTGCCTCAAGCCTGCAGAAAAGCTCATAGAGAGAAGAAAGAAATGTGATTTGAACAGAAATGTTAGCCTCTCTCAAGGCTGATATTAATTACCTGGTATGGTTACACTTCAGGAGCTAGTTCAGGGACACCTGATCCTTGTTGTCAAGGCTGCTATTTCATAAGTAAATGATCTCATCAGTTGTTCTCAAAGCAATTGATCTTTAGTCTTTGCATTGTTTATCAATTCCTGCACTCCCTTAATAGGTGTCAGGTTACAGCAGGAGTTTTCCTGTACTACTTTAAAAAAAATATATGATTAGCTTGTGAGAATTCTGTGTTACAGCTGTGTTACAGGGAAACCTAATAATCTGTAGCTTAGGCCTTGCCTCAGGTGTTTTTCACTTGCTTGAACGGAAGACTTGAAAATGTTTGATAGCATTACTGAAAGGGAAGATGAAGAAGAGGGGTTGTGTAATTTTCTCCAGCTTCAGTTCAGCAGAAAGTCATGGATCTGTGTTCTACGACAGTCTCCAGGAAGGTAATGTAAAGCTGATACAAAATGCATGGCATCAGATGTAGGTAAGGTGGTCCACTGAGGAGGCTGGTAAAGATGTTTAACTTAACAGCTGTGTGTGGTTGGGTCGCTGCTCAGCTGTGTAGCCTGAAGCTGTGAAGGATTTCACTCACCCTCCATCTCCCTCCTCCCAAGGACCAGAGACCAGAAAATCGGCAAGGACAAACTGTCAAGGCCTCTGGTGATTTCTCAGTTTTACCACGATATCAGATACCACTGAGCCAAGAAGCAATCACATCAGAACAAGCACCACTGTAAAGTAAGCTCAGATGTGGCCTAGTTTGGACCTCATGCAAAATAATTTTGCTTTTAGCCAATCTTACAGTCCAAAGTAATAGCTAAGGAGAAACTGTCAAATACATCCTTCTGGAATGGTCACTTTACACCAGGGAGCATCTGGGGGTGGATAGGAGGTGAGAAAAGCTTTAACATAAAGCCAGATGTTACTGTCACTGGAGAGAATAGAGTTCTATTGGTTTTTTTCTAGGAGAGTGAATCTTCTGGTTTTGTCCTCTATGAATTCTTGGATCTGAGGCTTTCTGGGGGAGGAGGAAGAGGAGAAGGTTAAACAAATAAGAAAGTATAAAGCTACTCATTTACTTGGTGGAAGTACAATGCTTTTGCCACTGCATTGCTTTGCACTGGGCTGAGTAGGAGGGATGGAGTTGTCAAAAATAATTATGGAAAAGAGGAAGCAGAAAACTAAAAAAAAATATCCCTAAATGCTGAGAGCAGCTGCAAGCTTAAAAATGCGAATTCAAAGTGAATTGCTTCTTATATAGCAACATGTTGGCTTCTCTGGTGGGCAAACTGCTCTTCTTGACAGAGTCACACAGAATTAGTCATATATACTCTCACTAGGCACCAATCTGTTAGGTCTCCTGTTACAGGAGCTAATTGCTTTTTGAGCTAATGCATACAAATATAGTTACTCAGTTAATCTCTCTCTCTCGGCTCCCTCTAGCATGTTTGAAGTGTCACCAACGTTATGAAAACTTCCTGAAAATATTTCTGGCTTTAAGTCTTACCAGTCAAAAAGGGATGATAAGAGGATAAGAGTGTAGCGGGAGAGGGGAAGAATGATGCAAAAAGGGATTAAGCCCTGCCCACCACCACTTTCTCACCAGATCAGTATAAAACAACTAACCCGAAATAAATTTTGCAGATTTATACCCATGGGAGATGTGATTCATTGCTTCATTTCTGTATGGCATGATTTTAACTTATTTAGAAGATGCTTTTCAAAAACATTGTCACAGTCCCAGAGTCTGTGGCAATGAAAATTATAGTGACCCGAGGAATTAAAGAAAACCCCAAAGCCAAACCTACATTCTTTTATTAAAAAAAAGTAAAAATAACCTTTCATTTTATTTTTATTTGTTTTTTGTACTCTTCATTGCAAAATAATTAATACAGTGATTTCAGCAAATTAGACATAAGTCTTCTAATTATTATTTTAGGAGGGTAGATGGTGAGTGATAGGCAGAGAATGTATAAGTATGAAAATTTACTTTAAGAAAAAAATTTTTAAAAAAAGTTTAAGGGAAGAGGCAATAGAAAACAAAAATGGAGAGTGAGTACAATATATAGAGAGATTTCTGTGAGACCTTGCAGTGTTTGTTTGAAATATATACTTTTACATTTCTTGAGAATTTCCTGCTTTAATGGTGACGTGAGCAAAAGTAACACTTGGTCAAAACCAAGTAACAGTTCTTTCACTGGACCTACTCAAAAATCATCTTTTTGACAGTATTTGACATTCTATTTTTATCAACACTTATTTCTAACTTTGTATTTGTGAGTAAAATACCAGCTGAACATTGGAGTGCTCTTGCTCTTGCTAGCACAGATACTGTGAGTTACTCATTGTATTTCCAAATGGGTATATTTTTTCTTGAAAAATCTTGCAACCTAGGGATGTGCCAATATTGTAGTTAACAAAGGCTTTTCCAAAATAACTTGAAAGTTAGCTAACTCAAATACTACTTTCAATGTTTTCATAATGCTCAACTCAGTTTATGGTTCCCACCTGAGAATCTTAATAAATATTTGAGCTACTTAGTACTATTTGAGATTTATGGTGTGGCTATTTCTCTGCTTGCAGCCTCTGATCTAGGTACCTTAAAACTATCTCTGAAATGTTTTTCTGGACAGCAGGGAGTGGGGTGTAAACATTTTCTGAATGAGAACTCATAGCCTCAATTGCTCAAGATTGCCTCTAGGCCAACAGCAGATGATTCAGCCACCCATGCTGGTTTATTCCCAGGTTTCTTTGAAACAGACTCAATGAAATGGCTCAGTCTGGAGGAATACCTTATTCCTGGTGACTTTGCCTGTTTCTAGCAGATCTCTTCCTTAGGAAGAGAATGCAGTATTGAACAAACCCCTTTGGCTGGTCCTTAGCACATGGGGCACCAAAGGGGGTCATGGTGAAGATAGACCAGATGTAAGAAAACATTTTTTTATAAGACAGGGGAAGAAACAGTAGAACAGGTTGCCCACAGTGGTGGTAGATACTCCATGACTGGAAACATTCACGTCAGGTTGGACAGGATTCTGATGCAGGGGGCATCAGACTAGGTGATCTTTTCAGTTCCCTTTTAATCCAAACTATTCTATGATTCCATGAGTGGATAGATTCTGTTGGAGCACTTGATAATGAATTATCATTTCACAAGTTATGATACAGTCTGGTGCTTCTGCATGCTGAAGACTGGTTTTCTTAACCAGACCAAGTGACTGTTGGAAACTCACAGTGAGAGCCCCCTTTCTTAGAACTCCTATCACTGAAAACACAGCCAGACAAGCAGAGAAGGTGGTTTAGTCTGATCTAAATCTCAGCAGGTGGAAGGCTGGAGCTTTGGACATCCAGTGGTAGCCTTTATGTTCACTTCCTCTTTATACATGGATAAGGAACAAGTTATTTTCTTAGAGATCTGTAAAGTCCTATTCTAAAGTGGCTTCCTAAATTGAAACATTTGAAAAAAAAAAAATGAAGAACCTTAGAATTCTTTAGGATATGAATTCTAACATTTATGAAGTATTTTGAAGAACAAAATACACTTTACAATTACTGCACAATAAATTTTGTTCTAGGCTTAAATACTGTCTATGTAAGTAAATAGAGTTTTTTTTTATCCCCCCACAATTGTTTTTTGTATCACCTTTACATTAATCTGGTCTCTTATTTCCGTCAGGAACTGAAATGATCTGTTTCTCATTTATTTACATTGTTCTTTAGTGTAATTATTTACCACCAAAAGACATTCAATTAAGTTAATAAAAGACTTTTTTTGCTATTTGATAAGAAAAGATATATTAATGAATGTTCAACTCCTAGTTTCAACAAATCTATGAAAAGGAAGTAGACAAAAATATGATTTATGCCCTCAGTCTTGCTTAATAAACTTTGTATCATTGGCTTTGTAGAAAGAGAAAGAACAGTTTTTCTTCTGTTCCTTTTGTACCAAGTACTACATGAAAAAATAATATTATTATAGAAATTGGTTAGTTTAATGTATTCCAGGAAGTTTAGATGAAAACAATACAACATGGGCCAGTTACTACTATCAGGATTTTCAGAACCTGACGAAATCTGTCATTAAATTGAGCAGTTCAAGGCATTAGCAAGCTGAGCTAGCACTTTTTCCACTCACTTACCTAGTTAGTGTCTCTGTTCAGTGAGAGAAAAGTGTAGTGGAAGAAAGAAGGCAAGATTAAAACTGGCCTGATTATCAGAGTTATCTCACTGGATGTATCCTTTGGATTAGTCCCGTGGTGCAAATAGCCAAATTGATCACGGTGATATAATCCCATGTGTTTGAAAACCTCTGTGACCGAAATACCTTTTGCTGATCAACCCCGTAAGAGCCAGACATGCTGCGTGGAGAGCTCTGAAAGCAGAGTCATTGGAGTGAAATTGACAGGAGGAAGTGCAGAACTGTGCCCAGAGAGATAAGCACAAATATCTTGATTTTACGTCAAGAGTCATCTCTGTGAAATTCCTAAGTCAGTCTGAACTGTGTATCATATACAACCAGTAGAGCAGGTTTGAAAGGAGAAAAAAGAAGACAAAAAAACCTAGAAAAAAGAGAAAGAGGAAAAAAACCTGCGAAAGTGTTTTTATTTTCTTTGATTTGGTACCTGTGAGCTTACACTGTTTTACCCCAATTCTTCATCCTCTGAGCAGGACCTGAGCATCAAGTTCTTGAATCTGATGTGAGAATGTCACTATATTTGGCTCTAAATTTGACTACAAGCCACCTTAAAGTGAAACTGCCAAATGTTGTCTGGCCACCTGGGGGTGAAACCCAGCAAACACCTAATCTGTGGCAGCTACATGAACCCAAATGGTTCATTTTCCCTTGAGACCCTATAGCAAGCCTGACCTATTTTCTACATTTCTACCTTACTCTGCTTTATGCCTGGCCTTGTGGGTGTTTTTACTGTCTGCAGCTGTCATAACCCTGAAAAATTGTGTCTATGTTTATCTCCCTTAGAAGAAGCTCCCTCCACCTTTTTCTCTATCCTTCAAGAATCCTTGCAATGTCCTGTGGAAAAAAAGGCAGCAAATGAAAATAACGTGTTTTTTAGTTTTGTTTGTTTGTTCTAGCAAGCAATACAGATGGCACCAAGTTAGCATAGTAGCTTACAAACTGTAAAAATGAAGCTTCAGAAACACTTGATGGCAAAGAAAACCAGCTGTCTTAAATAATGCAGATTTTTGTACATCTTGAAGCATTTAGTGCAAATGAAAAACCTGTCAGAAACATGCATCAGAAGACCAAGCTTTAGTTAAAATCCTTGCCTTCTAATTCTGGTTCTATTTATTCAACAAGAATCTCTTTCTTCCCAGCTGTTACTTACCAGGCCATGATGCTGCAGAGTGTGAATATCCATCAATTACGCAGCATTAGTCAGCCCCTGAGCGA
Organism: Polioptila caerulea; assembly: GCA_013397295.1. Classification (NCBI taxonomy): domain Eukaryota; kingdom Metazoa; phylum Chordata; class Aves; order Passeriformes; family Certhiidae; genus Polioptila; species Polioptila caerulea. The sequence goes on along the minus strand of VYXF01012284.1, from coordinate 222,173 downwards.
ACACACTGCAGATGATGAAAGCAAGCAGGAAAGAATGTGGGACAGGGTTGCCTCCATTCAAAGGCATTACTCTGAAGCATGAAGCAGGTGAGATGGGACTGTAATTCTGGGCTGTGTTGGGGTCCATAGAAGAGGAATGTCAAGCCTTCTCCTGTGTTTTTTGTTCTCCTTTCATGTACAAAATCAACAGCAGTATTCTGCTGCCTACATTTATTTAGTAACCACTGATTTTTCAAGATCTTTTCAGAATCTGGAATTACCTTTCTACTGTAATCCACAGTCTATTAAATTAACAAGTAAGTCTGAATATACCAGCATATTGATTACCCATAAAGTCTGTGTATTTTACCCTCCCCCCTTTAAATCCTTAAACCTGTAGGTTTTTATTTTCTGTAATTGTTTTTTTTTTTGCCTTTTTTTTTTTCATGCAAAGTTGACATCCTAATGAACAGCTACATGAGATCATTTGTAGGCAAGGGACATGTGAACCAGTTAACCCAAGGCGAATAGACCTGTCCCAATTTTTGACAAGCAGACAAGCTGTCATGTGACTTGAGTACAGCTTGGGGCTGTCCCAAAGCACCCTTAGATGAGTCAGGGCCATGTTTCTTGGATGATCAAATGTCTTTATTTCAGGATGCAGCTTACTTCTTTCAAAGGCTTTCAAATGTACAGTTTGCTACTTTCTCAGGAGCTGCCATAGTACATTTTTTCTGATCCATGTCAACACCTGCAGCATTGCCTCTTCCATCAGGTAGCCAAAGTCTCAACCAAGAGTGCTGATGTTGTTTTCAACAGGATTTCTGCATCCTGTTGATTTCTTTCATCCAAAGAGGTTCAACTCAGTAGAGAAGCAAGCAGAAAGAGCACAGCTGATGTATTTACAGGTTTGTTTTTGGTAGCAGTCTCTTGATCAAAAGTAAATTGTTATATTTTGTTTTCTTGAAGCATTTGAAAGAGAGATGTTGCTCACCCTACCCGTCCAGTGACCTGCAAGGTCCATCATAGCAGGCTGGTAAAAGGAAGAGAACTACACCATTTCACTAGAGAGGAAAACAGCAGCAAGGAAAATACATATATTTGCCCAAAGGCATAGAAGAGAGAACCTGAGCATTAACAATAAGATTGTTCTTTGTGTATTTTCTTGGGCAATGAAGGATCTTGGGAGCTTTCCAGGTAACCTAGGGGTTTTTCCCCTGTTGTAGGTAAGTGCTTGGAGAAGGTCTGAAAATGATAGTGGATCATGTCAGGCACCATTTTGTATCCATGGCTTGATACCCTGAATTTTGAAAAATAATGATGTTTTTATGGGTTCTGCTTGCAAAAAAAACCCCACCAAAACCCATCAGGAACTTGAATCACAGGGGAGAGAGCAAAGAGCCTGCAGCAGTAGTTCTGAGAGATCCAAATGGCCCATTCATCGCAGCAAGATAACTCAGCTGGCTAGTAATGGTAATTTAAATGTCAAACTTGTTAGCAGTTTCATTCCTAATGAAAGACCTGGCTTTACAGATAGCTTTACTGGATAAGTTTCAATAAAACCCTACTAATGGAATCAGAGTTATACTAGCAAAAAAGTGCTGGGGCTAGCATAGTTTACAGTGGTTCAATGTGTGAAATGAGCTATACTGACAAAAGCACTTTTGGACAATATAACTGCTTCTATAGTATCCAGCAGATTTGTGGCAATGGATTAAAGCTTGACAGTTGAAGGGGTTATAGTCCACAACTTTGATTTAGGTTCATTTCACTGCCTAGAAGCATCAGCCACAAAGGTGCACAGCGACACCTGGGTCATCTAGTTTTAATCTGTCGTCACAGATGTGTCAGAACACAAACATGCGACTTTAAGCAGTGTCACAAGGATTTTTGCAAATCATATGCACAACAACTTAACCAGTGTAACTCATAGAGCTAAAGTTTCTTACATAGTTTTATGTATGGAGGAATACATAGGTTTTCATTAAACACTGGTGCATGGACTTGTAAGTGGCATGTTTGCTTGATGTCAGAAATGATATTACTTTTTCCTGATCTAGAAACAGCTAAATCAAGAAACCCAGCAGAGCTGCTCAGTACATTTGAGCTACACTCAGGGCCTCTACCAACACAATTGTGATCTGAATACTGCATGTGCCACCTCACATAAGCAAATAACACAGGCCCTGTCTGTATTGGAGGGATTTGTACCCACATTGTCATTTAAATCCCACTCAGGTATTGTGATGATTTACCTAACATTGAATAGGTATGCCTGAAACTCTGAGTTGAAATGCAGATGGAAATCTTAGAAGCAAAGCTATCTGTCAAGGGTTGGTTGCTTTTTTTGTTGTTGTTTGGTGAAAGCAGTTTGAAACACAGCGTTTTTTAATTTGACTTTTCAGTGTGAATGTTTGGATTTGCGCATTCATAGAGCTGAAAGAAATCTACCGTGTCATACTCTGTACTGAGTTTGGCCTCCAAGTTCCTTTCTAAAAAATGTAAACTTTCTGTCTTCTGTTAGAAAAAGGCCTTTGGTGCATGCCTATACTTTATGTATACAGTTGGAAGATCTAAACCCAGTTCCCAGTGTGTCCCGTGTGCCCTTTTGCCTGTGTGTAATATCCTAACCTGAGCCTCTTTTTCCTCCTCTGTGTTACAACACTGATTGAATCTAAATAACCTCTCTTTGCATCCTATTAATTGTTCCACTAACTGTGCAGGTTCAGAGGTAATGCATGAAGGCATTAGCCTTGGGCCGGAACTGAAGGACCTCAGTACAGCTCTGCCTCTTTCCAAGCCCCTCCCAGTGTGGCTCCAGGGAGACCATTTAGAAATAAGGGCCAACACACTCCAATAAGGAGGGGTTGTGTCACTGAGTAAATGACCAAGGCTGTATCACCAACATGTCATCTTGTTTCTCCACAGAGGTGTGAGCAGTAGTCCTGGGTGCACAAGTCATCTCACACAGTGCTTCCACTGTCAAGAGAAGCTCTCATATATTACTCTTTGTTGTTCACCTTCAGGGAAGCATCCGTAATATTCCTTCGTTTGTGGTGAAATAATAGTTTCTGTAAGACATCTTCAGTCTTACCTTCCATCAGAGCAGCATGTGCACAAAAGGGAACATGTGCTTTATCTGCTAGCACGCAGGGCTGGGATTTGAGAGCTATAGATTCCCAAACTGCTTTTGTCATAGGCTTAGTAGGTGACCAACAGTGTAACAGTAAATTGAACTCTTGTGCTGAGGAAAGGAAAATACCACAAAATGTTTTCTAGGTGTGTCTTTGGACATTGATTGTGTTGCAGTGTTAAGCTGTTAGCTTTTATAAAAAATGATAATAGGAAATTAATTCCTTGCTCTACAGTCACTGAGTTTAAAAAATAGGTTGGTTTTTTTTTCATAAATGGTATTATCTTAAGGCCCATGACCATGTTTTTGTACAGTTTCCACAGAACACTGATATTTTATTTAATGGGGTTTTTTTGTTGTTTTGGATTTTTTTTTTTTTTGTAAAGCATCAGTCATGCATGAATTACAAAATACCTTTCTGAAACTGAATATCTATGGCTTTACTGTGCAAACGTTTGAAGTGCATGACTTCCATTAGGAAATTTGTTTAGTGGGATGAAATCCTAACTGTGTTAAAATCAGCCGGGCTTTTGCTATTTGTTCCAGCAGGCTATTAAATTTTCAACTGAGAATAGTTTACCAGATAGGGTGCAACATTCTCAGCTTTTTTGTGGTTTTAGAATTATGTCCAGGCAGAGTAGATGTAGCATAGCTTTTAACTATGAGTTTGAAAATGCTTTTCTAATTCCCCTAGCAATTGTTGTGCATGAATTAGTGTTTATTCCCATTTTAGGGATAAGAAAATTGAATAATTCCCCCCCACCCCCAGTTGTCCAGGATTGCACACGAGGAGTCAAAAAACTCTGAGGAGGGACACAAGGGACAAAACTCTGACTAATTGCAAATTCTGGCTATCACATCTTTTCTTGACTCAAGAACTGAAAGAAAAGATTTATGTCTTTTAGTGTCAAGAAGGTTGGAATCTGCCTGTAAACCTCAGAAGCTATGAAAAGCACATTGAAGCATGGTACACATTTCTTTCTAGAGCTGATTTTCTAGTTTGCAAGTCTCCTTTTCATTCTATCTTGACCCTGTATGTTGTTTCTCTGATGCCAATGACACTGCTTTTAGAGCTCTTTTATGGATTTAGAGAGAACTGAAAAGTCTGCAGCAACTTATTTGGTGGTAGGCATCAGTGATGGATTTTAAAAGCAGAAAGGTTAGAAAACTATAATGGTATACATATAATTAAAATTTATGAGCAGAGGAGGGTTGTTTGCCTTCTGCCCTTAGAAGTGGGATGGAGGTGACTGTAAAAACAAAATAATAGAAATTAAAGGTTAAATACTGTACTGAAAATACATTGTTTCAAATCTACTTGTAGCAGATAGACCAAAAAGCTTTTTTTCATCAATTAGACCTTTTTTTTTTTTTTTTTTTCCTTTAAGCGTCTCTGAAGTATCTATTTATATTCCAGCCTTCTAATGCATAATGCACGAGTCTCAGAAGGTCACAGATGGGTGGAGAGACTGTGTTTGCATTTGTTACTTAGAGAGAATTTGTAGCTTCTGCTATACCTGACTCTTGTAGGAAGAGAAAGTATTTTGAAAGCCTCCAGAGCCAAGGCTTTGAAGCTCAAAGCAACTGCTGAGGTCTCGCAGTTTTCAGAACAGAACGGTGCCTTGACTGTCGTCTCTGGATTTTTTATTGGAATGCTATGGGAAGTTTGCTGAAGCAGCTTTGTGAAAAGCAGAATCTTCAACAAAGCTTCTTCAGTTAGAATCTATTTTCTGCAAGGCTCATTGGTATTGAAACACTTTTTGTTCATCGGTCTGCAACAAAATCTCCTGCTTATGGTACTGACTGTGGCTTTGGGAAGTGGTGGTGGAACTGCAGCTTTCTCTTGTTGAGAAGGACAGTTCAGCCCCTGAGAGTGACATTAGGAGGCTTATGGTAAAAATGTGTTTCTTATAGTAAGTTTACATTTTTCTCCCACTTAGCAAATTGTAGGTTTCTGAGCCAAAAAGTGAGAAGAGAGAATTGCAAACCTATAACTCAGGGTAAATTAAAGCAGATCCATATGGTTAATCTGTCAGCTATTGCTTTGCCCTCCCATCTGGTAATAATCAATAGAGGCATAGCATAAATAAGCCACAGTGTATTTTGTGTGCATGCATGTGTGCGCATGCGTGTGTTCTGGACTTCCGTTCCGTTTTGAAATCACATCTGCACTTTATTAAGAAGATGCTTGGATGAGATTGTTACCAGCACTCCACATTTGCAGCTTCCCTCTGCTCCAATGTGATAAATATTTAATGTGTTTGGCTGTGTGCATGCAGAATAATAGGCTCTGCCAGAAATGCAGTGGAATCACTCAAGCCTCCAGGGGCCACCCCGCGCAGGGGAACACATGGTGCGCGCGCACACACACACACAAACAGGATCACCCTCTGTCTGTCATTCAGTCAATGGATTTAATGTTTATTATCATGGGGAACACTCTTATCCTATTTAATCCAGTCTAGATGGCTCTAGAATTTCATACAAACACCCAACTGAGAAAATGTAATCCAATAGTACTTTGTTTTAGGGAGCTGTTGAATGCAGATGTAGTAGACCAGTTCTGTTTTTGCAATTATCTTTTCCCAATAAGCATCATGCTTATTGCTTTTTCTTTCTGTAGTAGCTATCCTTTTCCCCCTAAATGCTCTTACTCCAGCAACAGAGCTGTCTGGTTTCGAAAGGCAATTAAATAAAATAGTATCTTCTGAATATAGATGTGCAGCAACAGGGATCACAGTGCATTTAACACTAATCGCTTCATCAGCTTAAGAAAAGACTATTACAAATTGTAGAGAAGGTGTAATATTCCTTTTGAATCTCTGTCATGGAATTGTTCCAGACATTTGAGTTAATACATGTCTGCATCCATAAATAATACATTTTTGAAGGCAGCGTATCAGGAATAGCTGAGTTGTGTAGTGATGAATTTGTGGTGAGCTAAGCAAGTTGTCCAAGGGAGAACTGAGAACTAAATTAAAATAACCTTTACTTCTCTCTTCCTCTCCCACATGCATACCTTACTCCATGGAAACAATAATCATTTTGTTTGATGGTAGAGCACACATTATGTCAGGTATTTGCTTGACAGAGAATAAAGAAAAGTGTGTTGCTGTAAGGCAATTGAATATACACTGCAAAACATGATAGATTTGAAAGTCTGTGGATCCAGCACCCAATCTACTAAACAATCTATCCAACTTGATTTATCTGTCAATATTTAGAGCTTGTCAATATTTTCTTATATGAAGGAACATTGCTACTTAAAAATGCTTAGCCAAATTAGTTTCACTCGCAGAACAAAAATATTTGACAAAGAAAATCATATGATTCTGTGCTGAAATGTTAATTCACTTCATATCCTGGTATGAATATTTTGCTATGCACTAAGATGCCTCAAACTTTATACTTTTTAATACAAAAGTCAGAAAAAAGGTGGGTTTTTTTCCTAATCAAACTCTTTGCTCTACTTGATAATGGAGAAAAAAATTTACAAGAAACATAAATATTCCTAAATTTTAGGACCTAAACTTTCTGCTTTAAGGAGATACTTTTGGCATCCACATCACAGAAATTTATGAGCAATTATCTATTATTACTAATGTTTTAAATGTTTATGTATCTATTGCACCCGATGGTTTAGTAAACATGCAAGCTTTGGCTACTCTCATCTTTCTAATCCAAATGGGAAAAAGTCTACTCATGGGGATTATGTTATCAAGCAATCAGAAGACTAAGATTTCTGTTTTAAAGGAAGAGCAGAATGTACTTTGGGTTGGCACACACCCCCTCCTGCCCCCCTGCATCTCCAAGCCATACACTGTCCAATTTAGCTCTTTTCAGGCACTGGCTGTGCATAAAGGAAACACAAACTTGGGAAAGGTAATGAGCAAAAAGACAAAGTATATTGTTGGACACTAGAAGTTATTGTCAGGAATTTGCCCTGGGTTTATGGTGAACGCTGTGAGCTGACTCCCCACAGAGAGGCCTGAGGTGTGCTTGGGAGAGCACTCTGGTTGTCACGGTTTTCTTCAGTGCAAAGATGAGGGGTAAGACCCAATAAAGCTGGAACAGGAGATGCACTCAGTGGATACTGAAGAAAAACAGGCATTGATGAGCTCTGAGCAAGTAAGTTAGTGTACGCAGATTAAATGCAGTGTAGGAATTATTGATTTGTAACTTGAAATGGGAAAGAAATGCATTTCCTAACTGCTTTTACTTTGGTATGGTCAGTGACCAGGGTAATAATGGATCTCTATCTTTATAGAAAAAGCTCTTTTCTTAAAATAAGCAACAAAATGACACCCTTCTTCTCCTCCCTCTAGCACACAAAGAGAAAATAAAACTTAAAACTTCTTTTTGTGTGAGTTCTTTTTTTTCTGAAGGCATTTATCCTATTACTGGAAAAAAATCTCAGTCAATAATTCATGGAAAATACACCCATAGTTCACATTCTGACCTTCCATTTTGGCAACAGATCTCTCTCCAACTCTCACAGGGCCAGAATGAAGTGTTTTATCTGGTGCACAGGATAGAAGCCTTCTGCTGCAGGAAAAAGGACCTTTAGTATGTGCTTTGGTCTTTTAATTGAGATGGAGATCAGAATTGCATATAAAGATTTATATTAATCATACTTTTTTTTCCTATTCTTTGGGATTTTTTTTTTTAATGTAAAATTTAAAACATGTCCAAGTAGTTCCTTTGAGTGATTTTTTGCCTATTGAAACATGTATAAAGTCCTGATGCTTTGAACTAGATAGGAAGAATTCTATTAGTCTGCAGTACATGCTAATGCAGAGAGAGCCAGAAAGAGTTAATTCATGTTTAGATGTCTTATTGATATGGCACAATTTGAGAAAGGAAACCCAGTTAACTAGAACTTAACATCGTTATATCTATTTATCCCAGGAAGCTGCACATCCTGGAGTTCTAGATTTACTTCTGAGGAGCAAAAAATACAAATTTTGTTTTGTTTGGGGTTTTTGTGTTTTTCTTTTTATTATATTGCAATTTTAAGGACTGCAAACATTAAATTTGTACTCCCTTGAACATTGACTATCATCAAACCCGGACATGCATGTCATAAGATAAAGTATATTTCAAACCTATAAAACTTTCTAAATGTTGGCTGCTCAACAAGACATATCTTAAATTTTTTTTTCTTTCTCTTACAGGTTTCTTCTAAACTTGTTCTCCTTGCATAAAATACACTGAAAACCTCAATTTAATCAGCCAGCTAAGCATGCTCCAGGAAGTTTTTTTAAAAGCCTATAACTATTTGTTACTCAGTATCCAAGACAGTTACAAAGTATTCAGTCATTCCCCTGTAGAGTAGAAACACCGCGACAGTGAAACCCTGACCTGCTAGCTTTGAGGGTGTTAATTCCTTTTTGATTTAAAGTGGTACTGCTAAGTTAGAGGATTCAGTAATTTCTCTTAGCACTACAGTTATAAAGTATTCTCTTTGATGAGATATAACAAGGTGAAGAGATCTTAAAAGTTTATGTCTATGGTGCAATAATTTTAAAAAACCAGAGGAAAATTCTGTGATATGTAATTTTTTCTGTTATTCAGCAGCATGTGCCTTTATCACGATAATCATTGCAGGTTATTTTCTTCCTCCTACAGTAATATGTTCCAGATATGGGGTTACTTTAAATAAATGGCAGGTTAAAAATTTATATTAATTTNTATACATACCCCAACCTTTGAAAAAACCCATAAATAATGAACAAATCAAAGGGAAGCACAGTTTTGAGATTCTCATGCTATCTGCATATTCTATGGTGAATTGAATACCTACATATAAAAGATAATCCGTAATTGTTAAAAAGATGTATTATTTTCATTGTCCTGGGTTAGTATAATACAAGGCATGGCATACAAGGAAGTTCCACCTGAACACAAGGAAGGTTTAGGTGGGTGAACTTCTGTGTGGGTGACTAAGCACTGGAACAGATTGTCCAGAGAGACTGTGGAGTCTCCCTGACTGGAGATATTTAAGGACTGCCTGATGTAATTCTGTGCAATGTGCTTTAGGATGACCCTGATTGTGCAGGAAGGTTGGACACATGGCTCACTGTGGTCCCTCCCAACCTGACCCGTCCTGTAATTCTCTGGCTCCATTCTCTATTGAGCAGGGTGAGTGGGGTGTCAGGAAACACCTTGTAGCAGCACTCAGAGCTCCTGCAGCAGGAATGGGTCTCTGGGCCACTTCACCTCTGCTGTGTATATGTGTATTTATGGCAAAATAGTCCCATTACCAAATGAATCCATTTATTTTTCTTGGATATTTATGAACTCTCTTTTCAATGGAAAAAAAAAAAAAAAAAGAAAAAAAAA
>VYXF01012284.1:172316-212120 GCA_013397295.1 Polioptila caerulea | reverse complement strand
AAATTTATGAACCCCCTTTTAAATGAAAAAAAAAAAAAAAAGAAAAAAAAAGAGAGTTCCATGAAGATTGAATTCCCTTGCAAATTCTTGAAAAGCACTGCAGTACCATCCTGGGAAACCTCTGTATTTTGGGGCTAAAATTATGAAATTGAAATAATACTGGTGATATTATTCATATATTTAATGTGAAGAACTCTACCATTGTCCATGCCAGTCATATGATGGTGCAGGACAGAAAATGGATTCCCTGAGAACAACTTGCTTTGTCATGACAGAGACACAGACATTTTGAATAGTATTAAAACTAAAATAATATTTTCTGAAGTGGAACTCTTCAGCGTGACTAGACACCACACTTTATGCCGTGTCCTACCTCACTGTTTTTCTCTCCTTTGCTACCTAAAAATGTTTAAGGATGTATTTTTTTCCCCTAAATTAAATGGTGGAATAATAACTAGGCTATCTCTTAGGGCATGCAGCATTCTGGGAAGTACATGCATTTAGAGAATATTAATTTTGCCCCTAAGGCAAAGGGGTCTCCATCTGCTCAAATCTTTCATTGCTTAGCCTGTGAAAGGCTCTACATTAATTTTCATTGAATTCTTAATCTCCATAGGAATGGTTACTATGCTGACATTGCAAGCTAGTGTCACCATTTGAAATTCCAATTATCACTGTCTTCTTTATGAATCTGTTTGCTTATGCTTGCTTTCTGACATATCCTTACTAATTTTATATCTTGAGATATGCTTTAATTAGGTTCAGTCAGCTTGGAAATGAACTGTGAGCTTACTGGAGCTTTGCCAACAGGCAGTATGATTTTATGCTGTTTGATCTATTTCGATGTCTTATATGTGTTGGTTCATAAAGGCTGGGTGATCTAGCTGCACTAGAGTCAACAGTAGCAATGAGAAATTATGTTTTGTATGTCACGGCTTCTGTGCTGGTTTTGGCTGGGGCAGAGTGAATTTTCTTTACAGTACCTGGCACGGGGTCATGCTTTGGTATTGTGCTGAAAACAGCATTGATGACATAGGGATGATTTAGTTACTGCTGAGAAGTGGTTACACAGAGCCGAGGCCTTTTCTGCTCCTCACCCTGCCAGTGAGGAGGCTGGGGATGCACTAGAAATTGGAAGGGGGGAAAATATGACCCAAGGGATATTCCTTGCTGTATGGCATCGTGCTCAGTGTACAGGTATGGTGGAAGAAGGGAAGGGAGGATGTTCAGAGTGAAGGTCTTTGTATTCCCAAGCCACCTTTATACGTGATGAAAATCTGCTTTCCTGGGAAAGGCCGAATACTTAACTGTCCATGGGAAACAGTGAATGATTTCCAAGTTTTGTGCTGCTTCAGTGCATGCTTCTGCTTTCCTTACTAAGCTTTCTCTACCTCATCCCATGAGTTTTTTCACTTTTAATATTCCTATTCTCTTCCCCATCCCACCTAGGGGCAGTGAGTGGCTATGGGGCTTAATTGTCAGGTACAGTTAAATCATGACTACTTCATATGAAGGAATCCAGGCAACTGTAAACTCTCTCATTTGGTAAACATGAGGAATAGAGCATTCTAAGGTTGTCAATGTCTCCTATGTCTCCTTCAATGTCTCCTACACATCCAAATGGAAAGAGGATCCTTCTCTGGCTTCCTAGAGACTTAAATCAGTTAATTAGCATTAGCTGGAACTAACAACAGTAATTTCTGTAGGAACTCTCAAGCAACTCTTTTCTATCCTAAGGCATGATTTCTGAAACATCAGGGTATGTTTTGTTACTTCAGGTTACCTTACACCCATCCACTACTTTAGGAATTGGCCTCTCCAAAATGTCTCATGATGGTTTATACCAGTCTCATCTGAATAAGGCACTTTTTTACTGTTCTTCATTTTGAGACATATATTTATGTTCACTAAATCCAAAGAAAGTCTCTCTGTTTTAAGCAGGGTAGCTATAGAAATGTTCTTTGAAAAATTCCCTTCAGAAAAAAGTCTGATGATCATATGCAAATTGTTTGACACTTGCTAGCTGTCTCTAAGTACCCAAGATCAGTTTCATGTACAACAGTAGGAATGTGATTTCCTATCATTCCATTTCAAATAAATGGATGCTATCTATGAGAAGCTTGCAGTTCTCATGCCTTATCTCTTTTAGGTACCACAGTCTTCTGAGGGCAGAATGCAAGTGTGGTGCTTCATTGGGAACTTCAGTTTCTGTTGGGAAGATCTGATTTAGCACTACATTTCATCTGAAATGATTGCCTGTGATCATCAGATCTGTTAAACAGGAGCTGACAGATTGACGGATAAATGGTTCTAAAAAATGTTGATGCTATTTTGTTATGTGCTGTAAAGAGAGAAATATTGAAGAACAAGGAAAAAAATCAGTCAGCAAAATTGTGAGAGAGTCTGGCAAAGGTTATGTCATGTTATTAAGGAGAGAAAAAAGATGAGAGGATATGATGTATTCTTCAGGAAAGAGAAAATAGGCTCCTCATCCAGAAATTTTGTCTACTGCTGGCTCTCTGCAGGTGAGCAACTTCTCTGTTTAAGTAGGCTGCTGCAAGCAGTTTTTTCATCCTTACCTCTTTAATGCATCTGATGCCCTGCTCTATGTCTTCATTGCATCGTGCTGGCCCCTTTGCCGCAGGATGCAGCCCTCTCTAATTGTCAGGCTCATAGTTTGTTAAAATGAGAGTAGCTGTCATGCAAGGGCAGGGAACTGAGTAACAACCAAAGGGTGCAGAGTAGCAGTGATCCAGACACCACTCACCAATCCCCTCTTGGATTCTGTCTGTACAGGGAAGGCAATCGCTCTGTTGCCTCACATTAGGTATTTTATTCACTACGTTCCAGGTTTATGGATCCATATCAATCTCACTAACCTCTAACATCCTATTGACACTGGCTTGTGATGATGTCCTCCCACCTACTGCCCAAGAATGAAAAAAAGGAAAGGTAGATAAGATCAAACACTGTGCAGAACAAGGCAGACTAAATTGCCTTTGTCTTCTTTTATAGGCACAAACTCTGGAAAACTGCCTGCTTTTCAAAGAGACTGTCCAAAACCAATTCAATGCATTCCAGAGCTCTGCTTCCAGTTAAAACAGTTAATCTAGGAACTGCAGGCCCCTTTGTTAACAACTATATTACCAGTGCAGATGCTGCTGCAGTAAAGTGTAAGAGTACCCCAGCCAACTTCAGGGGATGTGTCAAGGACCAGTATCTGATTATACACGATAACCCAGAGCAGAGGGTAAACACGGAAAACTATTTGCTTCCCATTCCAGTACACAAACTAAGTGGCATTAGATTCAGCTATCAGGTGGTAAGATCAAACAAACCAAACAAAAAATATATATAAAGAAGAAGATTCATTAGAAAACACAATAAAACTGTGTAACCAGTGCATGACATACCTGCAGGTAGGATTAAAATTTGGAAGCCTGTGTTTCGTGTTAGAGAAGCACACTGTAGCCTATTACATGCAGATAACTGCTTTGGCTCAGAAAGTCTCTAGTCTGCAAATTAATAGTAACCTGGTAAGTATTTGGGGCATTGCTACATGCCTGCCCTGTTTCTTCACTCTTTTTCAGGCAGCCATATTTGACTGCTCTTGGAATAAGATAATGTGTTGGATGGCATTTTATATATGTAGGATGAGCACAAGCTGGAAAAATCTGTCCTTTACAGGAACTGTGGGCAAGGAGGCAGAAATCAGAGGCACTCGAGCTGCACTGGGGCAGCAACTCGAATTTGTAGCAATATCCTGGTGAGTGGATTTCTAGAGATAACAGTGTGGGATGAAAAGAGAACTAGGGGCCTTAGATTATATCCATGGGCTGTTAGACTGGGGAAAAAAANATCAGGAAACAGGGAAAAAAAAAAAAAAAAAAAGCCCTGAAACCTTAAGTCTCCAGACAGATGGAAAAATGAGACCTGAAAGCTACTGCAGTGGTGTAGGAAATATCAATAAATGAAATGGCTGCCTGGAATTATACTAGCATTTTATTTGACACACTAAATTGCTCAGTGGAGACCTGAAAGCTGTCACCTGACTGGTGGGACTTTAACTAGCGAAATTGCAGAGGAGGACTGAGAATGCTTTTTTGAAAAATACTTTATTTTTAGAAAGCCCTGCAACTGAAATTTCATGAATATTTTATGCAGTATTACTCTCAAGAATAGGCAGCAAGTGAAATGACCAGTGGTTTACATGAGAAGGTCATGCTTCACTAATGTACTCTATTCCTGATGAGGTTAGTTCTCTTGCTACGAAGATGGTCATATTTTAGGTCAGGCTGCTCTGTGGGAAAGGCAGTGTGCAGACAGCATGTGTGCTGTACTAGAAAGGGAGGATGGGATGCTTTGCCTAAACACCCTTAAACAAGAACACTCCTTTAGCAGGGCACAATTTGTCCTGCACATCCCTGTCAAGCCCTGCCTGGATCTTTCCCTGCACATACCCCAAGATTCAGGACCGTATTTCAGTCCCCTTGGGACAATAGTTCCTACCCCAGTGACCCCAGAGCAGGACCAGTCTCCATCCCCTCAGAGCCCTGCCCTGCCTGGCCGTGGGCCCCACCAAGATGGCCCAAGCCATGGGCCTACAGCACATCCCAATTGCCATGGAGGTTCCTGGGTCTGCCTTGGAGCCCCCTGGTGCCAACAGGTCGAGGGAAGAGGTCCTGCCCCTCTCCTCAGCTCTTCCGAGGCTGAATTTGGAGTGCCGTGCCCAGTTCCGGGTTCCTCAGCTCAAGAGAGACATGGAGCTCCCGGAGCAGGTCTGATGGAGAGCTGCTGTACTGGTCAGGGGTCTGGAGAATCTCCCTTATGAGGAAAGGCTGAGGGAGCTGGGCCTGCTCAGCCTCTAGAAGAGGCTGCTGAGAGATGACCTTACTAATATGTATAAATATCAAAAGGGGCACTGGCAAGAGATGGAGTTGGGCTCCTCTGGGTGATGCCAAGCAATAGGAGAGGAGGCAAAGGGCAGAAACTGATGCATAGGAAGTTCCACCTGAACACGAGGAAGACTTTACTGTGAGGGTGGCTGACCAGTGAAACAGATTACTCAGAGAGGCTGTGGAGTCTCCCTCAATGGAGATATTTCAGAACCATCTAGATGCAACTTCATGCAATGTGCTCTAAGATGACCCTCCTTGAGCAGAGAAGTTGGATCAGAAGGCTCACTGTGGTCCGTTCCAATCTGAACCATTCTGTTATTCCTTGATTCTGTGAACGCTGACTTCTTAAAGAATAAACCTCTGTAAATGTGGTCACACCCCTTAGTATTTCTGTCTCTTGTTCTAAAACAAATAAACAGCTATTCAAACATCCTGGAGGAAGGACTTCAGAAGAAGCATATTCAAAGGGTTTTGGAATCCTCAAAACCAAATGCCTCAAAACCAAAACCATTGAGATAATTCTTATTCCTAGAGCACAAGCCTAGTTGGAACATCACATTTTGCTTTGGGCAATAAATTCAATATTGCTTCAAAGTGATTAACAGTCTCACCATCTGTTACAGGTGTAATGATAATTGACAGTTTTATTCATATCTGACATTGACATGATCTTTCTTTACATTGTCATTTTTGCCATTTAATTTGGTAGTCTTCTGAGCAATAAAAATATATTAAATTATAAATAATACATATTTACTGATTAAACCTACTCCTTCTTTTCCTTATTTTTCTTCCTAGTTATTACCCTCAATCATGACCTAAAGAGTTAAAAAAAGGCCTCTAAAATATTACACTGTAAGGGAAAATATTGCACTCATTTTTAAAGATTTGTTGTTCCAAGGCCATTGTCATATAGACTGAGACCAAAGGTCTGTTTAGCTTGCTGTTTCCTATTCTGATGATAGGTCATAGATGGTGCTTAGAGGGAGATTGAGGATCAGGGCAGGCACAGAACAATGCTCCTTTGAAACCTCCCAGTTTAAGGCATTTAACCGGGCAGAATTTCTGAGCCAGGGGCTGTTATTTGTCCACTGTATTTAAAAGCCTCTAGTGGACCTGTCTTCAGTGATTTTTGTCTAGTTCTTTTTTGAGCATATTCAGTCTTTTGGCCTCAACAGCTTACTGTGTCAGTGAGTTGGACAGTTTATTATGTAATGTGGTTTTAAATTTGAGACTTGGAAATTTCATTGTGTGCTCTCCAGTTCCTGAATCATGATGAAATATTGAATTGTCATGTCCTCATTTTCTATGACCACCATCAAAATCACTGGCAAGCAAGGATTCTTCTAGGGTTTGAATGAGAACTACAATGTAACTAAATAAGAAAAGAATTCAATTTTATTTGTTAAAAAAAAATTTGCAAAAATCATTGATCCCAAGAACCATGGTGAAACTATTTTGTGTGCTATGATACAGTTCTAAAGTCATAATGGAGTATGAACTCTAATGCCTCAAACACTTGACAGCTGGGAAAAGAATAACCATGATGGCTTTAATTTATTTACTAACAAATATGTATCTCTAACATGAATCCTGTGCAGAAAACCTACTTTAAATGCATGAAAAGATGAAAATGAGGGGATGTATCAGCAGACATTGAAAGAAAGGTGTGAGAAATGAGCTTAAATTAAAAATGGTCCTAGTCCAATAGTGATAGAAAAATTTTAAATTTATTCAGGAAGAAAGAAAGAAAGAGCGATGGTTTGCTGTCATGCTGTTTCCTATTTGTAAGGGTTTAGATGATAAAATGCTATCTCTTTCTAACTCTAAAGTAGAGATGGCAGCAGAGACAAGGAGTTCCCAGAGCCAGGCCAACAGAGGGTAATAAAGATGATTAAGGTACTGGAGCATCTCTTGTTAGAGGAAAGGCTGAGAGAGCTGGGCCTGTTCAGTCTGGAGAAGATCAAGAGGGGATCTCATAAATGTCTGTCAGTATCTGAAGGGAGGGTGGTAAGAGCATGGAGCCAGGCTCTTCTTAGTGGTACCAAGCAACAGAATAAGAGGCAATGGGCAGAAACTGATGCACAGGAACTTCCACCTGAACATGAGGAAAAATTTCTTTACTGTGTGGGTGCTCGTGCGCTGGAGCAGATTACTCAGGGAGGTTGTGGAATCTTCCTCACTGGAGACATTTAAGAACTGTCTGGACACAATCCTGTGCCATGTGCTCTACAATGACCCTGCCTGAGCAGGGAGGTTGGACCAGATGACCCACTGTGGTCCCTTCCAACCTCACTCATTCTGCAACTCTGTGATATCATCTATCATTCAATCATGTGATGGCACTTCTGTTAGACTCTGCCTTTCATTCTACTCTATGGATGGCTCTATGGAAGGATAATTGCTGAAAAGTAAGTATACTTTACGTTTTAAAATCAGAAGAACATAAAGGAATAATACTTTAATTGGTATTTATAATCATAATTATAATTTATGATCTGTGTATGGACTAGGCTTCATTTGCTACTGCAGAAATTCAAGTGTTGCTTACATCAAACGTGGAGGGTAGGGCTTGCATCCAATGAGGGAAGGGATCATAGGAATAAAATTGTTATTGCTAGACCAAAGCAGTTGGGTTCTGTGTAAAAGAATTCTCTCTGTCACGACAAGTTAAACATTTTCCTGCTAACTATAAGTCAGAGTTTCAAAGAAAGTGCTAAACATCCACAGCTGTTACTGGATCCATTGGAAGCTGAAGCTCAGGCACTGACATAGCTGTAAGAATGATGAGATTCTGAAGAAACAGATACTGCTCATCTCAAGGTAGTGTTCCTGTAAATGTTTTCTTGCCAACCTCTAAACTAGGCTAAGTCTTGCTGTGTTTAAAATTTCATCCCTTTTCCTGGCAGTAGAAAGGTGAAGGCAAATGCTGCTCTTCTCAGGCATTCAGGTATTGTAATGAACAACACCATATTAAAAAAAAAAAATCATAATGAAGTTAGTAATTTTCATTTAAAACATGATCATCTGTTTTCTGCACGTATTATGACAAATAGGACTAATACCTGTGCAACCCCTTGCATAGCTTGATAGTTTGTTGCTAGTGAAAAGTGTATGATAAATCAGCCAAAGAGCTTTCAGGTCTTCATTAGAGCCCTGGAGAGACCACCTGCATCTGTCTTCTGACAAAAGCCACTGGCACATTTTGTTTATCTTTAATGGACATAGCAGTGTTAGTCTTCCTCCACTCTCCTAGTCTGATTTTTCATACAGTGTATTTGACATCCAGAACATGCTTCCCCCACCCACAGCTAGTGAATAGAAGCAGAGCCAGCTGGAGGCTTCACAAGGAGGCTTTTGATAAGGCATATAGCCATCACTGCCTAAATTCACGTGAAAAGCTTATAAATGTCTTACACTTCTAGGATCAATACGCTTTGAACTCCAGCTTTGACAACACAAATTTGGTTTGGCTTATTCTGACCTTGTCTGTCTAAGAGCGAAGTGTCCCTGAGAATTAAGTGTTATCAAACCTGTTCAAGATCTGTCTCAATTTTCAGATGTCATGATGACAACCAATCCTGGGAAGAAATCAGGTCTGAGTTGAGAATGGGGAATTTAATAGTGTCTTTATCTTCTTTAAGTCTTGCCTCTAACATGGAAGCAGATTTTTTTCTTGTCTGTTTGGCCTTCTGCACTGCTTTAAATTAGATTTAACATTCCTATGTTTTTCTTGAGCAGTGTACAGCTGTATCTGTGCACATATGATGTTCACATGAGGTTCTGTTACTATACATGATAAATACTTTTAGGATGAGTTTGGCCCCTTAAAGGTTTATGAAAATAATTTCTCTTCTTAATGCTATTTTTGGCTTATTAATTCTCCCTTTTTTAGATGCTGAGCTAGACCTTGAAAGATATTCTGTTTCTGAGGAACACAGTTATTTTTCTGCTTGGGGCTTGCTTAAAAACAGGCTTTGGAAGTGAAGATCAAATTAAACTGTCAAAGGTGAACTGACTAAATCACATTATCTTGCTTGTCTTTAATAGATGAGATTGCAGGTGTGGTAACTTAAGCGTCAAAATTTAAAACACAGTCCTCATACAAAAAGCTTGATTAAAAAGTAGTTTTAATTTACTACCAAAGTTAGGAAACCCACACAAAATTACTTTAATGAAATAGCAAGAGAACATACAGGAGAGACTTGCCTGTTTGTCTGATAGTCAGTCATCATCGTTAATGAGGTATCAGAAGAGCAAGGGAATAAAAAATCATAACCAAATATTTCAATGCCTCTAAAGTACTATATCTGCCTATACCTGAAGAAATTCTGTCTGTGGCCTCTGAAATTAAGCTTGCTAGTTTTCAGCAACCTGTCCTGTTTAGCATCTATTAATTGATAGGTCACTCTTCTATCAGGTTAGAAAACCATTACTATAATTTCATTGCTTTCTAGATGCAACTGTCTGTGGTCCTTTATAAAAATTATAGAGGGCTGACTTGTGCTTGAATGTTGATAATTTCAAAGCTTCTGCTTTTTTCGTTTCTTTTGTTGTGTCTTGTCCTAAGTGGTCAAATCCCTTCATGCATGTTGCTGAGAAACTGTAATCCTTTTAAGATTATTGTCAAACACAATAAGAAAAAGAAGTTGGTAGACCAAAATATGAATGTGGGTGGAAAACAAATGACAGCCTTATATACAGGTTAAGCAGACAATGTAGGCCACGCTTGGCAATATTCTAATTTTTTGACAGCAATCAGTGTTTCATTTTTGACAGAGATATTTTGTTAACAACTTTTCAGACTATGCTTTATGAGGGACAACAAATGGTAAATAAGGTCACCATGACTTGGGATCAAATCACGACTTCTCATTCTGACTCCAAGGTAATGTCTTCTCACTTTTTATATGACTTTAAGGGCTTATTCAGCCCATTGCCTCATGACAGGGGGGTAAAACCAGGTATTGCTGGACTTCTGTGTAATATAGACCTTAAATTCTGCTCAAACTTTGGCACATTGATTTGCCCATTTCTTCCTCAATTAATGATTTTATGTTTTAAAACATTTTCACATTTAGTATTATTGATTTTGATTTAAAAGATGATATTTTTTTTCCTGGTTTTGTAAATTAGTCATGGCCCAGTAACAGTTATGCCTGTTAGAGATGTTGGTGACAAGAATAGTTTGACAATAAAACTGAATTAAAATAACATAAAAAAAGTTACTAACTACTACCCGCATATATTTTTAGCAAAATTTTTAGCAGGTTAGTTAACTCGCTTGTTCATAATTCCCCTTCTGTGCCAAAGAGGTGGCACAAGTTGTCACAATGAAACAATTTCTGACAAGAATTAGTATACTTCAGGACAATGTCTTACTGCATAGATAAAATTAATATAATTTAGTTATTTAAACATGAATTAGGTCTGTTTTGAATTCTTCAAATGCATTTTTCAAAGCTGAGGACTTTGCTTTTGTAAGGCAGACTTAAAACCCTGAGTTCATTTCTTCTGATATTTAAATAACTGTAACACAGGTCTATCTGTGGACTTTGAAATTTTAGTCCTCTAAACTCAACAAAATACATAAAATAGTTAAATATTTCTTCATCTATATGTTTTTTAAGACATTATGTAGATATCCATCAAATGGACCATGAAGATGAGAGTGGGATTTCAGTAACCCCTTAATGAACCTTGAACTACTGATGAAGGTCACTGGGTTAAATTTGTTCATTTTTTAAATTGGAGTAGTCCATTATTTGGAAAAATAGACTGAGTTTCTAAATTAAAAGGAATAATAATTATATGTAATTTTTTGTTTGGTTTATTTTCTTTTTTTTTTTTTTTTTTGGTCACAATTTTACTAATTCTGTGCTTCTTTAGCTGGCTACTGTTCTGTTTCTTCTCTTTATACCTCCTGCATGTTGTGTTTCATAGGCTAGGAATCATTTGTTCTTACTAGGAGAGTAGAAGAGATAGGAAATTTATAGGAACGCCAAACTGACAGAGCAGAGCAACAAGGCTAATAGGGAAAAGCAGCAGGGAGCAAATAGAGGAAGAAAATCCCCAGTGCAGTAGTGTGTGCTGGTCTGTACTGACCTGGTACCCCTAGAATTGAGCATTGTGATGTGTTATAGAGGAACAGAGCTGCTGAATGTGATGGTGGTAGGCACAGTAATATCAGAGGCATCTACATCCTTTGGTACAAGGGCTGTGGAATACCTTGTATCCTTTATCCTTTCCACTGAACTGTGATCCATGTTATAAAATATCCACAGTTTTGCATGTGTTTTCTTCCTGTGTCCATAAAAGTCCCAGCCATGAATATTCTGAGGACCAATGTTTTACTAATGTCTGAGTCTGCACCACATCACTGAAATAATGAATAAGAAACGTCTCTGGTGGTCAGTGCCCATTCAGAGATCAAATAGTTTTAAAATTTTTGAGAGTCAACATTGGAGGCCATTTAATGTCTTTGGATCCCATAATTCTAAGGTGCCCTAGTAGTTTCCTCAATAACTTAAATGTCTCTCTGCCATCTTCAGTGTCTTCTGACCTTTTTAGATTAATTATTCTTTTACACTGCAGAGAATGTCCTATTGTCAAACTAGAGAGAAAAGGTAAAACAGATTTGCTGTTTTCTAGAGATGTTGTTCTACTTGTGTGTAACTGTATCTATATTCACTGGGGAGAGATGTGTTGTTCATCATCAGTGTCAGAAATCATGAGGAATGCTGACTGAATTGTTTTTCAGGAGAGTAATTCACTGAAATAGATCTTAGGTAAGAGGTCTGGGGCCTTGCCGGAGAACTTAGATTTTATTCAAAGCTGAATACCAGATCCTTGCCTGAGAGTTTCTTTGTAATGATGAATCTGTTCATGATACCAAGCATGAGGAGAAGCTTGTAGATGGGAGGAATGGCTCTGTGGGATACCGTCTCAGGCCCAAAGAATTTCTCTGGACAGGCAGTATCAAATTTTAAAAACGTAGGCTTATGAATCTGGAACTGGTCCAGGCTATGCCAAAGTCTGAGTTTAATGAAATGTATACATTAACTTAATCAAAGTTATGAGTAACCTGGCAAGTAAGTAAATGTTTCTGATGGGTTTGTTGTAACAGACTTTATAACATAATTTCATTCAAACAAGCAGAGGAAAAGGTGAAAATACTATGTTAAGCAAAATAACTTCAGTAACAGACCACGAAAAGCCTAATTTTCAGGATAGCTTATAAAGCTGCCTGCAAGTATTATTTTGGTTTAAGTTATTTTTACTTATAGGAAGATGCAAAAAAAAAAAAAAGGGTGTGGAGTTCCCATGATTCCATTAAGTGTCGAAATGGAAGTACGAAGAGGGACTTTCTTCAACCACTGCAGTACGTAACCAAATTTATTATTTAGTAGGCAGGAACAAGCCAACGTTTAACAATCAGAAATGGCTAAATGCATTTTATGAGCTAGACTGAACTTTCACCCTATGCCAGAAATAAAGTTCAGAAATTCATCCTTGCTCTTTTGACTATGCTTCTTCAGTATTCAGGTGACTAAATGGATGTCATAAACAAAACATATTTACACATAGGAAAAATAAAATGGTTGTTCTCTATTTTTTTTTTTCAATTAACCACCTCACTGTCCTGCAGAGTTTCCCCTGAATAACTCATGAGATTAGACAGAACAATTTTTTGTAACCACATAAATAAAAATTTGAGGAGGGAGTTGAGGAATGTTCTAAACTTTGCTTTGTAGAGTTTTATCTCTTACAAATAAAGCCAAGACCTCTCTGTTTTTATTAATACTCTTTTTCAAGATAAAGGAGAGGAAGTTTCTTTCAGTGGGAAGTTATTGCAAGTGAGGGTTGAGGTACAGTAATGAGAACATCATATTTCTTTAAGTGAGCCGATTTTTTTTTTTTTAAATTATGTTCTATATGTCATTATTTGGTAAGTAACTCATGAGAACAGTGATCAACCAGTCCAAGGCTTAGTAAGGAATTATGGCTCTGGGACAAAAATATTCAGGATTTTAGGCTGCATGGCTTAGTGGCCAGATTTGAAAAATACTTAGAGGCAGAAAATACCAGAAGCATCTTTAATCCCTGATTGAAATAAACTGAATTAGACTCCCAGGAATATTTAAAAACTCCCATAGGTGTCATTGCCTTGACTAGAATGCCCTATATGGTTGAGTTATTTTTCAGTTACTCAGGCAGTTCACAGTCTCACCACTTGGCCCACTTTTTCCTAGATATGTAGCAAAATAGCTTGAGATATAGTTGAGCCTCAGTTTGAAGAATAATGTGCTTTTATGTAAAACTCATGGTCTGTGTTCAGTAGAGCCTGTGTTCAGAGAGGCTGGATTATCTTCAGAAGTGTAGGACTTAGTTCCAGAGCGGATCATGTTTATGGAGTTTCTCACCAGGATAGGCCTTAATAAGTTTCCCATGCAAAGAAAAGAGACCTGGAAAACAGGGAATACTATTTTATCAGCTTTAAGTGTTCAGGTATGCCATTCTTATAGGTCTAATGAACTTTTAGATGGAAACTTCAAGAAGCAAAGATAATAAAAGCCTGGGTAGCATATACATTAATGAAACTGCCAGACTGCAAGCTGATAATACTCTGATAATACTCTGATATACTCTGATAATACTCTGCATGATACCTTATCAATTATTAGTCTTAAGACATTATTTCACTTTATACAATGGGTTTGTGCATGGTCATTGAAAGCTGTGTGAGGAAGACTGAATTAATTATGGAATTACTATAAACTGGATCAAGTCTGAGACAGCTGGAACTGGTTAATAGTCAAATAATTAAAAGCAAAGTGTTGTTGCTGCTTCACTTCCCTTGGGGAATTTTATTTCTATTTACAGAGTAAATAGTCTGACTACAGTAGGTATTGTCTCCAAGCAGAAACCAGACTATACTGTGCAAACAGTGAGCTGCCAAATAGTTGATATGAGAGAACCAACTGCACCAGGCAGGCAGGAAACATTTGTTAGAATGTACCTTTGGAATGGGATTCCTGATGGAGCACTTAGCACGTGACTTGTTTAGACTGAAAGTGTGATTGCACAGCTACACAATAACTTGGCCGGTCATTTTGAGGGCAGATGAGAGGGCTTTAGGTTTTTTCTACATTTTTATCCAGAATAGTTGGATTAGAGAAACATCAAAACCCTTTCAGTTGGAAATGCTATGACAGTCCTGCCTATTCCAAAATCTTTTCCACAGAAGAGATATTTATTGTAGTCTGAAAGACAGATATTTGGTGCTCGTATATGGGGGAAATGCAGCCTTCTAGTCTACAGAAAGAAAATAAATGGCTAAGAAAGTCACACATCTTCCCTGTTTTGTTTTGGATTTGATTTGTTTGTTTTATTTTTTTTCAGCAATACCTTGAATCAGCCTAGTTTCTTTATTCATGTGAGAGGAAAAAACAGAATTTGGTAAAGCTGTTGATTTTCAACATAGTGGAGGTCAGCAGAACACAGGGATAAGTTCAATCATTGTTCCCCTTCAAATACCCTTGGGCAGTGAAGATGCAAAAGGTCATACAGATATCCATGAAGGGACCCTGTTAGAAGAAAGATGACAGGAAGAGTAATAAAGGATCATTCCTCAACAGTAACTGGAAGAGTTCTCAATATTTTCTTTGTTGAACTTTCTCTGAATATTAAAAAGCAAATAGAAACCCTTTTTTAAAGTCAGGTTTTGGGTAAATGTTTAAACAGTGAGTCTTATTTTCTTCACAGTAAATCACCAATTCATTGCTTAGATGGAGCAATATTCAGCACAGAAGACAGTGCATGGGAGAGGACAGACGCATTCAAAATAAAGGTCTATGAGAAGCAGAGATGAAATTTCAAGAAGCCTTAAATCATTCCTTTGCAACACGTGTAGAGGCAAATGATCGGATTTTAGGCTGCATGCGATTGTCAGAAATTGAGTAAATCTATGAAGGTAAGAAAGAGGTGTATCATAAACGAATAGTCTGAAAGCAGATCAGAGCCTGAAAGGGAGAATGAATTAAAGGCACTAGAATTTCCTTTGCCATGGCACCATTTCAGATTCATTATTTTTCCTCTTTCAAAGGCATGATTCATTTTATAGCTGTTTCTGACAGTAGTGCATCAACAGAGAAGGTGTCCAGGCAGAGAATTTGGCACATAAAGTAACTTTAAAGTTACTTTACTGATAAAGTAAATTAGTAGCATAAGACACTTTGCAATCTGAATATGAAGTAATTTTAATCTTGATTTCCAATCTTTAAACACAAATACTTTTCTTGAAAAATAATGTGTGGCAAAAATATGCTTTCTGCAACAGTAGTTTCCATTAATTTTCTTCACACATTGATTTAATCATTATGTGAAAAATAAGGACTGTAACTTAAAAGTCAAAATAAGCATTTATAGAACTTTGCATTAAGGTTTTCTAAATTATGTGCAACATGTCATTAATAGACCCAGCAGAATCTTAATCAAATGCCATTAATCAGTCTTAGAAATCCATGAATAATTTATAATGCATTGCTTATAACCAGCTGTAGTACATATTACCAATGATTGTGAAACACTCAAGAGTATTATTAAATTTTTTTTAGTTGTTCATAAACTATTTGTAAATGGATAATAAGTGATATATGCCTAAAACTCTCTTTATTCCGAATGACATCATCTACTTAATGATTAGCCAATTATTGACTATTATTAGTGTTCCTTTTGTGTAGAGGATTTTAGATCCTTCCAGTTCTGCATAATTTGATTTTAGCTTGCAGGTTTGCTATAAATATATTGTGCATTTTTAACTATAATCAGATGTTTCTAATCTTCAGATGAAAGTTTTCTGTAAAATCAGTAGTTTGTATCATCTCTTCTGCATCATATGGGTGCTGTGAAACAATAATTACTGTTTTAATTGCTGCAAAGTCTCTTGGCAGAATTATGCCTAACATTGATACAGATATTGTGCACCTCTGCAACAAGATATTTATTATAGTCATTCCCTGAAAACATAATATCATGACAAAATATCTTCAACCTAGAGCAGTCAGATCATTCAGAGTGCACAATTTAAGTGTTTTTTCTTCTTTTGGCTTACTTCTCACAGTCTTTGTACAGCAGGACTTATGAACCGTGCCTTTCCTCTGCTGTTCTTGATATGACTGCCACCATGACTCCCAAGTTTCTCTGTTGGCTTCGTCTTCTAGTTCCTCTACCTGATGGGCAATTTCAGAGCCCAGAAGCTGAAGAAAAGAAGCTATGATGACCCTTGCCCTCTTTCTCTTTAAATAACCCAAACCAAAATACCCAAATCCAGAAGGCCCTGTCTGGAATCAGCTACAATGGTGGTATTTCAATATGAGCATGAGTGTGAGGATTAAGTTCTTACTGAAGTCCCTGTTGGGCAGGAGAAACGACATTTAATTGAAGTGGACTGTCTTCTGTCTGTTGGTATATCAGTAAAGGAGTCTGTCTTATTTCCTGTAGTACACTTTCTGGTATATTACACTTCCCTCAAAAGCCCTTCAAAATATTTGTTGGCTCCTTGTCTTGTTTCTTATTTTCCCTCTCTCTGTCTCCTGCTCCTTTTGGTTTAAAGAATGATGCAAAAATTGCCAGAGTAGCAACTAAAAGACATTTTTTTGTCAAATTAGTAAGAGTTAGCTAAGGTGACAGATCTAGTATTCCTGCTTTAGGCATCATTTGAAATTTTTTTACTACACACCTCAGTGAAATGTGTACCAGGAAATCAGTAGGAAATGTGTTAAAATGAAGATGTAGCTTTGAGTCACTAAAAAAGGGCTTTTTATTGTTTTATCTGTCCCTTTAAAATTCTAATTTCTTGTGAATTATCAACTTGGTGCCAGACATGGGAGTATAGAACATTTTGATTAAAAATGGACTTTTTAATCATATTTTATTTACTAACATTTGAGTTTTACTCTAAATGTATTACTCTTTCCATATCTTTTAAAAGTAGTGTGCTGTTTAGATGGCAGGATTTCTTCTGAATTCAGTGTGTGTTTTGCAACTGACATAATGAAAAAGTCTTTATATCCATGTTGTATGAACAAATATTTATTAAAATAGCGAATATTTTCTTTTAATGAAAAACTCTTCCTAAAAATGTTTTTATACATATCATAAAAATGTGGAGTTTTCTTCAATCTTTATAACTGTTCTTAAGTTTACAGATTTTAAGTTTACAGGTATGAAGACATACACCACTGTGGAAGGGATTGGGAAAAAATGTCTGCAAAAATGTAGAGATGTATGGCAATACATTAAATAGTAACATTAGAAGACTTAATAGTAGTAGTATCTCCAAAGATCCTAAAGGCTTATATTGGAAGTGGCATTACTGACATGTTTTACTTAACCTGTTTTACTTCTTAGGGTAAATAAGGCCAACTTATAGCAGTTTAAATTCAAGTTGTCTTTTCTCTCATGACACATTGCTTTATACCCATGATGTGGTGTAGAGAGGATTTTCTTCAATTTAGGACTCCTGCTAAAACCAAGGTGATGCTCGCTTCCCCCTCTCCTTCCAACTGGAATCACAAAAGGTGAATATCATGGTTTGAGAGAGGAACAATTTACTGGTAACAGCAATGAAATAAAAAAGGGACAGTAACAACACCACTACTAATAACAAAAGTACACAAATAAAGAGAAAAATAAATAAAAGTATACAAATAAAGATGCACATGCAAAAACGCTCCTGCTGGACAAAAATAATTAAAAAAAATACTAGAAATCTTTCCCCACCAGATTTTCTCAAGTGGAAGGAAAGTCCTTCTCCTTGTAAGAAGGAGAGTCCCTCAGTATCAAATACCATTAGGGTCCTGGTAACACCACCTCCTGGATATTGCCAAAAAATTAGCCCTGTCCTGGCCAAAACCAGGACAACCCCTAAGTTCCTACAATCTATCATAGTTAGATATTTATTATTTAGAGTCTTTCCTCTCTTGGTTTCAGGAAAATGGCCAGAAAGCAGTAATAGTGGGCCCAGATTTTCCTTGAAAACTGAATGAAAATTATATTGCAGCAAATTTAGAATAAGTTAGTTCACAAATTAACAATATAATAGCTCTTAGCATAAAATCAGGGACAAGAAAAGAATGTCTGCTATTCCCAACAGTTTATAGTTTTATTAGAGAACTAGTGTGAAATATTTCTCTCCCGATTTTCTGTTACAGGCAAGCTGAACTGATTGAACTGTTCACAAGTCACAAAATACCTTGAAGTTTATGACATGTGGCTGGGTGACTACGGTGATTCCTTTCATGTAGTTTGTTATTGACCAAAATTAGCCATGAATGACAAATAAAGCTCATTATTTTATTGAGACGAGGGACACACTCTGCACTACTTACTTCAAGATGACACAGAGGAGAGCAAAAGCAGATAGACTGTGCCTTGTTCTGAGACAAGCTGGCCTGAACTAGAGGGTTGCTCGTGTTCTAGGATTTTAGCTACCTCCATTAGCTACAAGACTTTCTGAAAGACCTATTAAATCATTTTGTGCTCTGCTGTATGACTTCAGGATTAATATCTAAAGTGACATTTCTTTGGTCTTAAATCAGATTGTCCAGAAGGAGTTCTATTTTTCAGACTTCTGCAGTGGGCATACCTCAAGGCAGTACTGGAGGAAATCCTGAATTACTTTGCAAATAGGCCTGGAGATGATTATACTTATTTGGTTTAAACCTTACGCATTTCTAGTTCAGAGAAGTCTGAGTAACAAATAATAAGAATGGATCACAGTTTAACCTTCCTATTGGCTTTAGCCTTAGGAGGTAATTAAGCACACTTTCATGGAGGCAACAAAATTGTAGTGTTTTTCACCCTGAAAGCTGACACAGCAGTACTTTTATTTCTAGGCTTAACAGGAACATAAGCATTTGTGGTTTACTGACATAAAATAGGTCAAGGATTGAAGCATAATTAATTATGTACTTTTTCTATAGTAAATCCACAAACCCTGTGGGTGAATGAATTCCATTAGATATACACACCTTTTTTTTCCAGCTTTACCCTTATTTTTTGTCAACAGACAGTATTTAGAGTTCCTCAGATCTCTGAATTGGTTATGCCCATCTATAACATTTTCATCTGCTCTGTCTACTGAGATTTATTTTCTTTATCTGTTTTGTGACAGATACATAGTTTGCTTTAGCTTTTTATTCCTCAGAACTGAAAACAAGTTTTGAACTACATGTTTGCACTTCCCCAGCAACAGTTATATCAGCACAATAATGCCTTTATTATAATCATATGTAGGCGTGCAATAATTTAAAGGTGAGAGTGATTTCCTTGGCCATTGTCTTAAAAAAGAGAACAGCACAGCTGCATAAATGCTCTCTCTTGCAGTATCAGACTTCAATATTCTGCTTCTCAACATCCTCACTGCATCACCTGAAGATTTCAGTGTGCTGGAGGTACCTAAAAATTCCCCCTCTACCTTAACCCCCACAAGAAGCTCAGCTGTGCTGAACCTGGAGCTGAGCGAGGGCAGTGCTCCCCTAAATGACAAAGCCAGCAGTCAGCCTTCACCTCCTGCCAGAAACACAGCCACTGCTGTGATGTGTTG
The DNA here is from genome assembly GCA_013397295.1 of Polioptila caerulea. Classification (NCBI taxonomy): domain Eukaryota; kingdom Metazoa; phylum Chordata; class Aves; order Passeriformes; family Certhiidae; genus Polioptila; species Polioptila caerulea. Next base: position 192,614 of record VYXF01012284.1, on the reverse strand, counting down.
CTGCCACATGGGAGGGAAAAGTAGGGGTCAATTTTCCCCTTTATTTCTCTCTAAATAGTGTCCCTTTTCTTCTGCTGTTGCCTCGGACAAAAATAAAGGAGTCAGGGAGCTGGTGTAGAGTCCTGTTGCTCAGCCTGATCCTTATGTAAAGAAGGGACAGTGGGGTGCAAAAGCTTCCTATGTCCTCTGCCCCCCACATGAAACTGTGTCTGTACCACACAGAACAAAAGCATCCAGCTGTTTGCAAGCTGCTCTGTGTGTAATGCCAGCATCTCTCTGTCTGAGCGTATATGTGCTTGTGCTTTGCTGTTGCCCTCTCCTTGGGGCAATTTTCTGGGCACCCAGGAGTGCATTCATACTTGGGTTGTCCGTGTCTGGTGCTTAGTGTGGCATGTACAAAAGGCCCATTTCAGTGAGTGCCTTCCGGGCCTTGGTGGTTTTTTGAAGTTAGATGAGTGTCATGGAATTATTCCCAATGTTCTGCCCCTTCTGCTCATGAGAAATGATCAAAAAAATGTCCACAAAATACAACCTTTTTTTTATTAATGTGAGTAATTTTTTGGAATGTTTCAACTGGCTCCACTACTGAGTTCTCATCTGTTGTAATTTCTCCTCCTGGGCAAGAGAAAACCAACGATCAGCCTTTGGACTAGGAGCCAATGGATTAATTTGCAAGTTTTCCAAGTATTGAGCATTGCAAGACAAAGAGTTTTCATAATAGTGCTGGACATCATATAGGCTTTATAAACAACCTCACTTGTTAGAATTATTGCTTCCAGAACTCATCTAGAGAATTAAAAGCTCTAGTTTTCTCTGTCTAAACAGAAACCTCACTGCTGGAGAAATGATCTTATGAAACAGCTCCAAGCTCTTAGTTACTATTTTTACCACCAAATTTGCCTGCAGCTGCCAGTTTGAATTACTTCCATCTTTTCTCTGCTTAGAACAACCAAGGGAGTATAGAAAAGAGAAAAAGAGTATCTTTAGAGATTCTGATTCTTTAAGATGCAATAAGAATTTGTGTACCTGAAAATTCAATAGGCATAGAGCCAGAATGGGTAGAACAATTGATTCTAGGATTTGTCTATGTTGTTTTCCTCATATAACCAACTGGCTTATTAGTATTGCAGTATAAATCTGTAGAAAATCTAGGACAAAAATGCAAGTTACTTTCCTTATGCATTCCTGATTTTTGTAGGGTTAAAGAGTTAGCGATTTGGAAAAAACTGCCCATATCCTTATTTATGAATTCGAACCTAGGCTTGGATTTATAAAACTATGCTTTTATAAAAGCTATCCTTTTAATGTTTTAAGTGCTAAAGAAAAAATATAGCACAAAATATAGCAATCGCTTGTAGTTTTGATTTATAGAGTCTGATATGTGTTGACCTCACACTGTCTGCAAAGCAAAGGAGTGTGCGGTTGTCTCCTCTTATCACTTTTATTACAGTGATCAGTCCACTGTAATTTTTATCTATTTCCTGAGATACTGACAATCTAGTGTTCCTGGTTTTTACTTTTCTGTGATCTAAAAAATTGTGTTAAAATAATCATGGCAACTGAAAATGTGATTGTTTTATTTAAAAGTAGATGTATTTTTTTTCCCTACAGCATGCTATCTTATTATTGCCACTGCTGAAATGAAAAAAAATTGAGGAAAATTCAAGATTTTTTCAGAAAATCTTCCTGAAGATCGGTCATGTCATGATTAAATTTGGTTTCTGCATTTTCTCAACTGTGTCACAGAAAAAGAACTGTTATATGGTTCTCTCCCATGATGCATTCACAGTAGGGATATTTAATAACGATGCTATTTTTTTCTTCAAATTCCAGTCATGTGACTGTGCTAAAAATAATTCTGCCTGTGACTTCTGGCTTTGTAGATTTGCTATATTTGCTGTACATGGAAGAAGACGAGTCGGGGCTTGGAGTCAAACCAGATTGCTCAGTAGTGGTCTCTTACTGAAGCTGTGAGATGGCATATAAAGAAGTAGATATTAATTGACAGAGTTAATTTGAATTAATGTTCTTCACATCTTAATATCGTGTTCTATTTATGGACAGATAGAGAAAAGTAGATATCTTCAGAATACTTTGAACTTCACTTCTAATTAATTCTATTTTAAAGATGTAAATTCAGATGAAAGGTGGAATTAGGAGGCTATTTGCATCATGCATTTACCTTCTTTCTCTGGAGAACAGAGAAACATTTGTGACAAAAAACCCCAGATTCTCCATCACCAAGGCAACAGATTAACCTATGCCAATAATGCAAACATGATTATATACAAAGATTAATATTTTGTGGAGTGCATGGTAGGGTTTCCAATGATTTTATTAAATAAAGTACTAAAGAAAAGAACCTGCTAATTAACCATTTCAATTTACCAAAAGGAGGGCTATATGGGTGAGTGACTAGGAACTTTAATGCAAAGGGCAGAAGACACAGCAGGCAATATCCATGATGATAGAACATCACCTGGTGGGAGATAGATTTACAAACCAATACCCTACTGCTTTGAGATAGAGACCATTTTGTTTTCACAACTTCCTGCTGAACTGACCATCCACCTGAGGCTTTTCATTTCCTCCCAACTGCATTTTTGCCACTGATTTAGTGAATGCCAAGGCCAGAAGAGGAATGTGTTAGGGTTGATCCAGAAGATAATCTGCTGTTTTGTAAACAAAATATTTATGGTCCCCTTCAACTGATGTCAGTGGAAGACTATTGATTTAAGTCAATTTAAGTAGAATCTTTCTCTTCTTTTAGAGATATTTTTTTTTCCCTCTAGTAATTAGATTTTCATGGGATCCTGGCTTCTAATTAATAAAATACAGTGCTCAAATTTCATTTTTGCTATAATGTCAGATACTTTCATGCAGTGTTGAGGAATCTTCTGGGTAAATGTGTGTACTAAAGCTCTTACACACAGCAAATGTAACATAAAGGTGAAATTACTTACTGTGAATTGAAATCATCCCTGTGCATATCTACTTTATTTGCAACCTTTGTATTTTCCTAGTGATATCCCTTCCTGGTGGATAACACTAATATACAAATGAAAATCCAATTACATTTTCCTATAAAATACTTTTTAGTGCTACCCAGTGTTTTATACACAACATCAACAAATTTTGACTATTATGACAACTGAAGAAATGAGTGTATGCATGGACATAACATGCAACACCCTTGGTACTGTAATTTCTCTATTACCAATATATGTAAGAGCTTACCTGTCTTTTCCCTTGCCTAACTTTACAAAGCAATTCTCAGAGAAAGTTAACAGAGCCCTGGCAGCAAAGTGGCTTTAATGATGATCATTTATTTGACTGGAAGCTTGCTTGAACGAATCCACTTTTACTTCTACTGAAACATTTTTTTCAAATCTGAGTTCTCCAGAGAGATAATTGAATGGCAAAGTAGTACTTTGAGTGCAAGGAGAAGAAGCCTGAGAAAGAAGCCTGAGGTTTTAAGAAGTTCTTTTAGCAAGACTCCAAAAAACTAAAGAGAGTTGGAAGAGAAGAAAAAGTTAAATACTAGCTGGCAACATGGGGGGGATATTTTTTTTTACTAATGGGAAGCAAAAAAAGGGAAGAGGAAGGATTCTGAATATTGCACAGCACTCTGACCCAGCTGAGACAATACCTTAGAGTGATTAAATGGCATGCGAGAAAGTCCTGGGAGGGACTTCTGATGCAAGAAAAAATTTGCTTGTATATTTGCTACTAGGTATTCCTGAAAAAGTGGACTCTAAATCAGGTATGTGTGTGTTCACCTGGGGGTCTGGGGAAGACAGATGTTCTTAAAAGACATTGGCATATCAACAGTGGATTTAGGGCCTTCCTAGATGCGTGGCGTAGGAGGTGATATTTTCCCAAATTAGAAACTGAATGAGAGGTAGTAAAAGGGAAGATAGTAAAAGATAGTATTTCAAACCTTCACAAGAGTAAGACAGAAAGAGATTAGATGAAAAAAAGAAAACAAGTGACATCTCTTATCCTTTTGTAAATTAATCCAAATTGTATTGCTTTTTCCCCCCCTGCTCTTATGAGAAATACCTCAGAAGAATGGGTGTCCACAGTTAAAGACAAGTAAGCAAAAGTCAGTCCTCAATAAAAAAAAAAAAAATCTTACACTGTCCAGTGTGTTGCTTTTACATTATTGAAGAAAGGTAACAAACAGACACAGGGAAGAGAAGCTAATGCCCACTCTGCTGAAGAACAGAGACACTGGATACTTCCTTGTCTGCAAAGGAATCACAACTGATAATAATGGTAAAGGTTACATGCAAGCTGTCTGATCCCTAGAAGACAAGATCAGTGTTTAATTTAGTTTAGTTTATAATCTTTTAACAAAATGGGATGTTTAAATTTCCAGTCTAATTCATGGCAGTGTAAACATTGAGCGCTCAGGCCCAGGAAATTCTGGGCCGTATTTGGTAGTTATGTTTTGACTCTTCCTGCCTATGTTTTTAAGTTATGTGTTCTATGGGCTTTAGTCCAAGTTATCCATTTTAGAACTCCATACAACCTGGAATTTTTGTCTGAACCATACTCTCCATGAACTAAAACTTTGTATATTCTTAACACTCTGAAGTGGGATAGATCACAAAGTCATGTTCTCTGTATTTGTCTGTTACAAAGAGCTCCTTTGCTCTGCCAAAGAAAAGCAAAATATTCATAGAGCCTTGCAGAAGGGCCTAGACATTATGATCTTCAGCCCAACAGACATTTAAATGGACATGCTAGAAGGACACACAGACTATTAATAACAAAAGCAACCCAAAAACCTGGAGTCCAAAAGCAGTAAAATCTGGGATTTTTTTTTTATTTCAGAGGAAATTAGACTGTTACATAGTAGATACGTGTTTAAATATCTAGAAGGATGTAGGCTTGACTGATCACTGAAAGAGGAATTGAGCAGATCAGAATTAGAAGGGGTTTTCCCTAAACAGATTTGAGTTCCACAAAAATTAATATTACCACAAAGCCAGCCCCAGCTCAAGATAAAATTCTCTAAGACTTGAAGAAAAATGATAGGAGCTGGAGTTACTAAGAAGCAAGACACAAGCATACAGACAAGTGAAATCAAGGCCTAGGGAAATACCACAAATTATATATTCTTTTCTAACCAGTCTAGGTTTCAGGTAGCATATCTACATCCAAATCCTTACTCTTCTGTGTGCTCTGCACAATTTCCTAATTTCTCTGAATCCTCAGATTTGAGCAGTCTTTGCAGCCTCAGGCTCAGGTCATTCATGTAACCCAACATTTCCTACCAAAGAAAGAGGTTAGGCCAAAATGATTTATTAATCTAGAGGAGAAAATTATATCTTTTTGCCCAAGCTGCTGGGCAAAATCTTGGTTTGTTTTTTTGTTTTGTTTGGTTTTTTTTTTTTTTTTTAATTTCTCCATCCAATTTCTTTGCTGTAAGGAATATTTTGTTAAAGATACAGACAGATTCACTAGGGTTAACTAAGTTCAACATGTCATTTAGTTTTTTGTCTTTTTGGCAGTTTGGGTATTAAAGTAAAAACATGAATCTTAAAGGTAAAATCAAGTAGATTTGAAACTATCCTTACTGTTTCTTCATATGGCCCATTCATAAATGACTATCATCTACTAAAAATCTGCTTTTGCTTATAAATATCAAGCCCTCACATTTAAATAATATAGTCATCTTTTTCTCATAGTGCCTATAATGTTGTTTACTGTCTGCTGTCTAAACAAACACAATATTAGGATAAATAGATATCTGTCAATAAGAGTCAAATTTGGTGGTTCATTTTTCCTTCAATCCATAGACACCTTTTTTATAGGAGAAATTATTCCTCTGGAACTGTTTAAGTCTTGTCTATATATGTTGTGGGAGATGAGTGGGCAGGTGGGCATCATTCTGTCTTTTTTTTTTCCCCTTTCCCTATTTTTCTCCAAGCACTGGAAGACCTCAGGATCATATTTACATTACAGCTGCACAGTTCAAAGATATCATTTTTTTTTTAATGTGGATGTTATAACCAAAAGGGACAATAGACCCTGTAGTTCCAGACAGGCAGGCATGAATATCTGAAGAGTGCTTGTAGCAGAAATATTTTTTTCTTCTGAATATCATCCTAGATGTTGTGTTGCACACAAGTGGTTAAGGGATGATGTTTGCTACAGGGATGGACAATCAGCAGATGTGATCTTTGAGTCAGAGAGGCAGGGAAGGAACTGTTACATTTCTCTCCCAAGTTTCCCTAGTAATTTTTCCGTATTTCCTCATTTTTATAAGATCTATAAAAATAATGATAATTTAAAAAAAAAAAAAATGTCCCATCTAAGTTTAAGTAAATGGCAGAAACTTTTGGCTGCAAAAGTTAAATATTTTTTTAAAAAAAATTTTTGAAGTGTAGTGCTTTTGAAAATTTTTTACACAGTTATGTAAGAGCAGGGTGGAAAATTCAGGGCTAGAGGTGATAAAGGACATCTTCCTTCATTTGCAAGTCTATAGATGACTTCCTCTTTTTCATTTCATCAATCTAGTGGTGCAGACAGCAATAAGGCTAAAAGGAGGTTAGTTCTGAGATAGATTGAATCTGTCAGTGTGCACTAAACTTTGGCAGGATTCCATAGCAGCCTGAAAGTTGGTGAGCTGAGATGAAGAAGCACTTTCATTGCTATAAACTAGACATGTCAGCATGCTGACGCCTAACACCCAGGAAAAAACCAACCCAACCTCTGAGCTTTCAAGAGATACCACACCTGCTTCTAATAACAAATGACATGTTACTTCCTAACTATTCCCTTTAACTGAACTATGTTTATGTTCTACCTGACTCCATGATAACTTTGAAGTTTGGATGAAAAGTCTTTTCAAAAAGTAATTCCCATTCATGGTTCAGACCTTGGTAGGCAGTAACCACAATGCTGCCAACTAAAGAAACTTGTTCAGCAAATTTCATCACCAATTTGCAACACTCACAGAACAGTTTTACCCAGCTGTTGGTACATCAGGGCTTCTGGCTGACTTTAAGTTCACAAATGTGAAGCAGGATAAAGGCACACAAAGCAACTATACTGGAATGATCTCTACTGTGAAGTGGGCAGTTTGTTTTGTTCAAAAGAGAATAGAATTGAATTTGGCATTAGATAGTTTGAAACAAAAGCCACTGTGTCATGTCACCTTACAGTCCAGCTTTGAATAGTATATCTTGGCAAAATGCAACACTGTTTCTGTTTTTGCATCCAAAGGGAATTCTGCTCATCCAAATGGAATAGCCATCTTTAATTTAAAATGGTTTAAACTAAACAGATTTGTCTGTAAAGAGTCAGGATCGATAACAAATAAACGTTTTCTGCTGATCAGCAGGTATTCTAATTCATCAGCACTTTCAATCATTTTATTGAGCTTTGTTCAGGTCTGTTTTCACAGGCACAACATTTTGTAGTGCAAAAAAGCTTGGCAAATAAAACGTAACTACAGGAAATTGCTATTAACAGCAGGTATAAGAGGGCTCAATTTGAAAAATTCTTACAACCATTATAAAGTCATGAAAGCAGGAAAACAGACATAGAGTAGAACAGTAGATTATTGAGCTAAGTCACAAAGATTACTTGCTTTTACTTTTTCTCTGTTTTCTTTTCAAAGAATTTTAGGAGGATTTTATAAGGTTTTCTTAATTGAAGCCCAGTCAGCTCTGGGAGCTGAAACTAGAGTTTTGATTGGTTTTTTTTTTCATTTTCATTATTTTTTAATTTATTTCTACTTTTATTGACTCTATCAGAGATGGTTCAGAACTAGAACTTACATACACCAGAGAAATAAATAAATACTAATAAATAAAAAAATATAAAAGTATAATATACATAAATGTTCTTTTTAATATCTTATTTATTTAAAATTACTGTTAATGATGGGTTGGTCCTCTCTCAATTTTTTTTATCATATGATGAATATTAGTGTGTTACCTGAGGTCCTGCCTCTAGCTAGCTTTGTAACAATACAAAGTTAAAATAAAGGTAAATATAAAATAAAATAAAAATAAAGATAAATCATCTTGAGCAAATTTATTTTCTTTTTTTGAGTGCTTCACAATGAAATAGTTCTGCGAGTGTATCTGAATTAGTAGAGGGCAACAAAATTCAAATCAGGTGTAGGAGGCTGCACCCCAATTCACATCCTTATTGCTGCTCCTTTCTACATCTGATCTTATTTTGATTCTTTCAGTCTGTGAAACTTTGCAGTAGGTTTCATGAGACTCTCCACATTTTCTTTTTCTTTCCACAACTAGAAACACAGGAAGACAAAACAGTGGGAAAAAAATAGGGTCATAACAAAAACTTTATGATCTCCGTATAATCTTTTTTTATTTTAATATGAACTAGAGGAAGAAGGATATAAATACAAGGTAAAAAGCAAGTTTCAAGAAATTTTTCAAAATATTTTCAATCCTCTGTTCCACAAGGAGCAGTGCTATACTCCTCACAGCTCAGGTCGAAGTTGACCTCGTGAGAATTCAGTCAATTCTTTCGTTTCAGTTTGTTACTTGCAGATGCTGTTAGAGAGGTTATTGAAGTGAACACATCTTCCCAGCTATGTCAAACAAAGAAATATCCATAACAATTTTAAGCACAGGTTTTGAGTCTTCTCATGTTTGATGTAATAACTTCATTTTGTAGGTAATATAAAATAGTTGATGGTTGTGTTTTTGGAAAATCAGCTTTATAATACCTCATAGATGGCTACAGATCTGAAAAAAAAAAACAACATTCTGAATAACTAGCTTATATTTTTTGTTTTTCCAAATGATTTGTCAGCAAACCAAAGAAGTTTTCAATTCTCTCACTCACTTTTAATCAAATGATGAAAAGCACCTGTAAATCTGACTTCAGTAATGAAAAAATAGTCACACAGGCACTTCATTTCTTTATATATTGTTCTTAAGAAATCTCTGTGCTCTTCACTACTTGAAATTACATTTCCCAACATCATCTGGAAAAAATAACTCTATGACACTAATTAAAATGCTCTTTAATTTCCTTTAGATTTTGTTCAAACAAATTTTGGACACATTGCTTTCAAGTAGGCAGATCTCCAGAATTCATAATTGTTTTGTATTGTTTTTCCTTTTTTTTCATGCTACCTGTGTGAATTTTATTTTGGGATTGAATTTAATGGGGGTTCAGAGCAATAAACAGAATCTATGCAGTAATCCTTCCTGTGACTCCGTGAGAGACTGATGGAGTATTTACAGCATAGCCTTCATTGTAATTGTGGAAGAGTCTTCTCTGTATTCCAAGTGGGATGTTAAACTTCATTATGCCATTGACAGCACTTCAAATTATGTCTTAAGAGATGCATATATGCAAATGTATTCCTGAGTCTGTATTTTCACTAAATCAATCATAGGTGACACACACAAAAAGTTCTAATACGAGATAATTCTCTGAAAAACCTCTCTTCATGGAACTGCATGGGTTATCCAACACTCAATTCTTGCAGCTGCCTGGGATAAGCCACCAACTTTTGCCTGAGTTCAGTCTAAGGGTGGTAATTCTCATCACACTCATATACGCAGGGAAAGATTAAGTTTTCCTTTCAGTTACACTGAAATTGTTCTCACAGCTTCAATTCTAAAGGTTACCTGTCAGAGGAAAATGAAAGTTTTAAAATAGCTCTGAAATATTATTTGGGAAAGCTGTTGAAAAAGTCAACTGAATTCTGTGTCTGCTAGTGATATTTGGGCATTTTTTAGTGTTCCCTGGGATCCAATGTAGGTTGGTAACATTGAGAAAATTCACAAACTCTTCTTCCAGTCCAGCTGGTGGGGTTATGTTCCTGCAAGGAATAGAGGAAGCCCGTCTCTTTTCATGTTGTGATGCACACACAAGTACAGAGATCCAGAACTTGACGAGTTCCCATGTCCCAGAGCGTATATGCATTTTTTCTGGGTCAGACTTTCCAGATGTTGAACCTGTCTCTGTGTTGTGCTGTATTTCCTGTTGCTGAATCTCCTGCATGTCAAACCCTTTTAAATTGAAGAAATGACAAAACAGTTTTTCTATGTTTGACTTGGGTTTTAGCAGATCCTCTAAATGAAAAACCATTTCCTGACATGTTTGTTGCAGCAGCAAGAACTAATGTCATTATGTAAAATGAAGAACTAGTAACTAGTACCACAATCCTCCTGGGTCAACTCTTTATAATGTTTACTCTCTTCTCTCTAGAAAATATTTTGGTTTTATTTCGGGTTTTTGTTTTTGTTTTTAGTCTAAACCTAAAGCTTTTGATGACACACTGGTTTTCTGTTACCTGTCTGTGTACTTCTAGACAGGAAGTTCCAGGGTAGGGAATTTCCTTTCTCTTCTTCATAGTTTTGGCAGTCATTTAAAATTAATTGTTTTTCTCCATGAGTGATACCACCTCCTCTTGGATAAAAATGTTTTTTAGATTGTATTTAGTTGCTCTGCTGAAATTTCCTAGACAGTGTTGAAATATCAAGCTTCAACTTCAATGAAATACTTCTGATGATTGAAGTAGAAATGTTATATGCCATTTACAAAACAAAGGTGTGACTTTAAAGCAAAAGAAGGAAATGGAAACCTGTTGCTTCAAATGTTGAAAGATACACTGGCGGCAAACTAGAAAGCTGACAGAAAGAAAGTCCAACTATTATTTTCCATCTCTTACTTTGGAAACATTCGTATCTCCATATATAAGAAAAACCTAACACTATGACCCTGAGTACAAACTAATGAACTACATAGCAGAGTTGAGATTTTTTTATCTGTTTGGAGGAGATTTAATACCATTTTGTGCTTTTAAATCATATTTCACCATAACACTTGCACACACTTGGTTTTTCAAAAATCCTTTCTTAAGAAAGAAAGAAAGAAAAAAAAAAACAAAACAAACCCTCTGGGTAGATGGAGTTGAGTTGCACACTTGAAAGAACTGGCCATCTCATTGATGTGTTTAAATCTGGGTAATTCCATGAATTTGTAGCAGCTGGGCATCTGGCACCGAGATTTGGCTAATCTGGGACCCAAGCTTTGATAGATAAGGAATTATTATCAAAGCATTTGAAGCTCACATTCTTTTTTTTAATTAGAAGGCATCTGCAAAAATGGACTGGAGAAATCAGAATGGTCTTCATCTCTTCACAATAATATCTATTTTCTTGCATTGTAGCTACTTTATATGGAACTTCTAGGTCTTTTGCTTTTTTGAGAGCTAGCACTTCACTCTATTTGCAAAACAAAGTAGTGAAATGTGTTTATTCTTCCTCTGGGACTCTCAAAAAAGGGCACAGAGATAACTGTGTTTCAAGGAGATTACATTGCCGGAAATTCCACCAAATTTGGTTCATGCTCTTCTATTCTACTAGCCCTCAGTTTCAGAGCCCTATTTAATTATTTACTCAACTCATTTCCTTCTTCCTGTCATCATGGTCTCTCTGATCCATGGAAAGAGGAGAACAACTGGAGAATCAATTTCTTCTGCATTTTTGAATTATGTGAATAGTTCTGAAATGGTGATGTAATAAATCAAGGCACTTAACTGTCAAATATTGGATTTATATGACAGTAAAGTGAGAGCCTTTGCACATTACAGTACACAACACACAACCAGCCAAATGGCCTCATGTGCGTGTGTAAGTCTGTGTAAGTCTTTGAGTGTAAGTAGCAAAACACAAAATCAAATATTAAATCAAAACGCTTCAGACACTGTTCTATTCTACTTTTCCCAGATGGGCTGAATTCCCACAATGGGAGGAATGTTAAAAATTTTTCAAATTAAAATGACCTAATTGAAGAGAGCAGCAACTGATCCACAGCAGTTTTACCCAGATCCACACAGAATTATGCAAGAAAACAATGTCTTCTTGCTTCTAAGAAATACGTAAACATTTTGTTATTGCTTTCAATCATTTATCTATGTTGCTTTGCTGCCCACAGAAAGGTAATAATATCTTAATATTGTTATTTGCATATTTATTTTACATATATATATATATATTCACACATATATATGTATCTATGTGAATGTTTCACACCATTATAAAAATGTCTATTTTTCTGAGCAAAACAACTTCCATGTAACACCTAAATATTGCATTCAATGAAGTAGCATAATTCTTGTTTTATATTTCTTTTGGATTAAGGCTTACAGTTTGCAGAAAAGCACATTATATGAATCACACTGAATCAAGAACTGGGGCAGCTGAAGAGTGGTGCCACATCTGTCATGCTACCCCTATTAAAGCTGGAGGTCATGATGTTCTGAACCTGCCTAAACTCAGCTATGAAACCCTGGTCCTGAAGAGTTTAAACATGGGCTTGATTTGATGCATGGGAGCACTAGAAGAGCCAATGGAATGGCTTATGGCATGTGAAGGTGAACGGGTGTGTAAGTTTTGCCAGAAGTTCCTTGGAATGAATACTCTTGTCTCATTTCATGGAACAGGTGATAGGATGAAGACCAGTATGTTACTGTTCCACTCACTGTTCTAAAGATAAAATTGTTTCTGTCTACTAAGAAATACTTGGAAAAACATTTGGAAGCAGGCCATGTTGCTTATAGGGGAAGGAAGGAGTGAATAGCCATGGACAACCGGAGGAATTAGCGAGTGCGTCTGAAGTGCTTGAGGAGTTCTGGGCAGCTGATGTTTTCATAATTTTTGAGAGATTTGCTATAGTGTGTGCCAGCCTCTATGACACATTTTATCTTGGAGCAATGTCAGAGAAGGAAGTCTTGAAAGAAAACTCAGCTGCAGTGATTAAACAAATCATTCAGTGAACATAAAAGCAGGTACCAGGAGATTTAGAACAATACTGAAATATACAATGAAAAGGAACTTGTAAGAAGGCAAGGAATTTTACTTGTAATCTATGAGTAAAAAGACATATGAAAAATGCTGAATTGTACCCTTTCTGGCCTACTAAAAGATGTTAGAAATATAGGGATTGCTACTTTATTCATTAGGAATGTTGGTTGACAAAAGAAGAAAGAGAAGTTCTCTTTGTCTGGGTGGAAATCCTCTCTGAGAAAAATTTGGCAAGCATTAAAAAAAAATTATTTTTTTTAATGAAGAGGTATTTTATTCTGCATCCATGTTGCTGGTGCCACAAAGAAAGAAAACAAGAAAGTTTAGAGTGAAATATTTGGTTGAAGCTTATCTTTTTGTTCACAGATTTTTTTCTTTTGTGCTCACTATTGCCACAGAAATCTCCGTAGCAGCTTCTTTTCTGATTTGTTTTCTCTGGTGAAATTGCAGGAAGTTGTTTGACCTCTAACAACCTTCTCTCACTCCATAGAGTAAGCTTCTCATTCCCTTATATTTTCTATAACAGAATAGATAGAAGAATGGACCTTTTTTGTGCTATTTCATCTTTTTCTGGGACTGAATTTCGTAAGCTCCTACACTGTTAACATTACAGATTTGTATCTAATTCATTGTTAAGTTTGTGCAATAAAATATGTCTTTAATTATTGTCTTTTACTTAGAATTATTTTCAAATTTAAGGAAATATTAAGTATTGTAATCAGCTCTTTACTGAAATCTTGCTGTCAAGAGGAAATTCTCTGAAATATAAAAACTGTTGAGTAACACATCAGGATTAACATTACACTAATTGTCACGAAGACATCAATCATTGAATCAGCTTTTATTCATGTATTTTTTTTCATGAATACACTGACTGTGTGTGGCCTTGGAAACCTCATTTGCTCTACTAGAATGATCTCAAACAGGATTTGAGTTTAGGCGTGAATGTGAATTTAAACTGTGGTGCAGCAGATCAGACTTAGTGTAGTAAGTATTAGGAGAGAGGAGATGTTTTTACCCACTCAGAAAGAAGCAGAAGCAGCTGTTTACTGAGCAATTTCCAAGAACTTCTTGGTGATGCCCAGGTCAAGTCATACAATTGCCTTATTTCTGCAAAGGCTGAAGGGTCATCCATAGCTTTCAGATGGTCTTTTTCTGTCAGCGTCTATTTAATCTTACCTCTTGTTCCATCACATACCTTGCATGTTGTGGACAAATGTGGACAAATCATATAGGCAAATTTATCCCTTGTGTAGGTTAAACCTGATGGATAAAATTCACAGGACAGTCTTTATTTGTTGCCTGGGAAGTTCCATGCGTAAAGCAGAAGATGTTAAAATAATAAGGAAAAAACAAATGATCAGTCTAAGCTGCAGTGCAAAGGAAAGCATAATAGACTTTACCATTTTGTTAGGTTAATTCTTGAGCCCATCCCAGTGACAGCCAGCAAGGGCAGAACTTGGTATGACAGCCTATCTAGGCAGATAGCTAAGCCATGCTCATAGGTTGAAATCCTGGTCTCATAGACCTCTTTTTAAATGAGAGTAAGACTTGACCCATGTAAAATTTTGTGCATTCTACTTTTCCAGTGTGAATGTGGAGGTCCTGTGTGTTCGTGAGAAGCAGACATCACCCTGCAAGGAATGTGTTAAGCAGAGTGAATTCTTGGAGCTTAACCTGGTTAGAGTTTTCATCATTGCCGTGTAGATTTTGATATGACCCATTTGAAGCCAGTTGAGTTTTACAGAGTTAATGTGAGGATGTGATCCTTGAACTTTCATTGTAATAGCCAGAATATGAGGTTCTTTTTTATTAAATGCAAATATCTTGTAAACATGGAAACAATGTTGGTTAGAATCCTGATTCTAAAAGAGGGTGTTCTTTTAATTCTAAGTGGAATTATCAAAGCTCTTCTAGGTATGAAATCAAACTATTCTATGGCCTTGATTTCTTAGATAAGTAATTTTGGCAGTAGAGGACAGAGTTGATAGTTTTATAGAAAAATTTCTACTTGCATCAAGAAGTAGTAAAACTTTTTACTTGAAAAACTTTTCTGCACTTTGATTTATTTCCAGGCCTATAATACTGTAGAAACAATTATTCTGGACTTATTCTGAGATATTTCAATAATATCATTAGTCATTTCTAGACAAGTTTCAAGTGTGTGGAAAAAAAATACCAACAGAAACTCCCTTTCTCATTCCTCTCCCAGGTGTACCACTTTAAAACTCGAGTATTTACAGGAGATAGTCCCAGGACATGAAAAATAATTACAAAATACACCTTATTTTATTCAGAATGTTTTCATGATTCATATATTTTTTGGTTTTGTGTAGAGGATAATAAATTGTCCATAAAAAAAAGTATTTATATACACATAAACATATATATGGTCGTGAGGTGGCTTTAAGTTAGGGATTAAAAGAGCTCTTTTTAAAGGCTTTGGATGTTTTTAACTATTTTGCATGTGCCAAAATAAGATTTTCTAAAATTTCATTTAAAAAAAGATTTACAGGCTGCAGGATGTATCTCACATATTATAAGGTTTTTGAAATGTCATTTATCAAAACATGTGATGGCAATATGTCATAAGAAATTAAATATCTGAACTAGGAATGTTAAGTTGATAGTGAAATTGAAATGATTATAAAAATTCGTTCATGGACAATGGAAATAAAATTCAAATAAACTATTAGTTATCGTCAAAATCTAAAATCCTGGACATAATTTTATCTTATATAATCTCTTATTTGTGAATTTTAACACGAATTTTGTGCAGTCATATAAATCTGTATATTTCCTTCAATTTTACTTTATGTATTTTTTGCTGTTTAGTCCTTCTGAGTTTATCAGAGCCCTACAGCTCAGTCACTTTTCCTTCCTTCCTTTCTTCAAATGAGTGTTGGCTTGCATAAATCACTACATTTTTCCCCTCTGGGGTTTATTCGAATTTTGCCATTGTCTTTTTTGTAGAAAAGTCACAGATAATATTGTCTTGATGATCTGGCTTCTTGTTAAGGCACTCAGCAATGTTTGGTCCCTTAGCATTGTACTGGGCGATATCTTTGCCAAATATGTGGAAGATATATCAATTTCCTAAAGAGGAGATGTTCCTAAGGACAGATCTTTTTCTTTGAAAAACTCAGAGAGGTGCCACTAGACCAAAGCTCACATGGTGCAGAAAAAGAGTCCCATAGCAAGTTTTTTTCTCTCCCCATTAAATATGTCTTAAAGCCATTTCTTACATTAGATGTCTGCTGAAAATTTCCTCCTGAGTTCTTAGACAACAGCAGCCTATGATTTATAACATCAACACCTGTTGCTGTTGTGAAACCTCACATGGTTTCACTAGAGATAATGTTACACTAGAAACAACAGGAATGTAACAGAAACACCTTTAATCTTCAATGGAAAGATATTCTGTCACCAGGTTAAGGATCTGACTGCTGCTCATTTCAACAGAATTTAATATAGGTTTTATTTTAGTGGAATTATTTATATTTTAGACTGGATCTGCCTTAAGATGTACACATAATTTAAATTGCATGATATACGGCCACAGAAATCTTTCCAAGCTCGACCTCAACCATTAGGAAGCTAAATTCTGAGGCTCTTAACTTAGAAGAAAAAATAATTTTTTAATGAGAATTTCCCTGAATAACTTTACTCGTAAATATTTCTTCTTTAGATTAATTAGGCATGTCAGTTCAATAATCAGTATCATCTCTTTTTTTTAGTAGGAAAGCTCTGTTACTCAGAAACAGGCAATGGTCAGATTTTGATGGCAATACCACCATCCATCTAAGCAGAAGTGGATGGTGATCCATTATGCAGAAATGAAAAACATTATTTCTTAGAGATTCACTGAGGGCTGAGTATTTTTGAATTACTGATTTTCATTAAAAGAGTTACTGGTTTTCATTAAAAGAGTTACTGGTTTTCATTAAAAGGGTAACAGTTCAAAATAGACACTGGTTGTCAAATCTTTATTTAATATTTCAGCACAGCATCTGTAGAAAGGAATGGTAGGTGTGGAGTTCATCCTCATGTGAGAAAATACATAATGTCTGTGAGACATTTGACCATTGAACTTATCATCCTACCTTGCAGTCATCTTTTAGAATATGGAGATGTTAAGAAAACAGTGAGAGGCCAATACAGGACTGCATTTCTTTCTTGTTGGGAAGCAAGTAAAAAAATCATTAAGTATTACATCAGCAGAGAAATGTATTAGGCAGATTTCAATGTTGAAATAATGTTTTGGGTTTTATTGTAAGAATGAGGTGTTTGCAAATGCCAGTTTGCATATGTTTAATCAATTCCAAGAGCTATAAGAACGTTGTTATGAATTTCTTAATTAGCTTAATTAGTACATTTTTTTTTTCCTATTGGATCTCTTTATTAACTTGCATGTATTGGAAAAATAAAAGATTTTTTTCGTTTATTTCAAAACCAAATTGCAGTCAGTTTTGAGGAATTTGTTTTTTGACAACTAAGGTAAAGTGGAGCATGTAAAATGATTATTTGTGACACATGCCTGTTCAGAGACTTCTCTGAAAGACAGGCTGTTCCATTTAAGAATACTTGCAGAGTTTATTCTTTGTAGTTTTGTGCCCTGAAGACATCCAAGAATGTCATGGAGAGAATAGCAGCAATATGACTGCTGACTTCATTTGAATAAATAAGTCTTCTTTCACTTTTCTGGAGTGGTGTTCTGTGGTAAATTTCAGGTGAGAAGTGGTCCTACTGTTCCCAAGGCAATATAAACACATGGAAACCTCAAAGAGCATTGGGAGGTTTGTCTGCATCTCCCTGCCATGTCATCAGTCAAAGTCAGACATTGTTGACCTGCAGGGGATCCCTACCTTAGCTGAGAAAGGCCTTTAAGGAACCTGCCCATTATGTGACCAGATGAGTCCAAAGAGTGTTGTCAGAATAGTTTATGTCAGGAGCCCAGTCCTGAGAGAAAAGATAAAAAATTCCTGGGAGAAAGCCGTGGGTGGATCTGTTCAGTGAAGTTGTGGTTCTGCGCTGAAAATGACACAGGGGCGCTGGTATGAATGGAAATCTAGTGTGTAACTCTTTTTCTCTCACAGTCTGTTATTGTAAAAAACCCTATCCCTAAATATTTTAACTGCTCACACAATCAAGAGCTTGAATTTCAAAAAGTGCTATAAATTGGTGTCCAAATATGTGTTTCAATCCACTCATAATCTCAAAGCCTCACTGACAGAAATGAAAGTAATTGTTAATGAAAATTACTATCTTTGCCATGGATAAGTACCTTCCAAAGCATCTGCTTGTCTCTATAAGGGTTAAAAAATATTGTCTCAGTAAAAATCTATGACTAATTTGCTGCTTTAACAGACAAGCTGAAAACCATGAGGAGTAGGAGTGGTCAAAAGTAATCAGACTAGCACTCTGTGTGTAAACTTTACTGATACAGAGGAAGCATGACAGTGACAATGTTTTTGTTAAAATTTCTGGCTCTGTGGAATGCTGTGATTTATAAATAATTTATTGCCTACCAGGCCTTTTATTTTTCTACCATCTTTATGGGATTGAAATGGCAGGTTTGTGCGGGAACACTCAACTTCTGACTCTCCATTCCCCTTAGTGCCAGTCCTGAGATATAATCATCTACCTTGCCACTGAGTAAAAAACCTGGTCATCCATGGCATGTCCAGAACATCCTGAAAGTTTGATCTGCTTGTATTGTCACTGTAAATATTTTACAAGTTTGCAGTGAGCCTATTAGGGAAATATAAATGTGAGATAGGTTCTGTTTTGGACATAGCATCAAAAATAAGGAGCTCTTAACAAAGATGTTAATTTCTTTGAGACATTCTGAAAATGTTCTGGAGGGAAAATAGCTGGTTGAAGTGCAGATCCTACAAATCAGTGATTTTCAGATTTTTTTTGCTGGATCTTTACAGGGAAAGAGTCACTAGTGGATCATGGAAGATGTATCAAGCAGATCTCTAGTGAAACAGCAAACTGTGTGCCCAAATTATTTTTCCTTTTACAGGTACTCGGAGTTTTTTCTCTGGTTGGAAGTTATGACAGTTTGACAAACCACCATTGTTGGGAGAAAAGGTAACATCAGGGCATTAACCTGTTTTTGGCCTTCTTTCCACTGCAATCTTGATGAATCTACTTTTTTCTCCATTCTGATCAATATTATTAAATTATAGTTTACAGCTAGTCTATATGAGTAATTTAAGTATAATTTAAAATTTAGCTGAAGTGATTCTCATTACTGCCACATCTGCCTTTTAAAACATCTGTTCAATTGCTGGTGATTGGGAAAACATAAATGACCAAACCAGGATTTACACTGGCCTGTTTACTGATCCAATGAGCAACCACTAATCCAGTGCTGGCTTATGCTTGTGGAGGAAGGATGCTTTGCGTACATGAAGGAGTCATAAAATAACATGCATTGACAGAACAGGGACCAGAACTATGAGATTTTGTACTAAATCTAAACTATTTGCAATTAGATCTTGTAATTTCAGGAAGACATGTCGTGATGTAGGCAGCATCTGAGGGACACCATTTGTTAGACTGCTAATGGAAAAAGGAAAAAATGTCCTCTTGTGATAGAGACCATACTCTGTGATTCTCTCAGAATTCCATGAGATTCTTGCCATAATCAGAATAACAAGTGTAACAGCCCTCTTTTAAAATATCATCTAATTTGAATTGCGATCACTCAAAAGTCTTCTTTAAGACTTTTTCTGCTTCTAAATTTTTAGTCTGCGTCTAAAGATTTTAAAATTAATTTCTTTCCTCAGAAACACCTCGTTTTCTAGTGTAACTGCACTGAAGTAAGGGAATCATTCCGGCTTTATTCCGTCACAGTCAAAATGAGAATACAGCTTGTAATGTCAGGCAATATTATGAAAGGGTGTGAATTTTTTTTCTTCTGAAAGATCCCTTTATTCTTTCATAACCTAGGTAATGAATGCACCAATATTGGTGTGAAAACCTCTTGACTTTTAAAATGGTGGTTCATGGGACTGTGGCAGCTTCGCTGAAATTCATACATGATGTGAAACACTTCCTTATATAGAGGTTTCCAAGGGCTACTATAGCATTCTCTCTAGCAGTGAGTTTTCATGCCAACATTTTGTGAATAACATAACAAAACACATTTTAAAATGTTCAAAACCATAATTTTATTGGAAATTGTTGTTTAGAAATTTAACTCAATCTCGCACATGTATAGATATGCTTGTTAAAATCAGAGTAGTTATATGTATAACCTTGCTGTGCCCAATCACCCCTGCACTCACTCTCCACCAAGCAGAGGGGTTTTTTGGTCATATTAAAAATAATGGTGCTGTCTTCAATCATATTGTTGATTTAAGAGTTTTGAAAAGTTAGCAGTGGCTTTAGCAAGTCAAATTAAAATCATCTTGGATTAAAATATTTAATGTCATATTAGTTATGTTGTTACAATGCTGCAGGACATTTAAAAAAA
>VYXF01012284.1:161780-172193 GCA_013397295.1 Polioptila caerulea | reverse complement strand
AAAAGCTAAAAAAAAAATCAAAAAGTAATCTTGTAGCTGTGCAGTGTGATTTCTTCTCTGTAACTTGCCCTGCAGCAACAGCGTTTTCAACAAAATCAAGGAAGTGTCACTAGTTCAGACATTTTTAACATGAGCCTATACAGTTCTGTAGCAATTAATCTTTTATTTCCTCCTCTGTGTGGCTGCCTCATATAAATTGCAACTGTAACTTCAGCTTCCAGGCAGTTTGTACACATTGCACTCTGAAGAAAAGACAATATTCCTTACCTGGATTAATTCAAGATACCCTTGTTTATAGTTTTAGACTTCTGTCAGAGGTTTCTTGAACTTAGGTAAGACTGTATGAAGTTTAATAACAAATGCTTGAAGAGCTTTAGAAATATTTCAGGAGGTATTTTCTTCAAACGAGATATTTTCATTTTGAAAGAATTTTAAGTAGCTTTAGAGGATTCCTCAGGTCCTTTGTGTTGCATTGCATGGAAAGCTCTTTTCTGATCATGGTGTCTGTGATTTCATCTGGAAGGAGTTAAATGAGTAAGCATTCAGATTCAGTTTGAAGCATGCTATTTGCATTTGTTGTGTCCAGGTGGGCACAGCCCTCTCTTCCTGAACTTTTTACCCAACCATACACCAAAGTAATTCAGTAAAACATTAGGCAAATTATATTTACATAGTCCTGTACTAAGTACGAGCAAGTGTGGGTTATTCAGAAGCTGACAGATTGAAAGCTGTGTTTTCAGTAAGAACTACTTGTTACACACTCTCTAAAAATTCTGTGTATTTCAGTCTCAACTGGTTGACTGTGATACCTCCACAGGTGAGATAAAAAGGCATTTGTGAAAGAAGACTCAGTCTACCTGTTTTCTTATGGTGAGAGTTGTGCTCCATGTTCCAGTGATGAGGGAGATGTTAGGAGTTTGGGTAGGAGCTTCAGTGAGGCCTCTGTTATTTAGGCTATTAACAGTCTGTGGAATTAACTCTTCCACTGAACATCTCCATCTGGTATGATGAACTTTGTTTTGGTAGGGAACACTGATCAGTTAGAGTCAGGCTGGTGCAAATATTTATTTTGCATGAGCAGTAAACATAGATGTGAACTGGGGAGAAATCTATGCTACCAAGGCAGAGGTACTGACAAGAGTAGTGTGCCTGTCTGACATTTGCATGTTTCAGAAACTGACTCATAGAAGAATATAAAATAATTTCAGGTAATTTCTCATCCCAGTTAATAAAAAAAAGGAAAAAGAAAATCAAGTCTGGCTTCTATTAAAGTAACTAAGCAAATACAAGAGATCTACAAGTACAGAGGGAAAGAAGTCTTACCTTATAATAGATGAAGTGATAATAATGGCTTAAAAGAACTAATTTGCATTGCTCTTCATTTAAAAAGGCAGAAATAAGCATGTGAGCAGAACTGCTTGTGGGATAGATAAGCATCTGCTGATTTTACTTCTTCATCTATGTTACTGTTTTAGGCATTAAACTCTACTGTTTTAAGGAACTTAAACGCTTTGGGCAGTTCTCCATGTAACTGGAAACTTCTACTAAAATGTTAAAGGTTCATTCTATTTCTGCAGTAACAGGAAATAACCCTAATTGTTATGAATTTTGAAATCTATGAATTATGAGCTTTAGAAATATCTTTCATTTTAGAGGTTAACAACTGAATGGAGATTACATTTTCATTTTGTCACTGTCTGTAGCAATGGGAACATTGCCTCAAATATATAAAAATATCATAGAACTTATGCTACAAGGAAGTATGAAAGCAGTATGGTGTAACTTCCAGCAAAAAGACCTATTTTTCTCCTGAAAACCTGAAAGAAGATTTACTCTTAGAAAAAAACAAAACCAAACAAACTAACCAACCCCAAAAGCCCAAACAAAAAAGACTTATTCTCTTCCTCGCACACTGATTAAATAATACTCTTAGAAACACCAGTCCAAAATATTAATCTTATGTGTAGCATTCCAGGGGCTGAGCAGTAGAGATGCATTGACTGGAGGAAAGCTGTAATAATATTTGTTGCTCACCAGTATTTCTAGGTTGTAATTCAAACTAATTTAGCTCAGGTGCTTTCATCATCTCCATGTAGACACCTTTCCAGAGTGTAGTGGAGGGCTTGTACAGGCAATCCCTCGGGTCCTGAGAAGTTCTGCTGAACCAGTGCTGCTTTAAACTTTGCAGTTAGCTTGTGTTTTGGCCCCATGCAGTAAAGACTTGACCCCAGTGTTCTGTCTCTGCCTGCTCAGGAGCACACACAGTCACTGGCATGATCATCTTCTGGTAACTGTCAACCAGTTTCCACCTTTTGATCAGGACTACAAGGGGCTCATTCCCAGCCTCCTATCTTGCACAGTGCATGTAACACATGTCGCTCCATGCACCCCAAATTCAACAAGGTACAGTCTTACCTGTTCACAACAGCATACCTCAGCTGGCAAGGAAATATCATATAAGCATTCCTTTTTTTTCTGTTTTTGACTATCAAATTTTTAGATTTGCCATCTTGCTACCTGAAATAACAGAATTTTGGACTGCACTATTTTCCTGGGGAGTAGTTTTCCTCCAGTACACTTTGTTTCTATTCTTCTGCTGCTTCTTTCTCAGAGAGACAGAAAATTCTAGTAGTGGCTTATAGTAGTGAACAAATAGAGCAGATGTGAACACATTCTGAAAATGTTGTACAGTTTTCTGATTTGCATTGAAAAAGTTTTTATGGGGAAGATTTTTATGTATGTATCACAAATCTATGTGTGAGAAAAAAGACAATTAAAACTCTTTTGGGCTCAGTCTGACCTCAAAAAGTACTGGAGTCTCACATGGTTCCTTTTTTATTTGACTTGATATTATTTCCTCTTCTTCCATTTTTCAGATTGATGTAAACTAAGAAAATACATGTAAAATCCTGGACTTACATATTATATTTAAAGAAATGCAAATCTAGGTCTTTGCCTAAAAGCTTTTGGCAGGTACATGAGGTTCATGCAAGCTGAAGCTGTCAGTATAAAGCCTTCTTGCCAAGGCTAGAGATTGGTTGCCAAAAACCATTCAGTGAACAATGCTGCTCTGCATAAAGGAAAAACCTCTTTAACACTCGATTCCTATGGCTAGTTGTCTGCTTCATGTCTTTAAGTTGCTTTCGAGATGCTGAGGCCCCTGGCTGAGTGCTGAAATCCCATTGGTACTCAAGGATGCTTTAGTCTTTCCAATTTCAAAAGAAGGTAGGTAGAAGTGCCTCTGAAGAGAGTGCCTATTCTGGCAGGCACAGATGGAAATGAACAAGTTCTGTGTGCCCTTCTCTTGCCAAATCTAGTTTGAAAAGCGTGTCGGGCCTTGCTGAGGGGTACTTTATCACTGCACCAAGAGCTGTGCAGCTGTATTAGCTCTCAGCCAGGTGTCATGCCGCCTGGCAAGCGTGCATGTCTCTCTGCAGTCCTGCAGATGTACCTTAATATCTAAGCCTCAATATAGGTATAAAGATCCCTTTGTCCCTATTTGCTTTTTCCCTGCATACAGTGATATTGTAATCCAGTGAAATTCTTGGTTTTGTCTTTCACACCTCATGAGGTGAGTGGAACCTACCATAAGCAGGACCTCTTAGTATCACCGATAGAAAGACACAAGGGATTTTAATGATTTATTTCTCCAGCTCCATAAATTCAAGGTGCTCTTGGGGAATTCACGGAATTCTTGGAATGCACATTCTTGCCAATTGCAGGTTTCTTAAAGTTCTAGTTACTTGGAGTAATAGATGTAGGATTAAATTATTTGCTTTATAAAATTAATATTTTGTTGTTTCTTCTGCAACAGATACATGCAGCATTAATATATGATTAGAAATAATTTATAGATTTTTCCCACTTCTCACTTGTTGATTATTTCAAGTGTCTTGTCTACTTCAATTGTTATTATTAACAGTATCTTTTAGCAACAGTTTTATCTATATTTCAGTGCTTTCCAGTTTATTAACAGTCATTTATCATATCTTCTCAAACACAGGATGTGGGTTTTGGCTGCAGCACTAAGAAACTTTCTGCAGCTTCATAGAAACTGTTAAATTTAGAGAACAGGAGATATAACAAATAAATTAATAAACACGTAGACAAACTTTGGTATTTTATTAAAATGTGTTTCCTACTATCAAACATTTATAAAGGTTATTATCTGCTGAAAAGTCTTATTAAATTTTCAGAATGTCTAAATTCCACCAAAGATCACAAACTTAATTATTTTCTCCCGGGAAGCCCTAAGTATCTTCCTAACTGCCTTATTTAAACTTTTTGTATCATGTTTTTAGGTGTGTCTTTGACTAGAAACAGGAACATGAATGAAATTCAAGCCAACTGAATATGCTTTCCAAGAAAGAAGTATGAATTTACAGTCACAGATTTTGAAAAAAAGTAATTTACATGAAATGTAGATGCAACATATTTCATGATAGAAATGCTAAATGTTGGTTAACCCTACTAGTACATCAAGAAAAGGTTGTGAGCCTGATCTTGTTCCCTGGACACATTTGTCATGTAGTCTGTTCTTGTATTGTGCACATGAGAACATAGGCAATACTTTTCAGAGAAGAAATGAAAAATTGCTCTAGAAACGGTTGGGATTTTTAAACTCAGATGCAAAGTGAGATCTAAATGTGAGTTATTATCATGGTAACAGATCAAATGTTAAGATTCTTTTTGTTCTCTCTTCTGATTTGTATCTCTTTGATTCAATTCTTGAACTCCTGTTCTTCCCAATATTTCTCCCCACCTTTTTTAAGTTCTAAGCTATAAATATATATAATTTATTTTCCCAGATAATTATTAGATCACTTGCTTCTTCTTGGATAAAAGAAACACTTTTGTTTGTTTGTTTGTAACTTTTTGATTACTCTGGGCTTTCTTTACTATGCTATGAAAGATTCAACTGTAGAAAGGGAGCAGGAAGGGAAATGACAACTGTTTTGACTGCTGGAAAGTAATAAAGGATCTTTCATCATTTATAGTTTGCATGTATTTTTGGGTGTATTTTTATTATTGGAAACCTAAGATCTCTTATGAGTCACCCATTCCCCACTTTTCCAGTTTTTTGAATTCTTAATCTGTCTTGCAAGGATTGATAGCTTTCCTGCAAAGCCAGCTACTTTCATAGGAGAATGGCTGCTACTTTAATCAAGTTATCTTCTCCTATATTCCTCATATGATGCTGGCCAATAAACATAAATGACAAATGGCCATTATGCTGGACACTGGCGATCCTGCCAAGATCACTGCTGTTGAATTTTGTTTCATCATCACCTCATGTGGTCTAATCATTTTAATTTGATTATTTTAACTAAAGCATTTTTTACCAACCAATTTACTAAATCAGGCATAAATACCTTTTTCTTTCTTATGGTGTTGTGTGTTCATGCCCAGACAAAATGTACTGTTTGAAGGTGGCATTGTGCTAAGCAGAAAAACTAAAGCCTGAATTTCAGGATCATGGTGGACCACTCCTTTAGGAAATCTTATGACTGTCACCGATATCCACACAGCTTTTACTGCAAAACCAGAGCCTCGCATTCAAATTGTTTCAGACCTACTTTTCTACCAATGGCAATTTTACCAGCAGAAACAGTCCTACATTTAAAGGTGGTGTGAAAGGATATATTCCCTAAAAATCTTATTTTTCAGATTTCACTGCTTAAAAATGTTGAGATTCTTGCTTTTGGAGCTAACTTTGAATATTAGAAAGAAAGAAAGAAATAAAATAAAAAGTTTCTATTCAGTAACATGATTATATAAAATCTACCTTTTCTTAGATCATTTTAATGTGCAAAAATACAAAGGGCTGAAATTCACACTACTCTCTTTTGGGTTTTTTTATGCTGAGAATATCCACAGCATATATATCTTTCACAATTTTTTTCATCTTTACTTCTGTTTTTTGCATCACCTTTAAGTGCTCGGTTTACTTTAGCTGCAGTAATCTACTCTGAATTACTTCTCTGCTTAGAAAATAAGTTCCTCTTCCCCTTGAAGTGAAGAAGTTTTTTCCTTTCCTTTAAATTTGAGGTTCCGGCACTTTTAGTCTAATTTATTTCATATACACACTAGTCAGAATAAAATTATTATTTTTCCTTTCCTAAACTACTAGACTTCTGGGGTAATTTCTCTTCAACTTTAGGAATGGGAAATCCAGTGGGTGAGCAGTTTCAGTTTACATGTTTTTCTCTTGTGAAACCTAAGACCTTTTCAAGTTATAGTGGTTCCCCAACCCCTTTTATACAAGGCATGTTAAATATTTTTCATTGGGAGAAAAAATAAACAAACGAGAAAATAAAATCATTTTTACCACACACACAGCTACTCAGCTCTTCTGAACTGGTTGCAAATGCTGTCTTGTTAATGTTCCTATTTTGGTATTTTAACGTATCAGGGCTGGAACGTTCAGACTATTATCTTCAAAATTTCCATTTTTAATTTTTTCTCCCATTTCCATTACTCACCCATTACAAAATAATTTTACTTTTAAAATTCACTTCTGGTAGCACTGCAGAAAACTCAGTCATCCGGGTCTGGGTTTCTGAGAATAGCCAATCACTGCAGTGCAGTTTTTCATAGTCCATCTGATGTCCTTTGTCCCTCCATGAATGGAGGCTTTAGACTTGTGATGAAGTCCTGTGGAGAAACAATTGGAATCACATAAGCTAGTTATGACATCCAAGAAAAAGAGCACATCTGAATCCAGCAGCTCAAAACCAGAAAAGTCATTTTCATGTGGAAATGTAGCTACCTCTTTTAAGAAGAGATTTTGAGTGTCAAAGCATAACTGGAAGAAGGTTAACTAGAGAAAAGTTCTGTTGTGCAACTAAGACAGCTCGATTTGCCCATCACAAAGAGTGGAGAGGAACAAGAAGAAGAAGAAAGCTGGCAATCAGGATTCATGCTTCAATAGATCAATGCTTACAAAAGGAAAGAAAAAAGACTGAGAGATACGCCTTCAGAAAAATGTGATGGTTAGGTAACTCCTAAATATTCAAGTCTCTGTGCTGCCTGGCTGGAAACAAGAATATAACAATCTTCATGAATATTTTGGCTCCTTCTGCAGATCTGCACACTTCAGTGACCAGCTGTCATCTGAGCAGGCTATATCTAAAAAAAGCATTCAGAATATTTTCTGTAATGTGGGTGTTTAGCAAGCAGTGGAAAAAGAGATCTTGAGGGTCCTACTATGACATCTTCAGAGTTTAGCTTATCCTAGATCTTTGATCTACCTACCCTGTTAAGGATGAAACTCAGTGTGAAGTTTTTTTATATACAGTGGTTAAGAGAAACTAAGAGTGATAAACACTAGTTGCGTGGTCATCACTGATGCTCAGCTTGTGAGGAGGCAGTAATACCTTATGTTAGCATACTCAGAGAATACTAAGACATGGAGTACTACCTGGATAGTGTTCCTGCAAAATAGAAGTGAGAGGAAATAGAAATTAAGTGCCTAGACACAGAATCAAGTTACAGAGCATCTTGGAGTTTCAAAAGATTCCCTATGAAAGAAAAAGTAGCTTTGAGTGATCTGAACTTTCCCAATTTGGAAGGCAATTCCCTTGACTTGCACTGTCTGAAGGAACAAAAAAATGGGACTGGCATTCCTTCCTCTCTTTCAAATTCCTTTTGTCTCTTTAGAAGAGTGGATTAATATCACTGCATTCCATTCTTGTTGAGACAAATTATAGCCCTATGCTTCAGGTGCCCTACAAATTTGTTGTGAGAACAGATTCACAACGTCTCACCATCTGAATGAAAAACAGTGAGCTGAAGTGTATCCAAAACAGTAACCAGTGTCTTTAGCTTGCTGTTGAGTAGTGACTTAGATGGGTTTCACACAGATTTAGGGGCTGTGTTTTAAATACAGTTTGAGACATCAGTCATAACACAGACAAACAGTCTGAGGAACAGAAAGTTGAATTGCCTGATCATCATCCGATTAGGCTGTATGACTCACAGCTTATGGAAGCAAATTGCCATGGTTGCTGTCAACCCCAGAAAGGCCAGTGACCAAAATAGAAGCTTTCGTTTACTCTTATACCTCAGAGACAGGTAAAAAGGTTGAGGCATATTTTTTGAACAGTGGAGTCAAGTTTGAATTTCCTTGGACACAGCCAATTATGGAGTTATTGATTTGGTTCTGTCTGCTTCATTTCATCAGCAATAAATGAGTTTAAAAGGATAAAGTGGAAAATAAACTGCAAATTTATTTGGTTTCTTGAATGAATGAACTTCAAAAATATTTTATATTCCTTTTCACCTCTGTATCTTACTTGTTGATTCTGTATGACAAGAGGCATATTTTCAAAAGAAAAACATCTCTTGCTGTATTAAAAAAAGGAGTCACATCCCTATCTATTAATCAAAGAGTTTTTTTCCTCTGTGTTATCAGACAAAGAGGGAGTTATGATTTAAAACTCTAACTTAGTATAAGGCAGCAATACATACAGCACTTTGCTTTGGGGTTTTCTGTAAACAATACATTTCTTGCATAACTATTCTCCTTGATATGTAATAGTCTTGTGACTGGTCTGTACTTTCACATGACTGTAGTTTTCCATCATTGAACACAGGATTAGATTTTTAACTTGCTTAAAAAATAAAACCATAAAAAGAATAATAGCTAATCAGACTTGATGTTTTTAAGTATAGAAGTAATCAGAGGTTTTTTTGTGATACATATATAATTTGTTTTCCATTTCTCCTTTAGAAAATACACAATCAACAAGAGTGACTTCTGTGTCTTCAAAAAATATATGCTTTGAGATTGAAATGCAAATAATATTTGCAGCATGTACTAATGTATCCTGAAAAGTCCTTAATAACATCTGAGAGTGCAAAGTAGTTCTTTAAAAATGAGAAATTGAAGAAAGAAAAATAGAGTTTATTCTTTTTTCATCTTACAGCTCAGGTATCTTTCAAATATTGCACTACTGAAAACATTGCCAAGTGTTTGTCTTGAAAAATTTCCAAAGCACTTCTTAAAAGAACTTAAATATGAAACTATCACCAAAAAATGAAACTATATATAAAATTTCAGCATCTGACTAAAAATACATTCTAGTATGGAAAATATTTCAAATTATGAAAGCTTAGAAAAGAAACAAAAAAAAAAGTAATCAATAAAAAATTATTTAAAATCATATTAAAGCAGTAATATGCTTTCAAATTTGAGCCATTTGCATGATTTTAAAGAGTGTTCCCTAAGTGTTTCTGCATGTCTCTAAAAAGTAGTATGATAGAGGTTCATAGTGGATCTATGCATTGTTGCATTACACATATCAAGCAATTCTTATATCAGCTGATGTTGCCAGGATGCACTTTCACAAAAAATATTTTGCAAAATGAGCAGCTATTAGATGACAGTGCATCTTGATAAATCTTAATTTGCTAGCTTAATGAATACTTGTTCTTATAGAAAAGATCTCCAGAAGTTATTAATCTTCACTTTTGTGCCAGGTTTTTAAGAAGGATCTTTGCAGCTACCAAGGCTCTGAAGTAGATGGTTAGAGCATTTCAGAGGGCCTACTGTACTAGTAAGGTTTTTCATAATCTGTCTCAAAATCTCAAAATAAGAATACTTTAAAATTCTGTCCTGGTTTATCATTTGAGCTATTTTGAAAATCTGGTTCCATTGTTGTACGATTTGATTCATGATGTGTAGAATATTAAGAGTGACAGAAAAATATTTCTGCAAGCAAACTTAAATATCTGTGCAACTTGATACGCCTGAGCAATTCCTTTCAATGGATCATATCTGTAACAATGAAGTAATTAATAAATCAGAAGGATTACTATCAGAGATGAACTGCGCAAAAGATTAAATGCTCTGCTGCATGGCAAGCGTGCTGGATGGAGCATAGTGTTCTGATGCCAGACATTCACTATAAGAACACTTATCAGTTCTTGGCCTGCCTGATTCTGAGCGTTTGAAAAGGATATAGGAAAATTGTTTTTGGAAACCTATTTTATCTAAAAATAACTTGAGCTTATAGTTCTTTACTGTCTTTACTATTTTACACTGAGTGTTAGTTATCCTCTCCTTGTCTATATATATTTCAATATTTTTCTCAATATATGTGTAATATTCTCTTAAGAGTTGGGCTTAAGAAGCAAAATCTTGCCAGACCAGGTTTATTTGTCTACAGTAGGTTGAAATAGATTCTTTTTTCTTCTGTGGCTTAGAGAATATAGTTTTTGATTGTTCTGACAAATTTCTAACCACAGTTGTGCAAATTCAATGTTTAGAACTAGTGAATCATCCCACTGAAAATATGTTTGCCTATTCCTTGGCATACAGTCTTGTAAGAATATACGATGACATCAATAAATCTGCTATCAGCTCGATTAGGATTTGCAAACATTGATTGAGAATGAAAGGCTTGCATCTTA
>VYXF01012284.1:144185-160642 GCA_013397295.1 Polioptila caerulea | reverse complement strand
TAATAATTTTTTTTACTTTGTTTCTGTATGTGTTTGTAAACTGTGATACACCAAATGATTTCACGAAATGTGGAAAACTAATCTGTTGGTGTAAAAGAAAATGGGGGAAATGTGGAGAATATTGTGGAGAATATTGTTCAGGAATGGCTAAAAGGAAACAGCTGAAGGTCCTTTCGGATAAGATAACAAGGTGCAAGCACTCAGCTGTAGCTACTAAGTAATTAAGTAGAATAGCCAATCATGAGCCTTGCTTTTGCAACATGTGTGAGCTGATTACGAGGTGTATTTAAGCAGAGAGCTCTGCTCAATAAACGAGACCGTTGGATGATCAAAAGTGGTGTCCTGGTCTCCCTTCTCTGACAAGAGAATATAGTTTTTGATTGTTCTGACAAATTTCTTATCGCAGTTGTGCAAATTCAATGTTTAGAACTAGTGAATCATCCCACTGAAAATATGTTTGCCTATTCCTTGGCATACAGTCTTGTAAGAATATACGATGACATCAATAAATCTGCTATCAGCTTGATTAGGATTTGCAAACATTGATTGAGAATGAAAGGCTTGCATCTTATTTGCTAAATATAGAGAGACAAATGCCTTTACCTTGTTCATTGGGAGAAATAAATAGAAGCCCATATCCTTCTCATCAATTTTAAAGACATCCTCTTGTAATAAAAAGCTTCGCAATTACTGGTCAGCTTCCCAAAATCTTCAGAAATGCTTGGCCTTTTCCAAGATGTTTTCAAAGCAGAGGTGCTGAATTGCATCTGTCTATTAGACGTCAGTTTAATCCTGGTGCAGTCAGTTAAATTCCACAGCCCAGTAAAGTGGAACACAACTGTACATTTAGGACAAGGCTTTCCAAACACAAAACAACTTAAAAAACCCCAAAACAGCAATCAAATAAACAAAAAGGTTAAGGTGTGTAACAATATGAGTAAGCATTGTCTGGAGCTTACATGTCACAAGATTCAAACTCTATTGCTAATTGATTCATGATTGAACTAGGTTGCATTACTGAATTTGGCTACACAATTTTGTCCTGACTTTCACAGAAAGTGACCACATTGCAGTTTCTTGAAGCCAAATTTCCTGACTTTGATAGACAGATGATGGAAATTGGTTTGAATACTTTCTTTTTGTTTAGGCAAAGATCCCTCTGAAATTGGGGAGGGACTGTCAGAGTGTGTGTGCTCACTATCTATCTGAGAGTTGAGTGGTAATTAATGTTTATAGAACCCTTAGAAATAAGTGATCAAAGTAATCCAAAGCACTATAATTTGTGCTTGAAGTGTGAACATGTTTGCATATCTCTCTAACCTACTCAAGGTTATAGTACAGTCATGATGGCCTGGGGTTGTAGGCCAAAGAAAACTCCCTTTGGTAGAAAATACAACATGCATTTATCTCGCCTTTGTATTACACCTTCCATCATGCTTGAACTGTGGTCATCTCAAAGATAAAAATGCAGTTTCTTGTCTAGTGGGCACAATTTTTACTGAGGTTTATTCTTAATGATAAAGTGGATAATTTAGAAAAGTGGGAGTAAAAATCCCTGCTGTTGCCTAGGCTACACACTCAAATGGCTGGGGAAAAAATAGAGAGGATACAGAAGTTCCTGCTCTAAGGGAAAGTGCAATTTGCACCATAGTGCAGGAGAATACAGTAACACTAGGTAAGTGGAGTACATGAAGACACAAACACCTTATTAACTGTGCTTTGTAGCAGTAGAATTATATTCAACTTGGCTGCATTTCCAGCAAAATAGGTCAGTGGTTTCTGGCTATACAGATATTACAAATCAGCCTTATGCTGAATGGACAAATACAGGTAGTGTAATTTCATTACATGTAGCACCTTGCTGAATTTGGCAATCCTGATCTGAATACCAAAAATCCTGGGAAATTATTTACTTCACAATTTCTTTTCAAGAATCTATTATGTTTTTGTTTTCACACTGAAGAAAAAGTAGACTGAATTATGGAAGAAGCTGCATAAAATAATTAAGTTTTGACATTTCTTTTTCTCTGCTATTTTTTAGGTAAATAGACATTGATGAACCTGATGGACTGAGGTGAATAATTATATGTACGTGTGATATACAATTTCCAAATTATTTTATTTTGCTTTTGTATAAGATAATGGCTATTTGAAACTCTAATTAAATAAGAAAAAAGACATGACACATACTATAACAAGTAATAATTATATTAGAATTTATAATTCATTTCCTTCTGGGGATCTAGAGGTTATGTACATTTCTTTAGGAAACAATTTTATGTAGGCTTCCTCTTCTTAGAAGTCCATCTTTAAAGGTGAAATGATGCATCCTTTTCCTGCATAGAAACCTCTTCTTAAATATTTAGTTGGCATTTACCTTTTCTTGACTGAAGATGTAGAAACCTGTGGAAATGACTGTTTATTATTGCAAGTGAACCTGAGATCAAGACTGACTTTGCTTGATGCAATTACTGTGTTTATACATTTCAAAATCACCTTTCCATTTGTTACAGAAGAAAATAGCTCTTTCAAAGCATAAATATATTTTAAAATATCACCTTGTTGAATATGGTTCTACTTTTTGCTCCCTGAATTTGTAGATGCCCCCACTGGCTGTCTGAAAGTGGTTGATTCTTATCTAATGAACAGCTCATTCCAGTTGCTAAACCAGAACATGAAGGCTGTTATTGTCCCTAGACAGAAAAAGTGAAACAAGAGAGCAGAGTGTAACACTGCTCAGTACGTTCTCTATCAATCTTTGTACAGGTCCACTCACAGCCAATATCAATTGAAAACAATAAAAATATAGAGACTATATTAAAAAACTTAAAAATAATCAAGACCGTATGCAACACTTTTTGACTCTGTTTCAGTAGCGTGATTTTTGGACTGCATGCCTGTATGTGAGGTCAGCTTTTTCAGACTTAAAATAGTGCAATCATTACTCAAATGACATATCTTTTAATCCTGGGAATCATCCAGTTGGTATTTAATACAGGGAAACAAGGATTCCAGGAGACAATATAATTTGCTCTTATTTTATTTTTTGCTTATGAAACAATGATTTTCCATCTTCAGCTTAGGAGAATTTCTTTTGGAGATGAGACAGTCAATCTTTAGTTACATCTTTAGTTTCATAACCATCACACTAATGCTTTTAAAGCTTGGAACAGGTAGTCTATAGCCCAGAAGAGGATAAGACTCAATGTGTTGATGTCTATCCTTTGTTTCAGTCATCATTACTCATTACACATATGGCACAGCTCAACCATCAAAGGCTCTTCAATTCCAGTAAAACTAGGGGCCTTCCATAAATATTACACAGAGCTGAATTATATTTGCAGGAAATACAGGAGTCCATATTTTATTTCAATTTGCTTTTGTTATGTGAATTTAGCTCTGGAGGAGGATGCCCTATTCACATATCTGGAAGTGTGGTTTACTGTTACAGGACTGATGCTGCAGAGCAAATCAGTAATGTTGACTTCCTAAATGCTTTAGACCTGTTATAATCACTTGTAATGTGAGAACAAATCCACCAACAATAAAGTTAAGTTAATGCCAGCATAGCAGTCTATTGATTAAAAAATAAAACCAACAGTTCTGCTTGAAAAGATGTTGCACCATGTAGTTGTCACATGTCATACAACAGCGTCTTGTGGTAAACTGTCCCAGAAGTTAACTGTACTTTCTTCTAGATATCAATATCAGACTCTGAGACAGGCTGATTTTAAATTCCTTACAAAGGCAACACCATTTCATTCTTTATTTCAAATTTTATTTTCTTCATGGATACTATGCCTAAAAGATATACCATTTTGTTAAAATGGAAAAGAAAGTAGTTTGTTATAACATTGTAAATAAATAATTTTTGGGTATGGATGTTTACCAGGTAATAGATATTTTATGAAAGGTTGAAAAGTTGTAGGGCATCATGGCTGAGAACTAATTATTACTCTTAATAAAATGGAAAACTTTCTCTTACATTCTATACATTAATAAGTTCTCTTAACAGTCTTATACATCTGGAAGTGAATGCATCTCTTACTGTCTTCCCCTACACTAAACCACTAAAACAATGCGTGACCCCTGACCAGCCCTGACTGTTCCTGCCTAGCCACTCCTGGGTCTTCCTTCCAGGCTGCTCATTTCAGCCCAGCCTGGGACTGTCAGTGCCTGACCCAGTACTGCTTTAGGTGGACCTGAGTCCTGGTCATGGTTGTGGTCCTGGTTCTCTCCTTTGCTGTCCTGGTTAATGGACTGGATTTGCTGTGTGGACTTAGGAATACCCTGCCTCCATCACTGTTTCCAGTCCTGTTTCTCAGAAGGGCTTTGAACATGTGTTCCAGCCCTGACTCCATCTCTGTTCTCTGAAAACAAGAGACTGTTGTTGGAAACATCCCTCAGATGTTTTTTACCACAGTGGTTCCAGCCTAGCAGACATGAAAGAATGAAATATAGTCAAACTGGTGGTATTGCTTTCTGTCGGTTCAGCACGTATTCGAATTTGTCTTATCTATGTGAAAGTGCTGTGCCTCCAGCTGAGTCATTGTTAAAATAATTTATATGAACAACACTCCCCATAGTTTACCCAGGTTATGTTACTACACTCTAAATAAAGGACATAAATAGAGAAGGAAAAATAAATTTTCTGTGATTCTCTTGTTGCTAGGGGATTTGGGAACTACTATTTATATCAGCAAGGTTACTGTGTAGGGTTCAAAAATTAAGTTACTACAATAAATGAAGAATTCCTTTCCACATGCTGCATTGTGTCACAAGAAGCAACCACAATTTTTGCTGGTACTAGGTTTGTCAGAGGTAAAATTCAATAATCAACCTGAACAAGTATAAAAAAAGAACTGATTTGCTTTACTTGAGATATGATCACACAATTATGACATCACCCGGACTTTAATTAGAGATGATAAAAGAAAAGATAAGACCTATGTTTTTACAAAATTTAGAAGCCACTATGATGGCCTAAAATGCTAATAAACTATGAATAAAGGACATTTCTTTAACTGAAACATGTCTTTATACCAAACAGGATAAAAATGAAGTACACAAAATATAGGATGAGATAATCAATTAAAAATCAAGACCTAAGCTTTTCATTATATCTAATAGCATACATTTCCCATTTTAGATTTCTCCTAATGTTAGGATAAAATCAAATAAAATCTCAGCAGAGCAGAAACAATCCTCTCCTAAAATCTCTGCTAGTCATAAATTAAGAAAGTTCCTAATAGAGAACTTAATTCTTTTACATGTTTGCTGATGTGTATCTTCATAATACTTTACCTTTCTAGTTTTTATTTCAATGGAGGTGCTCAAGGATAAAGCAGAAAGAAAGTGAGAACTAGACAAAGTTTTTCACCTGCCTATCAGTTTAAGCAGTCTGTGAAGCTTGATTTGAGAGTACATACATTTTGACAAAAATAACATGCTTTCTTATTCCTTCCTCCCCTGGGATTTTACCAATTGAATTTATCTAAAATTTTGAAATGAGAAGGGGGAAAAAAACCCCAAAGCCTTTCAACTAGCAGGATGTTGAGCTTTTGAAGTTCTATTTTTATTTTTAATTGAATTTTAATTGATCGGTGATTGTGCAATAGAAATAGAAATCTACTCAATAGAAAAACTACAGGAACACTTTAGCAAGGAAAATACATCAAAGGTTTTTGCCAGTGTGTATCTACAGTGACCTGTGGTATGCTCAACATGTAATTCATTCTCTGGTTTCTTTACTGAGGCTGTCAACAATGGGGACAATTAGAACTAATTGTAAGGGTAAATTTAATTGTCTGGATGACAGTATATAATATGGGGAGTGATATGCTTAATGACCCTTGGTTGGTACTGACCCAAAATTTTTTATCCCTCATTGCTCTTATTTTTATCTGTCTGTCATTGTTTTGGGTGTCATGAACCCACTGAAGCCATTTTGTCTTTCTCCGATACATTCAATGCCAAAATCTGCAGCAAATAATTTCTCTCTATGTATTATTTTAGGATAAAAACACATCATCAGGAAAGTTATCCCACTTTGATATTCAAGCAAGAAACAATCCCTTGGATCTATTAAGAAAGTTTTAATGTGATTTAATGGAAACATATCTTAATATACTTTATATATAATAATTTTATAGCAATATTATAATAGAAGCTTATTTTACTACATTATATGATATCTTTATAGAAATAATAGTCTGAAGACCTTATTCAAATGCTCTAACTTCTTTTTTTTTAAATCCAATATTGCAAGATGAAGACAGAGACTCTGGATCAGACTGCAGCTCTAAGATAATGATCTCAAACTGCCACACGAATATGAAAAGTCTTGACTGAAGACATTTCAAATCAAAAGATATTGATGGACAAGTGTTTTAATTTAAGTGTTTTCTTTTCTGCTGTGTGACTCAAAGGTGACTGTGTGGTGAAAGCTAGTGCAGAGGAGAGATCAGTGCCTTTATATACTATTAATGGTCCTAGAAGACTCTCTGAACAAGAAAAAAATGAATGGGTATCTTTCCTCCTTCATTTTCACCACACTACTCTGTTACTATTATATACAATTGTAACTTTCATTAATAGAAAAGAGAAATCAGAGGTCAGGATGCTCTAAACAGCTGCAACAAAATAGTTATGCATAATAAAGTGGATGATGTGTTTGGTTATAGTGGCCAAACTGGCCAAACCAAAGTGATATAACAGAAAATTCTTATAAAGGAGACCCAGCGCAAATATGGTGATGCCTGACTCTAATGGATTCTATTCTAAGCAATCACTGAGGGATGATATGCAACAAATGAGCAACCATGGTGGGCAAAGGGGAAAGGAAGAGACAAACAATTTTAACGTGACCAAAGTCACAGCCTCCTAAATCATAGAGCAGCTTGGGCTGTAAGGGACCTTAAATATCATCTGAAAGTCATGTGCCAGGATGCCACACAATAGGTCAGACTGGTCAGGGCCCCATCTGACTTGGCCTTGAACACTCCCAGGGATGGGACATCTACAGTTTACCTGGACAGCCCGTTCCAATGCCTCACCACCCTCACAATAAAGAATTTAACCCTAACATTTAATCTAAATCTCTCTTCTTTTAGCTTAAAATCATTATCCCTTGTTTGGTTACTATCTGCCCATGGAAAAAGTCACCCTTCCTCCTCTTTTATAATCCCCCTTCAAGCACTGAACATCTGCAATGAGGTGTCAGGCAGAGCCTTTTCCAGAATGAACAACTAACTCCAAGTGTCTCAGCCTGTATTTGCAGTAGAGGTGCTCCATCCCTCTAATCTCTGTGGCCCTCTTCTGGAGTAAATCCAACCAGGTCTGTGTCTCTCTTGTACTTAGAACCCAGCCATGGATGCAGTACTCCAGGTGGGGTCTCACAAGAGCATTAATTCCAAATGACTAATAGTGATTTGGATCATAACAGTTTAAATACATTTATATGTAGCAACTTTCCCCCTCTTCTGTAAAGAGCCTTAGCAGATCAAAAAGTCTTTGGTTCCATCCATCCATACATACGTGTCATAATTGTAGCTTTGTAATCATTAGAAATCTTATCTGAATGTTTTGTAACTGGGACTTGCATTACTTTCTTGTATTTGTCAAACTGCACCCTGTGACTGAACACCTACAAATATTGCTGGCAAAAAACTTATATGCATTTCTTGCTATGAACAATTCCAAGAACCCTACTGCCATTACATTAACTTTTTCTGGAAAGAAAATTTCAAAAAGACACCTTTCACAGAAAGCAAGCACAAGACCTATTTCTTTGGTTTTCATCCCTCACCTAACTTTAATTGCACAGTCTAGCCTGTTCTGAATAAATGAGCTTTTAGAACAAGATGAATATGTGTAAATATAAATGCACTATTGAGGAATATATTCACCTTTTAATATAAATAATGGTCAAAATGTTCAAGGAGGTCTAGAACTGGATGTAGACCTTCCAATTTTGCTGTCTCGAGCTACACATAGAGCTGCAGATAAATATACACCTTCAGATTTGTAGTGCTGTGCAGATGCAGAGAGCAATCAGGCTTGTGCCACACAAAGTGACAATGGAAGTGGAGGGCAGTGGGAGCTGACCCTAGGGCTGCCTCCACAGAAATTTCAACTTTTCTGCCAAGATCTTATTATCTCCATAAGGCTCTTTTGCTTGGGAGTAACACTGGATAAAAGGCAGTAAAGTCCATTTGGATCTGAGCTAATACCCCTGTGAGTTGAACTGAACTCTCTGGGAAATGCAGTGCCTCAGGAAACTCCCCTTCAAGAGCCTTTACCTCAAACAAGATGTCTGGAGAGTGCAGACCTAGAAGACTACTGGCACCCTGAAAAAAAAATCTTCTGTTGAGTTTAAAATAGGTCTAAACCCTTGCTTTAGACCTAATAAAACTTTAAGGTCACTGCAGGCATACAAAACTGTTCAGAACTGAGAGAGGATTTAGCTCAAAGTTATAATGATGTGTCAATGTGTTTTTAAAATGTGAAATAAACCTTTTAATTTTTAATTCCATCTAGCTTCTTTTTGGTGAATCTTATAATTTATTTCATATGAAAAATTCTCTTTAGGTTGAAGAAGAGAATTTTCTGATAAGAATGTCATCAGCAGGTCCCTCTAAGCAGCTGCTGGGTGTGTTTAAATTCTAATCATTATGTATATTGAGATTTGTGATTATTTGCAAGCAAGCCAGCTCTGTATGTCTAGGCTGCTATGAAACCTTACAGAAAATTAAACAGAAACTGGGCTCTGAGCCCAGGAAAACCAAACCACCACTGCCAAAAAACAATATACTGAAACTTTATACATCTGACATAATACCAATTAGTCTCATTAGCTTTGTGTTTGCAAAAATCCTTTCTTAGCAGTGTTATTTTTTAAAGCCCCCTCAGCCTGATTCTGCTTGTAGTAAGCATGTAATTCTCTACTGTAAGTTGTCCTGTGCTGTTTCAGTGTTCAGGCCTGCAGACCCAACACATTTTTGCTCATGAAATATACCTAAAATCATGTCTCTGTTTTGAAAAAAAAAAATGCCCATGATGCAGTCTTTCAGAAAAAAAAAAGAATTTATAGCTCATCCTCTTTTCTCAAAGGGAGGATCCTAAATGTACGTTATCTTTTTTTGAGGTGCAAATTATTTCTTAGTTCAATAGTGAGTAAGGCCAGCTGCAGGCACTGCTGAGGTTGTATAGGAAAGATCATATTATAAGTTTTATTCAATAAATAATTATGCTCCTTTTGCTTGGTTTCTTTGAGGCTTTTGATCACAAGAATGAAGCCTGTGGTTCTCTCTATTCATTTGGGGTTTTTTCTCTTCTGTTTACAAATGACTGACTCACTACTGTGTGATCCGAAGGGGTGCACAATCCAACAATGGAGTGAATCAGCCAAAACAGTCATGTCCTGCTTTAAATGAGCAGACTGTGGATATTCAGAAACACCTCAGCT
This sequence comes from Polioptila caerulea, assembly GCA_013397295.1. Classification (NCBI taxonomy): domain Eukaryota; kingdom Metazoa; phylum Chordata; class Aves; order Passeriformes; family Certhiidae; genus Polioptila; species Polioptila caerulea. The sequence continues at coordinate 151,176 of VYXF01012284.1, read as the reverse complement.
TCAAAAAGCAAAATGCTTACATTGTTGATTGTTTGTTAGAGCCACGGGAAGAGGAGCTTGCCTTGTGATAAAATGCTAGTGGCACACATTTCACTAAGGATTTTTATACTTGTACTCTGTGTTTTTCTGCATAATATTGAGCACTATTGCAGGAAGTAGCTATTTTCAGGTGCATTTGAATATCTGGAAACATGGCAAAATCTGTCAGAGCGTGAAATCAGATTAAATGAAAACACTGAGTCATGGTGTGGCAGTGGAGGATGCTGTGCTCAGAACATTATTTAAACTGTTGCTGGTAGACAGGCTGGAGGGCCATGTAGGACATAGTTTGGTTTCACAGGAAAAATAAATAATTTTATTTGTAGCAACGCTGTTCCATTTTTGTTTCATCTCATCTATACATCACATTTTGAAATCTCTGTGCAGCCAAAACACAATAGAGAATGCGTAAACCTGAATTGTCTCAGTCTCGTCTCAGCAGAACATTTCAGTTTTAATTATATATTCTCCTTTCTTTTTGTTTGATTGTAACATTTTCAAGAGTTTCACATTGAAATTACGTAATTTTTCAGTGACATAAAATGGATAAATCAATTATAGATCAGTTGACCATTTATTTATTGACACCTCAAGATAATAGCTGGAACAAGATACGGACAGAAACATTCAAGCAGGATATTAAATTTAATTGAATAGAGAGACAACACTAAATGAATATAGCACAGCATAGACTTAGCTTATCTAGTTTCTTGCACCTTGTTGATTAAGACAACATTAAGCTACTGTAAAACACTGGTGGTTAGAATATGAAAGAAGTGATTGCAGTTTAAAGAACTTCACAAGGAGGCCCAGCTTAAAAATATTGGGTTTGAAATCCTTGCAGTTTCTTGAATTGATATTATGTGTAAGAAAATAACCATACATTTAATAGAAAATGGCCATACATGCTGAAGAAATCAAAATTCCATCCTTAAAAGCAAGAACAGGATACTCTTCTGCTGCTTATGTATTCTATTTTAAAGTCCATAATCACACTGGTAAATTGGTGCTTTCATATACACAAGGTTTTAGGAAAAGAGTGGGAGCATGACATCTGAAAATTAATCCCTGAATATTTCTGGTATTAATCTATAAATTTAGTAAGATAGACTAATAACATAATTCTTTAGGAAGAAATCAGCTTTAAAATGTTCACTTTAAGACTTTGGATGAAGTACCTCCAATTAAACCTGCTGAGCAATGCAAAAATGATCATTCAGCTTTATATCATGACATTTCAGACACTCTGTTTTGATTTTTTTTTTCTCTGATTCTTCTCTTTTGAATAATAGACTGAAGGATAATTATCCAGAGAGAGATACTTAAAAGAGTAGAAAAATGCAATAAAATAGTATTTTTTCAGTGTCATCTACATCGAATCAACTTAATAAAAACACAGGACACTTTTTTTAGTCACTTCTAAATTTCTGCCTTTACATTCACCATTGTACACATATTCTTCATTACAACCAAGGCAGCTTTTTTTTGTTTTTAATATATATATATATATATCTTTTCCTTTTAAAACCAGTTAATATGAAGAGTAAGCTTAATTTGTATTTTAAGAGTAAAAATTCAATTGAACATTTTGGTAAAGGGTTCCTCCTGTTAATATATTTTTTTGACTTTTCATGAATATGCAGGGACTTCAGTCAATCAGTACATGCACAAACAGACCCAGCCCCATTATGAAGAACTTACAGCCACAGCTGACAGCAGGCAGACACTGCAGACTAACGGGGAAAGAAAGGGCTTTTGGAAGAAGCTCTGATCTTTGCTAACACAAGCACAGCCTTGATTTTTCGGAAATAGTGAAACAACAGCAGCAGTTCTCATTTGTCAGACATTTCTACAGAAAGTCTTTTCTGGAGCATAGCTAGTCTTGTCTGGTTAAGCTGTCTGTAGGAGTCATGTGCTGTTTCTGACTTGCCCACTGAAAGGCTGCTCCTAGCAGCTGTCCTGTGCTGTCCACCTCCCTTGCCAGGATCCCTTCACCTTCGCACTGAGCTGCAGCCCTCAGCCTCTCCTAGTTCAGGCCTGGATCTAGAAGATTTTCTTTGGCCTTTACCATGCCCACGTGTCCCCCACTGCCTCCTGGGGAACAGGATGAGACTGAAGGGCCATGTCACCTGCATAGAAGTGCTGTTTTGCAAGTAATTTTCTTCAGCAGAATAATTTTGCATTATCTAATTGCAATCAAGCAACCAGTCAGTAATCGGTGTTTCCAAGTCTGTTTTATATTCTGTCAAGCAGAGACAACGCTTTAGGATGAGCTGCAAGGTCTTTTTGTCAAGCTAGTAAAGGTTATCTGAGGACATAAAGCAGACACTTTCATAGCCTTCAACCATCACAGAATTACTTCATGAGGCCCCATTGCTTATTTTGATATAACAGCAAGACTCACTTTCAACACAGTAGCACAGTACAGGTGGATGTATTAAGACAGTAACCACAGTACTCAAACTCTAATGCCTCTAGAATTGTTGCACTCATAACCCTCACGGAAGTTGTGTTTTGATTGAACTTGGTTTTATTATTTGCCAACTGCTTTCAAGTATCCCCTTTTTATTACTTATTTTTTTCTGCTGGTTGCTCAGATACTAGAGTGGTGATGTCTTTACTTTCTTGTTGCTACTCACAATTTGTAACTAACTTCTTGAGATGGATTCACCAGCAAGTTTGATTCATTGTGAAGGACTACATCATGAATAGGCATCTTGAAAACCTGAAGAGTTCCTTTTACGTTTAATCTTACAACTGGATACTCTGGTGTGTTTTTGTGAAACTGCCTTTTGCTGGGGTCCTTTGGTAGCAGATGTAAAATCCCTCTCATGAATTCTACTTTGACAATCTTTGTTTCTTTTACTACATTGAACATCATAGTCTAATAGATCTGAATTACCAAACTCTTGTGGAATTGCTGAAGTTTTTCTTGCAGACTATGAATCAGATCATCTCTCCCTTAATGTGTCTTCTGTCTTGCCTTGTCTGCTGTCATTTTTATGGCATTTTCTATGGTGGTGACAAAGTAAATGTGGGTAAGTACAATATTGTGGGGTTTCCCTCTCCCCTCCAATAAGACAGCATTTCTCCTTGTTGTTTCATCCCAATGTCAACAAACTCCAACAGCAAAAGTATGCATAAGCTGTAGTTAAGTAGCCTGGCTCACTCTCTGGCCCAGTTTGCTGATCTACCAACACCTCCTGCATCTTCTGCTCTGTACAAACATTTCTTCCTCTAAATAAGTGTGCTCACACTTTGAGGTTTTTGTTTAATCAGGTTGCTTTGGTTTTGTAAAAAACCTTTTATCCCAGTTCAGTGACACATACTCTGTGTGAGCTTAAAAGATCCACCTTTTTTTTTTTTTTTTTTTAACACTTTAGTTTGGGGTCACCTTTCAGCCTGATCCCTCAGGCACTTCCGGCTGCAACCTGAGTTGCCTAGTCTGGCTACCTCTGGCCAGTGCATTGTATTCAGTTTGCAAATTCCCTCAGCTCTCTTGATAGGACTCTGTCTTTTCAGAAGCATAATTCAGCCACAATTCTGTCAATCTGCTTTGTGACGTTTGCCTAGATTGGATTAGTGTCTCTGCAAGTGCTCTGTCTCCAGCTACACAGCAATGAAATGGAAAGGGACTGAAGGCAACTGAGCACACCAATAATTTTTCAGGGGAAACACCCAGTCCAAAGTACTCTTTTTAACCCAGTAAAACTCACTCAAAAAAATCCTAGTCACAAAGGCGTTATTTTTCTCCATCAATATCTTTTGCCCTTTTGTTTGATGAGCTAGTGGTAGTAATCTGTGTGGCTTCAGACCAGTTCTTCCGCCCAGTCCCTTCTTGGAGGGCATAAGTAATGAATCACAGAATTTTGATCTATATCAGGAGAAAAAGCTGGACCAAGTCACTGTCTAATAGTGTAGGCTTTTTATTTTCTTTCACTTAAGTCTGTATAAGTCTCATTAATCTATTATACCTGAACTGTTGTAAATATCCAACTTTCTCATAGTCTTTCTGTCACTTAGCAAAAGTGAAAAAAAAAAAAAGTTATTTTACAACCCTCCAAAGGCACTATTTGAAGCACTTTAAAGTGAATTTAAACTCCATATTATTACTTTTTAAGTTAAAAAATTACAGCATAAAAATCCTCTTCTTAAATAAAATTTTATGAAATGTTAGATCTTAAACATAATGGGTAAAACTTGACTTAGAATAAAAGTGCAAAAATCCCAAGGAGGAAATAGAATATGTCAATGGTACAATATTACCTATGATCCAAATGTTGAATGGATAATTCTTCAATAGGTTATTTTTCTCTCTATTTGATCTGTTACTCTGTGTTAAACACTGCAGAAGAAATTATTAGATTTTTCAAAAGTATTTGTTATCTTAAACACTGAATTATCTGCAAGCTTCAGAAACATGAATTTTTATAAGAAGGCTCTGCAGCAATTTGCCACCTTCATTTTATGCATGGCTTCATAATATTAAAGAGGATATTAAGGGCTTGCTTCTGTTTGCTAAACACAGGCATTCAGAGAAATCCAAGGATATTCAAGACATTCACATTATAGTAAAAGAACCAAGATATGCCTGTCTGGACTCATGATTCTTGCCTTAGATAGTTTAAAGTGCATTAAATATAGGTGACCAACAGAAACTCAGTTCCAAAAGTCCTTTTATTTCTGCTGCCAACCTGAAAAATACCTATGACACAGCTTTAATGGTGCAATTTGAATCATGTTGCCCCCTAATTTGTGCTCATACCAGTTTCTGTTGATGCTTTTTGCAGGTACAATTGCTAAGAGCCAGGTCCTCAAGTCTTTCAGGTGGGCATCCAGATGCGTCACTCGTGGACATGCTGCCCTCTGAGCCAGCCCCCAGCTGCCCTTTGACTCCAGCAGACTGAAGGAAGTAGTTCTCAGGACTCTTTAAGAGCTTCTTGAACCCAGAAGTGCCTGAGATCTGCAGTCTGGGCTTTGTGCAGCTTAGCAAGGATGGCTTCACTGAGTCTCTGCCTGGCTGGTGAGCCCTTCCTGAGCCACATGCCTAAGTTCTTTCAGGATGTGAGGAATGCTCTTTCCTTTGCAAAAACACATTTCTTGAGTCTTCTCAGGAATCCTCACAAAAGAAAGTTACTGTCATAGCCCTGAGGGCACCACCAATTCTGGCCATCCCTGTCCACCCTCTGGGGCTTGCCACACTTTCCACAGTCCAGGATTCCATGCCAGGCCCCCAGAGCCATCAGCCCCCATCTCAGCAGGACTGGATTCCATCTCCCCACAGCTGTAACTGTGCGCTCCACCAAACCAGGCTCCAGCTTCATGGTGCTTTCTGGCTTGCCCTTGGACCTGGCTCATAGCTCTGGACCTGCCCATCTGTGAAAAGTGAAGGTTCCCCAGAATCCTGTCTCTTGTCGTGCGCTGACAGATACACCTAAAACAGAGCATTTGACCAGCTCCCCTTTGTGTGATAAGATGCTCAAATACCGTTTGTTCTAATGTCAGGATGTTTTTGTTTGTTGGTTTCCTGATTTCACCCAGCTTGACCATTGTTCAGCTCAAGACAATAACGATTTTCTTTCTGTATAAATGACATCTAGAAAAATAAGACTACTGCTATGCCCACAGTAAGAATACAGAAAGCTGGAACCTTCTATATATTAAAATAAAGTGCTTTCTGATATGATTGTGCCCAGTCTCATCAGTTGAAACACCAGCCTTTTCATAGCATTGTTAGTTCAGGAGTAAATAAATGAGTGTGTGTGTGTACATTGAAGTGGGATTTAAATATCAATTTCTAGTTCTTTACAAAGGATACTTCTTTGAAGCAAAATATCCTCAGCACCAAGTTGCCCTGTGAGAAGTGTGAGCATGAGAGAAATAGCCTTTTTCAGTCATCCAGTAATAGACCTGATCACTTTTACTTTCTATTTTAAGGGGAACATCTTTGGGCCTGGAGTTGAGAAACACAGAGATACTTCTCTGCAGTTCAAAATAATATTTATTTTGTAAAAGGCAGTGGAATGTAAGACATACATATGTCCTTAATGACTCCTATTTGTTGTCTGTTCAGTGTGCTGCATTTCTGTGTCCCCTTTTGGAGTTTTTGTTCCGTCTTAATGTAGGGAGACTGGGTGCATGGGTATAAGATGCTTTGAAGCCTTTCATTGGAGGCAGGATGCTGAAATGTCAGGTGATATGACTGTGATGCTTAAATTCCACCTGTAAGTTTAGCTTATGATGGCACAGCTTGTCCTTTCTGAGACCTAAGCAGGCCCATTGAGCACCTGAGTATACATCTCACATGCTGTATTGCAGTCCAGTCATTGGGTAGTATACATGCCCAAAGAGCTTAATTTAGATTGCCCGAGTCATGCACTATCAGACGTCCTTATTTCAACTTGTCTAGTTAAAAAAATGAAGCAATAATTTCCTAAACAAACTTTTATGGAAGTCAAATAATTGGTGGAGGAGTACCAGACACTAAAAACGCCATCTTAGTCAAGAGTGTGGAGACAATGACTTCACAGACTTTGTTCTTGTGTCTGGCTATTGACAAACATGATGAAGTTTGGGACTTTTAGTAAGATACAGTTTTGTGCTTTAATTAAAATATTTGCTGGGTAGAGATAGCTTCATTTTGTAACAACGGAGAAAATTTGCACAAATGGCAGTAAAACCTGATGTACTACTCCTATCAATGTGAGCTATAGGATGTTCGAGACTCAGGACAAACAGGACTCAGAGGCTACTGGAGGCAAAAGGTGTCCCATGCTGCATCCCACAGAACACAGGCTCCTTCAGATGCTGACAGCTAAAGAAGGATGGGGCAGGAGGATTGCAATACAAACAGCATGCATATTGTGCTTGCTTGTATGCTTGATGCTTGTGTAACTCATTACAAGATTGCAATAAATTATCTGGGCTCATTACAATGCCTGGTTTGGTTTTG
>VYXF01012284.1:129080-144094 GCA_013397295.1 Polioptila caerulea | reverse complement strand
CGTTTTTTGTTTTGTTTTGTTTCCTTTTGGTTTGGTTCGGCTCACTTTTTTTTCAAGTCAAGATGTAGCCGTTCTGCAGAGGATGTCAAATCTCTCCCACAGGTTTTTCTCTCAGGGTTGTAACCTGTGTTTGATCAGTAATAATTTTGAGGCTGTCAGCTCTGTGCTGCCTGGATGTCATTTCTGTCTTAGTTTTGTTTTTTTTCTTATCTTTCTCTGTTAATGTTCCCTTGCACATCATTATCCTTTTTTTTTTTAATCCCCAGTAGTTTTTTTCATGTTCCTTGCCTGCTTCTCTCTGGCTTCCAGAGCACAGCCAGAGAAATTAACAGCTGAATGACAAAGGACATCAGGGCAGTGTGCGTTTTCAGAGACAGAGTGAGGAGGACGGATAATGCCTGATAGAGAGCGATGTTTCCTTTTGCAGAATGGCACGACACAATACACATTGAGAGAAGTCTCTTCCTCCTTCAAAGAGTTATTTTAATGCTAGCAAACATGCTTGTATAACTAAACCCTAACATTTTCCTTGCAATAGTAACAATTCACACTAAAGTGCAAAACTGCTCTTGAGCATGCCAGCCTTTTTGTGCTGAAGCTCTGAAAGGGCAAACTGCAGCAGCAATTGCTTTCATATTAATGACTGCTACAAGGAGGACTTAATTTTGTGATTCATAAATATCATTAAATTCTAATTTATAAACATGATCCTTTCAAGATATAAAGTAGCCAATCAGGCCAAAGCAATTAGGATTTCTACATTTTGTGTTTTTTGTATAAATTCATTATGTCTGTCTGCACATTCTCAATCTTGGGGCTGCCATTAGACTGTATTAATAAGAACATGACACTGAGCCAATCTTAGCAACAGCAGCTGTACCAACAAAATGCTCTCCTGAGGAATATTGATTTTCTTTCTTGGATGTACTTAAACAAAGGCTGGTATTGCAGACATCTTAACCTCTGTGTGTGCTTTAGTCTTCTGAACGTTACTGCATCATTTCCTTTATTTATGAGAGAAAATTATTCTGCATTTTGAAAGAGATGCATAGCTTTAATTGCTTAACTGATAGCACATACAGATAACCAGGACTAACCATTTTTTAAAGAAATATGTTTTTCTAAACAGACTAGTTCAATAATTACATTTTTGACATTAATAAAATATAATATAATATGAAGGTGGAAAAGAAAGGAAAGCACAGAATACAGAATATTACTGACCTCTTGGTAGTGAAAATTGGTCTTTTTCTCATTAAAATTATGTGCCATTTCAGTAAATGCCTCAGAGAGGAGACCAAAATGGCTGCTTGGGATTCTTGTTGTTTGCTGCAGGAGATAGTCTGTAAATTGTGCCTATGCTTAAAGATTACTGGAGAGCTAGGCAGGTACAGCAGGACAACAATTCTTAACTCATCTCAAAAACACATTCCATGTGTTTGTCTTCCTTTCATTTTTAACACTCTCTCTGCTCACAATGTTGCATGTACTGTTGCTTTTGATAACAATTTCATAAGATTCAAAAGTGCCTTGATTGTCAATGTGGATTAAATGTCTGCTCGTCAAAAGCATGATGTATTTCTGCACAGGTAATGACAAGTAAGATTTGTAAGTGAATTACTCAATGAATGAAAAACAGTTCTGGAGGTATTCTGAAGGGATATAGCATCATCAGAGTAGGGGAACTTAAATGTGCACATACTGATAGTTTTTTTAATAAAACTTGAGAAAAAGTTGGTCCTTCTTGCTAAAATGAAAGAGGAGCAAAACACAAACACAAAATGTGAAGCAAAGATCAAATTGAGAAGCGTCTGCCAAAGCAAATATCTAGGATGATAATCTTGGGCTATGTTTCATGATTGTAGAGAGGAAATTCTTGTTGAATTTCCTGTGCTGAGTTGCTATTGTCCAAAAAGACCCACTTGAGCTCTGTGGCAGCAGTTTTAATATATGGTCAGCAGGAACACCACTGCTAGAGGGAAGGCATTAAAAAAGTTGTTGTATCTACCAGTTGCACTGGACGAGATGGATATGGAGAGGACAAAGTGCAGAACAAGTGTCTCTGCCTCTGGTTAAAGTTGCTTGTTCAGGACTTCAGCACAGGTAACGCAGATTCAAAGTGATCACATCACTCAAGTGATGGAAGATCTCTATAAGATTCGTGATGGATGCTGCTATTGGTATCTTTGCTTTTTATTCTGTTAAAGAATATTTATTTCTACCCAAAAGCTATGGTAAGTTGCTGGGAAGGAGATTGAGAGTTTTTCCAGTTGGCTTCTTGCTGGATTGCATGGAGTCTTTTTGAGGAAAGGGACGACTAACCTTCCAAAGCGAGCAAATGTGCATAGCTGAGGGGCACCTTTGCTGAAAGTGAAGTAGGGCAGGCAAAGCATGTGAAAGACAACAAAGAACCAGGAGCCTGCAGCAGAGCAGACAGAAGAAGACAGCTGGGAAAAATAGGGAGCAGAAGAAGCCAGGCCCCAGGGGTCGTGAGATTTTTTTCCCCAACAGACACAAAGGGGGAATGTGCAAACTTCAGCACTGTGTAAATCTCAGTCTCACCCGAAAAGCAACTGAGTTTTTGAACTAGGACCAGGCCTAGAGCCGAAGGATCTCACTCCAAGGACACAGTGGAGGGGGGGAGTTGTTTATAAAACATTTTTATTTATAATCTGCCTCATTCTCTGCTTGCCCTCTTTTAAAAAGTTTATTCTTGTTCATGTTGTGATGCAGTTTGGCTCTAGAGATTGCATAGCACGGCATGGCTCTGAGGGCACTTGCTCTGAGAAATAGGCACTGACAGACCCACCTCAGGGTACTGGCAAACTTGGGGTCCCTTCACAGCTATGCAATCCTAAGTGACATCCTAGCAGGCTGGCTTATTCTTCAGAAAGATTGGGATATCAAATGATAAAACATTACATTAAACAAAACATTAATTTTATTAAGGTTCTATGTGCATGTTACTGGGCTTGACAATCGTTACTAATTTGGGCATATGATTACTTAGATTTGATATGAAACTTTATAGTTCTCTCTTATTCTTCTTCATGTGTCTCCTGTCAGAATTTCTTCTACATGACACTCTCAGTCTCCTATCAGTACATTATAGATATATCTATCTCAAATAGAGATTCAGGATTAAATTTTAAATAGTTGCCTTCTGGGGATTATTTGAGTCTGGGCCCATTTTTAATTTCTTTAACTATTAAGGGATCTTTTAACACTGCTGTGCATTCATTTGGGAACAGAAGTTTATTATTCTGAAAATTCAAAATTGGAAGTATATGATCATAATATACATTATTTTATTAATGAAAAAATACTGGCTCTGACATTAGATATTGAATTATCAAGAATAAGCTTATGTTGCAAGAGCCTTATGAATTTTTTCCAGAAAAGTATTAAAATGTTCCACCTCTTTGTCTTTGGAGTAATCTACAGTAGAAAGTTGTGTGATGTGTCATGTTTTCCTGCCTGTTTGATCACAAAATATCTTTTGGAAATTCTTTCTTTACAGTTTTCAATGCATGATTTTCAGCAGTTACCCCAATTTCAGTTTAGTTATTTGCCCTCTGAGCCACACAAGTAACTAAATGTAGGGCACACATAATTTTCAGTTTTGAGAACAGTGTAATGAGATGGCTCTGTTAAGAAGATGAATAAGATGAACACAGGTAAGAGTAAAAATAGCTGGTGGCTCTGTTACAGTTCAACAGTTTGAAATAAAGTCCTATGAATGACAGAAGTGTATTTGTACTAATTTCAAAGATGCACAATACATGCTTACCAGCCCATTTACCCAGATGTATGTGCAATAAACCCCCAAAATTGAACAAAATCTCCAAAAAGAAAAAAACTGTCAAAATCCCTTATGAGATCACTTTTTCCCCCAATTTATCAGATAATAAGCTGACCAGTGGATGGGGTTAGCATGACATAATGACATGCCCTAGGCCACTAAATAAATGCAGCAATTAATGGATGTTGTTTCCAATCGAGAAGCTCTGGGCCCCATCTCTGCTTGTGTGTTGAACCCAGAGGTAGATTTGATGCATGGCAGTGACATCTGAGACACCCTGAGCACACCAGATTTTGTTAAAACACATATTCTTTGTTGGTTTGTCTACATTTCCATATTAAAAACCAGGCCTAATTGGGAAAGACTAAAAACTCTGTGCTGTGCTCTCTTAATTAATACTTCCATAAAGATCCTAAAATATTCCAATTATTAGTTTTCCCTGTGCTACAAACCATTAGGACTTTTTATCCTCTGTGCTTACAAGTGAGATGAGTCTATACAAGATCAATCCTCTAAACCCAAGAGGTATACTTGTGTAATCTGAAGTAGTTACTACACATTTTCAAGGACATTCCATGTCACAACTGAGTGGGACCATTACCTGAAATATGTTCCACTTTTTGGTCATGACAAAGTTCCTGATCAAACCATTTCTGTAGCTGTAATCTGTACTCTTCAAGAAATCAATACTTTTCATTAAAAGAAAGCAATTAATTTCTTTTAAATAGAGGAATTCTGAAATGTGTGATAGAGTTTTACCTGAAAAAAATTAAAATGTGAGATTTGCATCCCTTTAAGATGGCTACAAATCCAGCTTTCTAGTCCTGTGATGGACTTTTTGGGCAAATCTGGGAACTGACACTGTTAGTTATTTCACTGAAATAATTGTGTCTGTTACAGCTTTTACCTTCTCCAACATTTAAAGTATACAGTAAAATATTTAAGAAAATTGTACTGAAGAGAGCACTGTGATGTTGTTATTTTCATTAGAGTACTCTGTGCTCTGAAGCGTATTTTGGATACTTCTACAGATCAAAAGCATGAACTCCACAGTAACTCTCATTTTACTTTGAAAAATGTGAATTCATCCCATGAAAATTTGAAAGGGTTGTCTGTTCTAGAGACTATGTATATAGATAATCAACTCTCTGTACCAACTCTCTGCAGTCAGTTCTTTTTTTCTCTTTCTTTTCCTAATCCTTCTTGTTCTCCATTCAAATATAGCCTATTTGCCCATGAATAATCTCTATTCTGCAGTGTGCTAAACTGCTTGCCTCTTCTCCCCTTAAAACTACACACATTTATAAATATTTATTTCTATTTCTGTGCTTCTAAGTTTCCATACTGTACCAGATATACGTTAATAGCTCATTTTAGGGAGCGACCAGCATTAGGTGCTTCAGAAGACAGGAATCCCTCAGTACATAGGCAGAGTATGGGTCATCTGCTCTTCTCCTCCCTATTAAAACTTTCCAAGCCCTTTCTAATGGTTAGGAAAGGGTATCAGTTCAGAAGGAAAATCTGAAAACCCTTTCAAACTTTCACATATACCCACTCTAGTAATGCGTGTGGGTGTGCATATATATAAGCAGCTCAAGTATGTTACTCCTGTTCCATCTCTAGCAAAAATACATACTATGTTTTTAGTACATAATGTCAAAGCTATAGAGCAGCATGTGGAATTATTATATATTTTTAGAATTGTAATGACAACAGTTGCTTCATTTCCCACAGGAAAATGCCATTGATCCTCTTCAAATAAAGCTCAAACCTTCCTTTCCAGGGCTGATAAATCAGTATATTGGTTGTTCTTACTCTTTGTCAAACAGGTTCTTACCTCCAATCATAGATCTTCTATCATAAACATCATCCCTGGTGAATGAAACAAAAGATGACTAGGAGTGCCTCTGGACAGAAGACATATACAGCAATTCCTACATTTTCTACTGGTATACAGATAATCTGGTTTTATATGCTTTGCAGTTTCCATATTAATAATATTTCATTTATAAATGTTTGGCTGCAGAGAGGGGAGGAAATCTGTTTAGAAGGAACTATGATCACTCTGCCTGTGGCAGGGACTGCAAGTACTTTTGGGAGGAGCTTTTCAGGTGGCAGGCAAGGTGGGACAAATGAGATTTGAGCCAAGGAAAAAAAATATGCAAACAGATACATGGAAAAAAATTTGCCAAGTCACAAAAGTACCTTCATGTTTCTGATAACAATATTACTAATATCTCTGAGAAGTCAGTCACTTTCTATCTCTTGTGAGTTGTAGACCACACTGAATATTTTTCAAGTTTGGATGTTTTTTCATGTGTGTGCTTTTTTATTTGGGATTTTTATGGTAGATATTTTTTTTTTCTTTTTTAAGGGAACCCTTTAAAATAGCAGACACAGGTTGCTGTCTAGAATCTTCAGCTTTCATCCTTGGACCCCAAGTGCATGGATTGGAAAATATCATAGCAAAAGGGTGCTAGACTTGATTTGATCCTTTGTTTTATGCAATTATACTTCCTTATTTGAGGGATTTCTTGTAGACTGATTGAGACCTTGGAAGAAATATATATATGCAAGAGGAAGCTGAGGTTTTGAACCTGCATGTGTAGCTTCCAAGAAATGAGCTAGTAGCTACATATCTTGTTATTAAAAATATGAGGAGTAGCCTTGCTCGGGTGATAGTTCTACCATTTAACTCGCATGAGCTTTGAAAAAATTTCATAACTTCGTAATTTGCACTTGCCCTTTGAAAACAATATGATGGAGAAATTCTGTATTGATACAAGTATACTTACAGCATACATGTATGAATTTACACTTTCCTGTGTAACTTTCAAGGACAGAGAAAAATTTATTCCAAATATTGAACCAATAGATTTTCTTAACTCAAAGAATGAATAAAGGGATTCCTGTACGTAATTGCCTACTGTCCTATGGCCTTAAGGTTTATGTACTTATCTATAAAAAGAAAAATATTTAAATATATTTATTAATGAACTACATGCTGTTGTTCATGACCAAAAAGGGCGGATCTCAGCATATGCACATTATTTAGCTGTACTGAGTTGCTCCAACACTGATCTGCAGCTAAACAACGGTGTTTTTTCTCTTAAAAATATATACATGATTAAATTGAAGGTATATTTCTCACTGGCCTTTTTTTTAATATTTAATGACAGAAAAAAACATACAAATATATAAAACTAACTTCTGATTTAAATTAGACTTGACTTCAATTTTTCAGATTCAGAAGTTTCTTAGCTGCCTGTGCTTTCTATTAATATATTTATCCACTGTAGCCTATCAATTTTTACAAAGAAAATGTTCTTAAAGGCTTAATTTCTAAGGCTATTTTTATATTTCTAACCTTTAATTGCAAACAAAAATTGATTTAATTTCGTTTCATTTGGTCATACTCAGTGGGGACACATACATTCAAATCAGTGATCATCATCATAAACGTGGAGCTCTTCCTTATTTTTCTTTTTTTTTTTTTTTTCATCTTCCTTGTCATTTATGTTTATTTCTTAAACATTTTTATCTCTTTCACTGTCTTAAGTTTTTGGTTGGTTCCTTTCCATCCATGTTATCTCATTCCTTATTTTTATCCCTTTTTATGCAATATATGATCTCCTTCATTATCTTCTGAATGATCTACCTCTTATTTCAGATAGCTGTTGCTTTCCTATCTCTTTTTGACTGCTGCTTGGCAGAGACTGCCATGACCATTTAATGCTCCCTTCACCTGGCACTTGACCATGGCAGCACGGATGCCAAACCACCATATGTGAGAGAGAGTCAAGCTAGGCTAAGACTGTCAGCTGTTATTTTCCTCATCATCCTAACAGCTTTCCAAAATTGCTCTTTCCTCTAGCTAATTCCAAATTTTTGGGGGCTAAAGTGTTTCCTAGAGCTTTCAATGCACCATCTCAAACTAATACATGGCTTCTTAACTTTTATTTCTCAAAGGGAAGGAAAAGAACTAAAACGGAGAAGACTAGTAGACCTACCCCTTTTGTGATTTTTTGTTTGTTTGTTTGTTTGTAAGGAGATGGTGCTAAGACTTGGCCAAGGGTTGGAAGTCATGTATGTTGGCTGCTATTGCTCTTTGGGACTCAACTGAGGAATCTGACACAGCTGTAGTTTTAGCAAGTCTGTTGCATACTTTGGAAGAGAGATGGCTCAAATGCTATCAGCACTCAAACCTTATTCCAAAATTTGGACTGGATATTTGAGCTACAGTTTTTAATAAAAAAAAACTTCATCGTTCATGGCTCAACTCTACATCATCTTTGACATAATCTTTTTGTTTGCCTAGCAGAAGGCAGTATTTTCTCCGGAGAATTTGAATTTAGATTGAAATTTTAGAGGAAACAGCAGCAATCCCAGAATTGAGATAAATTTTCAAGTTCAGCCAATTAAACAAAAATACCTATAGGGTGTACTGGTGAATAACTCATCTTGGGTATTACAGGTTCATGACAAAAATGTGTTTATGTAGTTTAACATCACTGTTTTTTGATGGAGATAGGAAGTACAAGAATGAAGATATCAACTGGTTCACACACACAAAATCTCTACTTTTCATTGAAGTGGGAGTTGGTTATTGTTGCTTGTTTTACCTAGACTAATGTGTTTTTCCTATGGTGTGCTTATTTTGGAAAATCAACTAAAATTCCTTTTGTTGAAAGCATTTTATTTCACTTAAACTGGAAGCTATGAATTTTATTTTGGAGAACACAAAAATATGTAAAGTCTTTGACAAAATCAAATAAAGTCACTGAAGTACAAAACTAGACAAAACAATAAAAAATCTAGTTGCTTAAATTGGTGATTTTGTTGGTTTGTAGCCACAAATTGGTTTGCTCTCAATTTCTATCTGCTTTCCAAATCCTAGTTGATTTGAACCTTAAAGAAAGAAGGAAGCAAGGAAGAGGCAACTCAAGGATGGCATAGGCAACCATGGCACCACGCTAATCTTCCTCTACAGAACTTTCTTGTGAACTTTGAAAAAAATAGAACAAAACATACCTTTTCCTTAAATAAAGAGCTTTTCTTTTTTCTTTTTTTTTTTTTCCCACAATGCAAAAAAATTAAGAATCTTTAATTTGGGTAATAGTCATAGAGAAGATAACTAAATTCCAATTTTGAGCTACCTAAAATGGAGGGAAATCATACTGGATTTTCTCCTAATTCATCACAATGAAGGGCTAGGTATGGAGTGCTTACCAGTATCTCAAAATTTAATTGGAATTTGTATTAATAAATGATCTTGTGAGGAGGGTCATTGGTCTAGGCTATTGCAACATATTGACATGTATGGTTACTGGTGGGTTTTCTGTATTAAAAGCACTTTTGGAAGTCACATTGATTTTAAATCTGGATAACCACAGCCATCCTCACATGCGTGCTTGTCATTTAGCTGCCTGTAGGTGGCCACTTGTTTACAAAGGATTTGTGATTACTAGTTGTGTTCTTAAGCATGCCTGGAGTATCTTTTTAGGCTCCTACATGTTTATTCAACTTTTCCTTTTTTCTGCTGAGTTACAGCTGGTTGCCAACATGTACCTGACCACTGTGAACTGGCACATAAAAGGAGTTTATAAGGGCAATATATTTAACAGTGTTGGACTAGATCCTTGAATGCCTCAGATTGATAATTTAGAAATAATAAGCAAATAGTTTTAACAGATGTGTGATTTAAAAGATGGAGCTATCTTTTGACTGGCCACTGTATTATCATTATTTTAAAATAATTGCTACCTATCTCCACATGTGTGTGCACTTACGCAGGAGTTGCTGGTGAAAGAAAGTTTGGCAAGTCTGCTTGAAAACAATCTCTTTGGACTTCAAATTCCATGGCATTTTTCTACTGACCTTCTATTAAGGTCAATCAGATTTCTGACATTGACCTCTCTGAAAGAGAGAGATCTGGCCTTTCATAAATCATTCCTGTCTCTGCTGAGATAGTCACATTTGGAATAAAAAGCTACCATATTTTAGGCTCAAAGGACACATGTTAATTTTGAGTAGAGGAATTCAAACTAAAATAGGAATACAGAGATCTTTAGACTGGAAAGGGCAAGCCCAGAGGCAAATGAGAAGGCATGATTGCTAAAATTGTGGTGTCAGTTTAACTAAAAGGAATTTCCATTTATATTTATTTCAATGCCTGTGCTGTAATATCTGGTATTACGAGGCATTTCATAAAAGGCTGCTGCTAAACTAAAAATTCTCTGTTAAAATTACTAGGAAGCAACATTTCTGTGGTGAAATACTTGCTAAAAATATTGACGTTTTTTGGAAAGCACCAAGCCTTTATCTTTGAAATTAACATTCACTGAAGAAAAAGAGAGTCAAATGAAACTGTGAAAAATGTTTTCCAAATGCACACCGCTTACACAGAAAATTTCTCTTCCGTTGAAGCAGATCTTGTTTTATCAGCTTTGAAACAATGCTCAGCATAACTGGCAGTAATAAAATAACAAGTATTTACAATCTAAGGTCTTGAACACTCAACTTTAGTGATAAGCAATCTCCAGAATCTTCAAGTATTTTTTAAAGGGTTGCACAACTTGAAAAGGTTTTCTTTAATGCTCAAATTTAGCAAAAGTGGGTCGATTAAGTGAAAGAAATAGCCATTTATTTCTCAAATTTATAGGGTTTTTTCACTTTTTTCATTAATCAGATTTTAGGCAGACTATTTGATATTCTTGTTGTTTCTTTTGTAGGCTCTTCCAATGACAGAAAATGTACAGGTATACTTCTATAAGGTTCACTTTGAAATTCATACCATTTAAGTACCTTTTTTGATCTACTTTTCTTCCTTCCCCCTTCTATTGATTTGTAAGCTGGCAGTATTAAATATCCTCAAAAAAAAAAAAAAAAAAAGCAGCTATGTGTTTTAGTAACATTTCTACCATTATGCTTCCTTTTGCAATTCTTAGTAGATATTTTTTCACTCCCTGCTCCAAGCCATTGTGGGCTGTTAATGTTTGCTAAGTTTTCTTTGGAGATGGATATAACTCAAGCTAAGACAAGGTGTTCAATCCCTGTGTTATCAGTAAAAGCTTGTAGAATATTTGTAGGCACAGATTTTTTTCTGGAAACAATTAGGCAGACATCCTTCCAAATATTTAAGTACAGGTATTTTCTAAGGATTTTTAAAGGTGAGTCCACATGAAGAAGAATGTAAATTATGCCCCTCCAGAAACCAAAATATATTCCTCAAGAACAAGATAAGTACTTTTCTAGCTGAAGTTTAACTTTGTTGTTGCTTCTTAGGTTGAGTATTTAGACAATTGAGGGGAAATGGAGAGGGCCTTGCTAAGTTGCTTTCCTAGAGGAAATTGAGTATGGTAGTGAGATAGATAAGTTTATTTACTTTCTCTTTTCATAGGATATGCTCACAATTTTGGCTCTCTTTAACAGTTTCTTTGCTAAGAAGTCCAGATTTGTTTTTCAGTCTGTCCAGGATCAGACAGACTAAAAAACTCCTCTGGCTTTCCATCAATACTTGCATGAAATAAAATTTACTTGGCTGCTGCTAACCTGAGTTAACTAATTATTACTCTCTGTTTTTCATCAAAGCATTCTCCTGACATTTGATTTGGTGCCTCCTTAATCCATCTCAGTGGAATGAATTTGGGCTAAAGTGTATTCAGAAAAATATTTAGGGAAGAGATCAGAGGGCAATAATCTCAAAGTGCATGGAAATGGCCCAGGGCTGTGAGCAGGAGAGGTAGACACTTAATCCAGATCCAGAATAGAGCTGAGGAAGACATAAACTTCCTGGTTTTGTCGGGCTCCAAAATCCATCTCAATCAATCTGTGAACCAATGAAGCATCTATTTTCTCTGGGTTAATTAGCATTTGTTCAGACCTTCCCATGTGGTCCAGTGACTGAACAATGAATTCTTTTGTTCCAGCTCTCCTCTTTACAAAGAAGGCTTAATTACTTCTCCCAGTTAGCCAACATGACATTTAGTTTTAGAGAAGCTTCCAATTGCCCACAGATCAAGGATAATCTTGCTGGCAGATACCAAGAACCTTCAGCATAAGAATGCTTAATAGACTGGAATGTATTATAGCTGAAATGGTGAGAATTGTGAAAATTGGTTATATGGTATTCAGTCTCCTATTCTTGGTGAAGTGTTTAATAGCTGGAGAGTTAGAAGGGCTAGGTTTATTTTTGACTGTGTGTCAAAATACAACTTCATGAAAAACTGTGCCAGGACTTCTGGAATTCTATGTGTAATGAGAATTAAAATTGTTGCTGTTGTGCACCACGAGCTAGATTTTAACTGTGTGGTAGTGAAGACATAAGCATTAAATATTAAAGGCTTATTTTTAGTGATGCACTGAAAGAATGCTATGTCTAGAATGAATTTGGTTTTTTTGTTTTGTTTTTTTTTTTCTTATAAATTAAAAAGAGGCAGTAGTCCCAACCTCAATATACTTGAGCAGTGTACTTTGATAGTGTATGTCATCATTCCTCTTCAAAATGACTGGAGAAGACTTATAAACTTTTTGTACCCCCTGGTTTCCCAAAATTGCTTTCATAGTTTGCCAGCAGTGAAAGAAATGGATGAGACAACAGATGTTCTAAAAGACCAGTAATATTTTACAGCCTCTCATCCTTCAGTAAGGTCTTAAGATGACTGAGATAATGAGAACCATTTTGATCTTATTGGTAATTTGAATACAAACAGCATTCAGGGTTTTCATGGTTTTTAGTAAATTATTTTGTATCCACAAGTATCAAAATAAGGAAGAGTTAGATGCTGTCTTTGAAAGTAATGTCTTAATGAAAGCAGATTCTCTCTTTAATAACATTGGTCTCATGAACATTTATTTGTGCTATCTGTAAGGGTACACATAGATCTGAAAAAAAAAATAAAATCCTTATTCATAACTGCAGTTCTGTTCATTTATCAGCAAAAATGAAAATTAAGTAGAAGTCTGTATTTCATGGGACAAAACAACCCCACCCAATACCAGTTGAAAACATTTTAAATTTATAATTATTTTTAAGTGCTTACCTCAAAATCATGTTACAACACTACCCAGAGGAAAGAAGAGTGTGATAGCACTGTTTCTATCATAAATTAGTATCCAGCCCGCAGCTGTGTATCTCATTAAAAACTGTGTCATTTAGGGATGTTTTGAAAACACAGAGGTCCATTAAAGAGACTGGCAGTGTATGTTTGTCAAACAGACATGCAATTATTGTCATAATATTGCCATCAATTGGATGGGAGAAATTACATGATGAACTGAGAAGCCGTTTTATATCCTTTTGAGATTTTCCAGCACAATTTTTCTTTTGTTCAAGCCAGCCATCACCCATCTTTGAATCTTTGAATATGAGGACTCAAAATGTTTACTGGGAACCTTTGTGAGTACTAATTGCAACTTCTTCACTCCAGATTCTGAGGGATACAATATTTTCCTCCTGCTTTCATACTGCCAATCTACAGTGATTTACATTGCCCTGTCCCAGCGGCAGAGACTCCTGATTGTCCATTAAAAATCTGCCAACATCATTTTTTGACACACATATTACTGTCTAGACACGTCCTCTTGTCAGGCTGGGGTTGTTGGGGATAACTGAAAGTGGGAATCTTGTTTCTTGTCTCCATGGCAGTGACAAAGCACACACAGGGTCCTACTCACACAGCCGAACTCTATGGCTGTAGTTCACATTGTCAGCGTGTTTTAGTTCTACACTGATGTGATTATTTCCAAGAGTCAATAAAGTCCAAGATTGAGTAAATCTTGTTAATTCTCCTCAGTTCTCAACTACAGCTGCCTGAGCTGCTGCTACCCACTTGGCAGTGTGGCTGAAGTTTGTGCATGTGGCTTGAAGGCAAGCCCTCTTCCGTGGCTTGTCCACGGTTCCCTTTGCTGGCCAGCTTCTGCCTCTGATCACTGAGGGAGTTGATCTGTACTTTATGCACCTTTGTGCCTCTCTTTTCCTTCTGATTATAAACTGTGCTCCACAGTAAGCAAAGCCTCAAATGACACCCAACCAAGTTCTGCTTTGCAAGGTTTAGGAAGCACTTGTATCTAAGGAGGTTGGGGTGGGTCAGGGGTAGGGACAAAAGCTGCTGCTTCTCATAAGACTTGTTTTGTCCTTCACCAGCTTTGCAACCTTTCTTTGGAAGAACTCCAGCTCCCCATTTTGTAGTACAGAGTCCAGAATTGAACACAAGATTCAATGTGTAGCCTCACCAGTGCCAAGTACAGGGGGATGATCACTGCCCTGCTCCTGCTGGCTGCACTATTGCTGATATTCCATTCACCACCACTCTCATGGCCCAATAACCCAGCCAGTTTTTTATTCAGTGAATGGTAGAGCCATACTAACCACAGGAAGTCAGTTTTTCCAGGAGAATGCTGTGGAAAACAGCGTCAAAGTCTTCACTAAGGTCAAAATCACAGATTTGATGTTCAATTCTGTTTGTGGATGTTTGACAGCTTTAATGAGCAGCTATTTGTAGTGTTGATGCTGTGGATAAAGCACAAAATAGTCTGGAAAGTCTCGTCTATTTTGGTTAAAATAATTTGTAACTTCTATGTATACAAATTGGCTGAGGTCTTACTAGTGAAATTACTAGCATTCATTTCCTGCCTTCATATTTGTTTTGTCACCTTGTAAGGTGCTTTGTGGAACTGGGACCTGAGAGGAAAACAAGTTACCCATTTTACCAAGTGCCGCACATTTTAGTATCACACTCTTTCCAACACTGTGCTGTGAATAGGCTTTTATTTTATTCTTTAATTATCATTATTTTCTCTAAAAACCAACCAACCAACCAAAANAAAAACCACCCAACCAACCAAAAAAAAAAAAAAAAAAAAACAAAAATTCCCTAAACTATCCAACCAGGTAGAAGTATATTTAGTGCTTCGGAAAAAAATAATTTCAAGCACACAAAGAAACGTAAGGAAAAAAGTGTTGTTACAATCCAATTTAAACCCAGATAGCTAAGTCTCTGTGTATAAAATCAGAAAGAACTTAGAAGGTGCAAAATATAATAAAAAATGAGATTAAAACCAAATGAGGTTATATGTTGGTGCCAAAATTTGATATATTTTATTTAGTAATAAAAGAGGTAGAAAGAAACAATGAAACAATGAAACAATGAAACAATGAAACAAAGAAAGAAAGAAAGAAAGAAAGAAAGAAAGAAAGAAAGAAAGAAAGAAA
>VYXF01012284.1:99723-128920 GCA_013397295.1 Polioptila caerulea | reverse complement strand
ACCAAAAAAAAAAAAAAAACCAAAAATTCCCTAAACTATCCAACCAGGTAGAAGTATATTTAGTGCTTCGGAAAAAAATAATTTCAAGCACACAAAGAAACGTAAGGAAAAAAGTGTTGTTACAATCCAATTTAAACCCAGATAGCTAAGTCTCTGTGTATAAAATCAGAAAGAACTTAGAAGGTGCAAAATATAATAAAAAATGAGATTAAAACCAAATGAGGTTATATGTTGGTGCCAAAATTTGATATATTTTATTTAGTAATAAAAGAGGTAGAAAGAAACAATGAAACAATGAAAGAAAGAAAGAATGAAACAATGAAAGAAAGAAAGAAAGAAAGAAAGAACAGGTGACAGGAGTTAGGTGGGAGTATATCATCTATCTGAGGGTCTCAATGATGTCTCATTGCTCCCCTCCATCTGGTCTTCTTGGTGGTCAGGGTCCCCCATCATGGTGGCTCCATGCCATGCCACCACATGCCAAAAAGTACAGAATTAATATTAATTTATATACACTTTGGGTCAGGTGGGAATACCCAGGTGCCTCCCTTGCAGGGGGCAAGTTTGACACTCTCTCTTGCAGCACTGAGGATCTGTTGCATCATGCTGCATTGCTCTGGTACAGTGTCTGGGGACCTCTTTAGGGGAGCCTTTGATGGGGCATGTCACCTCCTTTTGCTGTGGATAACCTTTCCCTCAGGAGAAGGGACTGTCAGCTGGGCTCCTCTGCACCCCAGAGGATGGGCAGTCACTGCTTCTGACCTGAGTTTTCCAACACACACCCAAAGCCTCTCCCCCTTGGCTTTGGCGTGAAGGTCTGTGCCAGCCTGTCAGCTGATAGCCCTGGTATCTGAGAGCTGTGGTCTCCTCCCCGAAGGTGTAAGGCTTGTGCTTTGTGAATGTCCCCAGCCCTGAGCAGTTACTTTATTTTACCTTCATCAGCGAACAGTTCAGGGCCTCACTCCAAAGGCCTTTTCAGGGTGTCATGGTATCCTCTGTAGCTTTTGTAGTACAATTCTTCTATAATAAACAAAAGTCTTTCACANTCCAACACACACCCAAAGCCTCTCCCCCTTGGCTTTGGCGTGAAGGTCTGTGCCAGCCTGTCAGCTGATAGCCCTGGTATCTGAGAGCTGTGGTCTCCTCCCCGAAGGTGTAAGGCTTGTGCTTTGTGAATGTCCCCAGCCCTGAGCAGTTACTTTATTTTACCTTCATCAGCGAACAGTTCAGGGCCTCACTCCAAAGGCCTTTTCAGGGTGTCATGGTATCCTCTGTAGCTTTTGTAGTACAATTCTTCTATAATAAACAAAAGTCTTTCACAAAAATGTTTAAGTCATAAACTATAATATTTAAGTCTCTGACAAGTGGGAATACCAACAAAAAAATAAACAGAAAAATACTGGGTCCAATTCAGTCTTTTTTTTTTTTTCAATTGAGTCTTTTGAGAAGATCACATGAGAATATCCACATAAAAAACACTAATGTAATCATGATGTAGGAGCCTTTCTTAATCTAACAGATCCTATTAAATGTTAAGTTATTCTATATATTAGACATAATAACAAAATCTTTTGCATTCTAGAGAATAATCCATTTCGGCTACCATCTGACTTGAAGATACAGTCTCACCCTCTCTGTTTTGATGGTATGTGTTTTTCCAGTTCAGCATTTTGGGAAGGATCAATAGCTAAATGACACTACTCTTTGTGTTCAAACCCAAGACTGGAAAGTCTGAAATTTGAACTTCAGGACTCCCTCCTACTTGTACTTTGTTTGCAAAGAGTTAGATGATTTGGGGGTTGTGAGGCCTGGTGATTCTCAGTGTGCCTAAATAAGGGCACATTCTTCAAATCTGGTTGTCCTCCAAAACTGTAATAAGACTGAAAACCACACACATTTAAGCAGAACTCTGTAGTGTTGAGCAGTGGCCACGCCTTGGTTAAGAGCATTAAAGATACAAAAAAATACACCCACCAACTTTCAAAATTATGACTTGTGACACATTTGTCATTTGTCAGGCTCACAGCATCAATCAAATCTTGCAGCCAGTGACTGGAGTAATTATTTCATCCAGTTCTGGAATTAATTATTTTAAGAGACATTTTCAGGGCATTAAAGATGTAAAATCATTTAAATCACAATGATATGGAAACAAAAACATTCACTATACAATATACTTAGGATTTTGTGCTTTTCGTTCATAACACAAAATACATTGACATTATCTGTTGTGCTACAGAGTCACTGATTACTGATGAACACATGCTTGACTCCATCATTACCACTTGGGCCAGAAGTCCTTATCTCTTTCCCTTTACTTGTTCTTCTTCTTTCTGCCAGATGTATACATTGTGTAAACACAGATTTTCAGTGCTCAGGAACTTCTGTTTTATGTATTGCTTCACTGATTTTTTCCATTCTTGAGTGGTCTCTATATTCTGATATTTGAGTGTAGTATTTTGTATTTGAGCAGGACTGCAGTGAGCATTTGATGGCAAATAGTGTTATAATGTCCTCTTGCACAAATGCTTCTAGCACCTTTCAAAAGGCATAAAGTCAATCTGTCCTACACAGCAAGCAAAAATAGCAACTGTCTACACTTTGTTTCTATTTAGTACATATCAGAGTTTACTAAATGTGTTTGGCTAGGGTGTGGATGAAATAAAATTTTCTAATAGGAATTATTGTTGTAGTTGAGACATCATGTTATTGGAAATGGTGGAATTTTTTACCTTGTTGAAGAGAAACCTTAAGCATGAAGAAAGCATCCATCTGACTCAGTGCTTGTTTGCCAGTAAGAAGTGGCAATGTTTTCAGAGTGCAGAAGCTGAATTTTTACTCCTATCTCTTACTATATCAATATGACTAAAAGGCATCTAACTTCAGCTTTTGAGATAGAAAGGGGGAAACATTCCTGGATTACAACTCCTGTCCTTTGGCTGGCATTTCTCTCCCTGTTGGGGGAGAATAATACATATTTTGGGGGGAAATACCTATATTTGGGGAAAATAATACAATAATTATGTAGTTTTTCATTAAGATTACTCGGCTGCCACTGCACTTAGTATTGACAATATTGAATGAGTAGTTTATCTGAGTACTCAGTACAGGGCGCTGTATAGTGAAATCTGACATAGCTAAATTTTGGATACCGAGACCAAACTCACTGACCAAATTGGTGATGACTGACCAAAAAATCACCTCTTAGAGAAAAAAGGGAAATAAAAAGTGGTTAGGTGCAGTAAAATTCTGACTTGACTCAAGAATGATCTTATTTAAATGTGTCAGGGGAGAAGCTGTAATGTGCTGGATTGGCTTGTCGTGGATATCTAAACAGTGACAACCTCTTAGGTTAGGGTGGGGTTTCCCTTGAATAAACTTCAGCATTAATAAAACGGGATTTAATAAGGCAGTAACAGCTTGTACTTGTGATCCTCCTCATTCCTTACTCTTTTGGGCTTTGTACCCATTTGTCATCTCATTTTTCTTCCCACTTACTCCAGTATGGGATAGAATTATTGGGACTTGTTTTGCAGATTTTGGTCAGTTTACTTGGATAAAAGAAAATATACTAGTTTGGGTCTGTTATTATTTTAAGAGGACTGTTTAATTACCTCTGTCCACTTATGTTTATTTCCCAAGCTTAATAAATCATATAAACTCAGGGAGAATTATTTACATATCAGCACTAGTATTCTGATATCATATTTGCTTCTACCTACCTTGAAACTATGAGCAGTGTAAATTTCATTTGATCATATCATTCTGATTTCTAATGCCGTTTGAGTGCTTCCCACGGGGACTGATTTCATGAGAGGATTTAGTAAGAACCTGGTTTAAACAATACAGTTCCTTTTTGTACTTATCAGCTAACTAATCATATATTCTTAAAGAATCTTTATGCTAGCATTTTAAGTACACAACTTATTTTACATATAAAGCTTGTGTACTAAAATTGCATTTTCTTACTAGTCATGTTCCAATACACTGGCCATTTGGAAACATGGATGTAGCATGGAAAATATTTTGCAACTTTAATATAATGACTAGTACCAGCAGGAATGCAATAAACACTGGAATTTTGTTCCGTTGTCCACCCGTGCTAGCACAAGGCCTCATAAAGCCTCTTCAGAAGGGTGGGTGGCTAAAATTTAGCCACTGTCTCACCCTGAATATTATCTGCATACATATGAACAAACAGAAGACTTTGGCTTTCACTTTTGCAAGGCTAAACAAACCCAGTCTTTGTGCACCTACCAAGGAAAACACACATAACTGGCAGTGATAAGGACAACAGAAAGAAAACATTAATTACTTTGAGAAGCAATAGAGTAGAGGACTCCTGCCGTGCTCACCAGTTACTTGTTCTCCACAGCTGCCTTCTCAGCTGGAGGCTCTAAATCAGTGCTCTGAGAAGAGACAGAAATGACCATAATGTAATTCTTTGTGGTGACAATTTTCTTTATAATGGTAGAAAGGTACCTAGACTAGAAGGGTACCTAGAAAGGTACCTATACTCTAGACTTCTGTTTTACAATTGAGTAGTTCTTGTTTTTCCCTATCGCTGCATATAATCAGTCATCTGAGCTTGCCTTGACTCTGTTAGGAGTCTCATCTCTGAATAGCTTTACAGAAACTGATAAATACAGAGACACTCATTGCAAAACTGATGTGTTTTGATTTTTACTCAGAAATGTTTAAGGCTTCCCTCCCCTCTTGCACAGCATGCATTTAAATTATGCTTGGTCAAATTCTCAGATGCCAGATGTAGGATGGGGGAGGGAAACATCTCTGAAATTTATGTTAATCCAGTGCCAGCTAGAAACTGTTTGGTCGGGGTAGATCCGAAGATCCTCTTCCCTGAGAGATCAAACAGAGTCATGAGAGATGGAATTTGGTCTCAATAAGGTATTAAATATTTACACAGTAGCTGTATAGGTAAGAAGTTACCTACGTTTTTTCAGTCAATGCAGAAAAAAAGAGTATTTGTAGAACCTATTAATCTTTCATCTGAACTTCAGCAATCTACCTGTAATTAAGTTAGTTTTGCCTAATAAATTCTTCTTTTCTGTCACTGACTACAATAGAAGAAGAGTTAGTAGTGAAGTCACTTGTAATGGTCGAGGTTAGGTGCCGCTGTTGGACATGCAATGACACACATGGACACTTTCTGGTGAAGAAGGCATAAAACTATTTATTAAAACATCTGACTCTACATTTATAGTATTTCCACACAGACCAGGGACTGGAGGAGAAGTTGGACATCTCCCATCCCATTGGTCAAGACAACTGGATTGACCACCAGTTGTTTTTTTACTCCAAGAGAAAGCATGTAAACAACCTCATCTTAACATAAGCATGCTTCTAATTATAACACCCGTGTGTGAGAAAGAACTACCAACTATGAAAAATATCAAGCTGTAAAGTGCATCAGAAAACTGCAGAAAATCAGAGTGACAGTTAGGTGACACAAATCTCTCCTGATTTCTCTCTGTTTATCTGGGTGTTCATCCTCGACAGAGAAATTTTTGTAATTTAAACCGTGACATTTCTCCTCCTTGTATGAATATGGTGTGATGCACCTTCTTTTGTTAATTAATCTATATTCATCTGAAGATACAGCAGAACATCTTCATAATGCCTTTCACATATGTTGGCGCTCTATATTTAGTGAGGGATGGGACACTACTAAATAAACCTCTAGACTGTCCAACAAGTCTGTGGCCAAAATATTCTACATCAGGCCAAGGTTTTTAAAATGTTAGGAAAGGTCTTCTTGCTTTGCTGTAATGTCTTTAAGTGTAGGCTGATCACATGGAGTTTGGTGGTAAAGGTTGGTAGTCACAGGTTTTGAAGTGGTGTGGATTTGTATATTTTAATTATACATATTTTAAATAATTGATACTAACTTTTTTCTTTTTTTGTAAAGCATCATTTACAAATATACCACAATTTTCATTAGCTACCAGATTTTATTCTTGTCTTTGACTTGTACTGGTTTCTTTCTTACATGCCTGATGTTACATTGTGATGTGCACTTGACATTTATCTCAAAAAGAGTTTGTCTAATCAGATATCTACCTCAACATCCTTGGAAAATACTTTTTGTGCCATTAAGGTCTCAGATTTTGCCCAACATTGCTAGAAAAGTACTTAACTAGCCAGTCTTTTAGATATAATTGAGTATCTCATTAACACCTTTCCCAAAAACTTTAGTAACTCTTACAATCTGTAATGTGGAAGAACTTCCACTTCCTATTAACCTAAGGTGTGCTTTTCTGAGCAAGTTAACTAATGAAACTAACTTCCAGGAAAGGTCTCCATGGTTCTTTATTGTTAATAGTGAAAAAGGATGAAAAGCGCAAAGTGTGTGTATCAGCAACATGTAAGAGGCAGCAACAAGGGCATTAATTTGAGCCTCAGGAGACCCTTGCTCCAGGATGAGTTTTCTATATGTCATTTGAACCAGACCTATGCAGTATCTTTACTTTGGTAGACACTGGAAAAAAACAAGCAAAAATTAGTCTTGCTTTCACTTGGGACTTCTATTTCATTACGTGACTGTCACACTGTCTGGTTTCTGATTTCTAGCCAAGTCTTATGTAACTCTCCACACCTCACTGAGATAGCTTGTCAGTGCAGCAAAAACAGCTATACTAATAATTTTGGCAAATCACGGGGGGGAAAAATAGTATATCAATAATCTTGTAAGACACACCCTCTAGACAACAAACATATTCAGAAAAAGAAAAACAAATCTCTGATCTTTTTTCCCCATAGGGCTTGAACATATGATTTTATCTCATGCCTCAGTTTTCCTTATAGCCTGCTGATCTCAATATTCAGAGCTCTTCACTTTTAGTCTGATGTAGGTGGATGAGAAGTGCCTCACTGCATAAAGGAGCCATATAGCTTGAGATTAAAATGCTCTGTTACATGCCAGCAAAAAATTTCATCTGCTCAAGATGCAGGCAAAAAGGAGGAGAAAACTACTGACTGAGTTGAGCTTACAATGTCATGTAGGGATAGACACGTGCCTGGCGTGAGAGGGCAGTTCGCACAGCATTTCTGGCTGAGGCACTGTAGTAGAGAAACAATAAAATAACTGTGTCTCTACTGGTAATTTTTGTCAGATGTCTCATAATTAGCCATATGGGGAATACATTATTTCCATTAGAAAGAAATTGAGAGTGATCTTTCACTGTAATAATCCAGTGTTTCTGAAGCCCAGTCTGTTTTCGGACACTCCTGTGCGTATGCCATTTTCATGTGTACTGCAGATGTCAAAGAGTGGGCTCAGAATTCCTGGTTTTCTCTGTGCGTGACTAAATTCAATATGGAGATGCTGCAAAAAGAAATTTTTTGAGATTGTGTTTGTAAGAGCTAGAAGCTGGTGTGTGATGTGCATCCAAACTGATCCAAATTCTTGCACTGTCGCTGAATCCTCTCACAGCAGATGAGAATATGAAACATTTTCAAATCTGTTGCATTTAAAACCTGTGGGGAAAGGGTGGAAGTTCACTTTAAATTAGAGTCGAAGGCATGGAGAGAGAAAGCCTTGTGAAATGGTACAGAAAAGTGTCAGGAGGAGAGAGCTCCAGCACCCTGTGGAATCAGGAGAGCAGCACAAGAGATCACGCTATCACCAAGAGGGAGGTCATAAGCCTCAGTAAAGAGGGGAGGGCACATATTCACACCCCTGTTCCAGCCTGTGCTTGTTGGGAGGAGTCCTTTCCCTCTCCCTGGAGCGGCTGCAGATCCGGCAGGACTGCGGAGAAGGAGCGCTGCTCCCTCCCACCCTGCCTCGCCTCCTCCGCTGTTGCGGCATCTCTGCTGCTTCGGGGGTTTCGCAGGACTGAACTACCCAGATGCTGTTTATTTTGCAAAACGTGGAAGATAATTGCATTCAAGTATAAGTACACAGAGAGATTTTGTGTATGCATTCGTGCGTGCGTGTGTGTGTGTGTATGTGTGTGTGTAATATTTTAAGCTGTCTGGCACATTAATTTAGCCACCTGTCCTAGCCCCTTTCTGCTGCACAAATTAGATTGTCTCAAGGGAGCCTGTGCAGCTGATTGGGTCTGCCTCGTTACTAAGGCAACCCTTCTCCTCTCTGCTATATGCTTTATAGCTCAACTTCACCAGGCAAGAGATGGAAGGGAAAAAAAAAAGTGTTTCAGACCCTGGGGATACCAGTACTTAATAGATGCTCTTAGCAGACTTATTTATTCAGACAAGAACACAGTTTCTAAATGTGGAAGAGTGGTGAAGCAAGTAAAGTCAAATATATATGAAGGGGATGATAAGGACCAAATTAAAGGCTTTTAAAAATGATGTATGAATCTTAAATTAGCTATGCTGTGTGCAGTTGATGCAAAGGTATCATGACAGGATATATCAGCAGCTGTCCCTTTGAAGGTCATCCCTGATTAGGAAGAACAACAGAAACTCTTCATGCCAAGAAACCCACAAATGCAGGGAGGAGTCCTTATGTCAGACTGGCTACAGCCCAAAGGATGTTTTATGATCATTTTTTTGAACAAAATTTTTAGTTTGTTCCTGCTTCCTGCTTTTAGATGATTTGTATTGATTGAATACACCACAGCTATGGTGTGCATTTTATGATGAAACAAGGCATGATTTCTTCTTTGAAGAGGGGCTTTTTGATCTCATTATTTCTTCAGCAGCATATCCAGGAACATGATAAGCAAAATAAACATGATCATACTCAAGGATGCATAATTGATTAAGGTAATTATATATGCAAATAAGAAGCAGGGATGGATCTTTGAGCTGTAAGTCCTAATCTTTCCTGTGAGGACTTGTGTTCAAAAGTATAAATTTGTGTTTGCATTGGCACAGGCAATGTGCAGTTACAGTCTATGACATTTATAACTTCATCTTGAGATCAGTCCATTAATTGTAGATGATCACCTCTGTATTGTTATGCTGAGAGGATCAAGAGAAGTGTTGTTTGGACATTCAAAAGTCTTTGTGTAGATTGGAGTGCAGTGAAGATATTCCAAGGGTGTAGATATGCTGATAGATGGATTTAGATGCTTATATCTCAAGGAAAAGCTCATACATATAGCTCTTCACAAAAACACAAAAAGAAGTCCTCAAGGAAATACTGCAGTTTGGATTTTGAGGCTAAGGGCTTGTTTTTGCATCCTACTAAATAGCAAAAAATCATAGAATGGCTTGGAAGAGACCTTTAAGATCACCTAGTTCCAACTGTCCCAGCCACTAGACCTAGCCACTAGACCTCCTAGCTTCCACTAGACCAAGTTGCTCAAAGCTCCATCCAATCTGCCTTGAACAAATCCAGGGATGGGACAGGCATAACTTCTCTGCACAACCTGTTCCTGTGCCTCACCACTCTCACAGTAAAGAATTTCTTCCTAATATCTAATCTAAATTGTTGCCATTTGTCCTGTAAGGATGTGATTTGTACATGCCCATGTAAAAATTTCTTCCCATCTTTCTTGTTGGCTCCCTTCAGGTATTGCAAGATCCCATTTAGGTTGTTTCTGAAGTCTTCTCTTTTCTAGGCTGAACAATCCCGATTCACTCAGCCTTTTAAGAGAATCCATAACCTTTCAAATTCCATCATCTGTTGCCAGACCTGCTAGCATCACAGGCAACATCCAGCTCAAAGTAGAAGACCTGACAAACCTCACTGCATTTGACTTGGTGAGGAGGAATAAAATTTCAAGAGCTGATATCCTGTAGAACACATGATATGTACCTCCTCATGATTCCCTGAGAAGCAAGCTAATATTTTTATTTAATTTGCGGTAGTACAAGAGATACTGATCACATGAAACTCAAATCTTGTTAAAAGTTAATTACAGAATTTGATGCCTTTCCATGCTAGGCTGCACAGAGAAAGGTCATTTCACTGTTTTGTAAGACATTTCATTTCCAATGAAAGTCAAAGTAAATAAAATGTTAGTGGACTCAAACTACTCCAATATTCATGTCTCAATTTTCCATATATAAATTTAACTTCTGATGCTCACTTCTGCTTTAATATCTTTCAGTTTGAGATTTTTTTTAAGCACAAGAAGAAAATAGTTTTATGATCAGTGATAGTCTGCAATCTTCAGATTTTTTACTGAATTTATCACAGTGTAAGCTTTTGTAGATTTCTTTATCTTTTGCTGTAGCCTTGACAGTTTGAGTGACTTGAGCCTTGAACTGAGAAAGTGTTCTGTCTTTTGACATTTTTTTATAATCTGAATCAGCTTGCCTATTCTTTTTTTTTTAAGTTCATTTTGCATGGAAGGAGTATGTTCATTCAGGCAACTAAATATTGTAAGTATCAACAGGTGATGGAAAAGAAAGCTGAAAATCAATTTTAAAATGCTACTGTTCTATGAGAAGGGTTAGTACCACTTGATATTCTACAAGAATAGCTTGAAATTTAATGTTTTAATTTTCATTATAAATTACTTACACTTTGTTGATTAAAATTGCATCTCACAGATGGTTTAATAGTTTAACCGGTTGGTTACATCTGGACAGAAGGGACTTTGTAACACAATTGCTTTGTGACATAGGTTTCCTTGGCACCTGAGAAGTCATTCTAGAAGATCCAATTGTTATGCATTCTAATTAAAAGATTAAAGCCACCCTCAAGGGGTTATGACATCTCATTTCTAAATATTATTCAACATGAATATCAGAATGCTGTTCTCTTACATCAATTCATACACACTTATAAATATCGAGGAAGACATTACTTTGATGGTCTTGTACTTCACAGTGCCTGTTGGCACATATACCTCCAATGTCACATATATTCTATAAAATACAGGATTTTTCCATATTAGAAGAACAATGGGCTAGAGATAATTTAGGCAGAATTGACACCCACAATGAGTGCTGAGGGCCCTAATAGATATTATTGCTCAGACACTCTCCACTTTCCAAAGGTCATGGAGAACAGGAGAGTTGCCTGAGGACTGAAGGAAAGCCAAAGTAACTTCAGCCTTCAGAAAGGGGAATAAGGAGGACCCAGGCCAGTCAACCTCACCTCAGATCCTGAAATGAGGATGGAATGGTTTATCCTGCATGTTATTTCTAAGCACATGAAGGAAAAGATTACCAGGAGTTACCAACATGGATTAATCAAGGACAAATCATGGCTGACAAGCCTGATAGCTTTCTATGATGGAACAACTGGGTAGATGAAAAGAGTATACCTTGAATTTAGCAAGGCTTTTAACACTGTCTTCCATAACATCCTCATACTGAAGCTCAGGAACTGGAGGTCAGATAAGTGGACAGTGAAGTGGATTGAGAGCTGGCCAAATGTCAGGTCCCAGACAGTCAAAATCAGCAGCACAAGGTGTAGCTAGAGGCCTGCAGTGAATGGTGTTTCACAGGAACTGATACTGGGTCCAGTCTTCTTCAACCTGACTCATCAGTGACATGGATGAAGAAGCAGAGCCTACACTTGGTGAATTTGCTGATGATAAAAAACTAGAACAAAGTGGTAGATACACCTGAAAGCTGTGTTGCCATTCAGTGAGAGCTGGACAGGTTCCAGAGTTGGGTGGAGAGGAAAATAATGAAGTTCAACAAAGACAGGTTCTGCACCTGGGTTGGAATAACCCCATGCACAAGTGCAGGATAGGGATTGACTGCCTGGACAAGAGAGGATTGAGGGAGGATCTTATCAATGAATACAAATACATTCAAGGAGTCTGTCAAGAGGATGGGATAAAACTATTTGCAGTGGTGCCCAGGGACAGAACAAGGGGGTAAGAAGCACAAATTGAAGTAGAGGAAGTTCCATCTGAATATGAGGAAATACTTTTTGGTTGTGAGGGTGACAGGGCATTGGAACAGGCTGTCCAGAGAGGTTGTGGAGTCTCTGTTTCTGGAGACAGTCAAAACGCATCTGGATGTGATCCCGTGCAACTTGCTCTAGGTAAACCTGTTTTAGGAGCAGGGATGGACTAGATGATCTCTGGAGGTCCCTTTAGACCCTAGGTATTCTGTGATTTTGTGATATGCATTGGTGAAAAATGTGGGTGACCACAACTATACTTTTTGCCTAATGAGATAGTTTATGTCAAATCTGTGTTTGCTGAACTTCTAATTAAATGAGTCTCAGGAGCTTGCCCTATCAAATTAAGAAGAATATAGAAATACCCTTATGTTGTGGTTTAACTCCAGCCAGCAACCAAGCCCCACACAGCATCTTGCTTACTCTCTAACCAGCAGCAGGATCATGGGGAGAATCAGAAGGGTAAAACACAGAAAATTCATGGGTTGAGATAAAGGCAGTTTAGTAGGGAAAGCGAAAGTGGCACATACAAGCAAAGCAAACCAAGGAATTATTTCACTGCCTTCCCACAGGCAAGCAGGTGTTCAGCCATCTCCAGGAGAGAAGGGTCCCATCATACATAATAGTTATTTGGGAAGACAAACACCATCACTCCAAACATCCCCCTTCCTCCTTTTTCCTCTCCACTTTACATAATGAGTATGATGTCACACGGTCTGGAATATCCCGTTGGTCAGTTTGGGTCACCTGTCCTGGCTTTGTCTCCTCCCAGCCTCCCAGTCACCCCCAAATTCCTTGCCAACGTGGACGTGCAAGAAGCAGAAAAGGCCTTGGGTCTGTGTAAGCCCAGCTCAGCCACAACAAAAAAAACCCTCTGTATTATCAACCCTGTATTGTGTACAAATCCAAACTACACTCCTCTAGTAGTCACTGTGAAAAAAACTAACACTATCCAAAACAAACCCGCATACCTCAGTAGAGAATTTTTAGTTTAAAGTTGAATTTGAACCCTGTTTCAGCTCTGAAAGTAGAGGAAAAGCAAACAAAAAATGCTTTAGAAAGTTACAGGTGATTTAAGTTCAATGTGGACTAGAAAAGAGAGTTATATGGATATGTACCACCTATATATAATTTCTAGCCTGAAATCTTCATTAGATGTAAAAGCTGACAACTACTTTCAGGAAAGTATTTAAAGTGGACTACTGACAGATTATTGAGACACTTAAGTGGTAATGATGACTGTTATGCCTTTCCTTTGCATATTCACAGAGGGGGGATTAATCAGTTTGTAAAAGGGATATTTGTCACACAAATGTATGTGGTTTACTTTGCCTGTCAAACTGTGCCAGAAGAGGCTGCAGATCTGATTGTCTTCCTTACCAACTACATTTAATTCTGAATGAAATATTCTGATTATTTTGTGAAACGTAGATTGGCAGTGTAAGTCTGAAGGATAGGTAGAACTGTTGAATGAGAGGTGGGCAGTGCTCATGAAGGTGATTCAGCAGAGCAGAGTGCAAGACCTTGCAGTGCTATCTGTGGATCTATGAAGAGGAGGAGAAGTAAGACAAGCAACCTGCATCAGTGAAGAAAAGTGTCCCAATAGCTGTGCTTTTAGAATGGTAACAGGAAGCAGGTCTCACTGTGAAACTATATGATCCTGGGAGGTATAAAGAGGAAATTAATAGGCAGAAGACTTTGACTTCTGTAGACAGTGTTGTTCAGAGAGGTAGCAAACTACAAAGTCTAGTTTTAGTGTCCACATTTTACTCATGTCCAATAGATCTTAGAGAAAACCACAGAAAGAACTTAAATGTTACCTGTAGTGTCCCAAAGCACACAGTCACAAGAGGAAGTGAAGGTTTAGATTAGAGTATAAAAACTGTGACTAAGCTTGGAGATTCAGCTCTGAAAGTTAGAAAAGAAATATGTATCTGGAAACTGAAAACACATGTTAAAATGAGCACAACTAAGTAACAGCATGATTAATTTCCACTTGAAGCAACTATCTCTTAATTTTACCAAAGAATGGTTTTGAACTTGTGCCTTAGTCATTTATACATTATTTGGCTCAGTGTAGTACAAAGCATTATGTGCTGGTCTGCTATGTAGGAAAAAGCAAGTTAGACATATTGTTCCTTGTAGACATTCCATTTAATTAATATAATTTCCCTTCCATTAGGGTAAACTGAAAACCTTAATTTTCTGTGGTTATTAGAATACAAATTATACATGTTCCATTTCCAGTGATCTTAAATGAAATCTAGTTTATCATCAGGTAAGTCTGTGATTTTAATGAGAGAATTAATGAGTCACCTTGTAAAAATCACTCCTTTTCAGAGAGTACTCCTATTTGGTTTGTATGGGAGGGTTTTGGTAGTGGTGGAAGGAGGTGCTACACACAAGGGGGTGACTCGTGTGACAACCTGCCAGAAGCTTCTCCATATTCAACAGAGCCAGTGCCATCTGACTCCAAGATGGACCCACAGCTGGCCATGGCCAAGCCCATCTGGGATATTTAAGAATGAGGGAGAAACCTGTGCAACAGCAGCTGCAGTTGGAGAGAGGAGTGAGAGTATGTGAGAGCAGCAGCCCTGCAGACACCAAGGTCACTGGAGAAGGAGGAGAGAAGGTACCCCAGTCACTGCAGCAGAGATTCACCTGCAGCCCCTGGAGGACCCCTTGTTGGAGCATACAGATGTGCTAAAAGGAGGTGGTGACCATTGCTGCGTAGGGAGGAGCCCATGCTAGAGCAGGTTTGGTGATAGGATTTGTGACCTCCATGGAAGACCCATGGTGAAACAAGCCTGTTCTTGAAGGACTGCACTCTGTGAAATGGACTCTATGCTGGAACACTTCATGAAGAACTGCAGCCAATGGGAAGAACATACCTGGGAGAAGGTAATGGAGAATTGTCTCCTGTGGGAGACAATGCTGAAGCAGGGAAAGAGTGTGAGGACACCTCTCTAAAGGAGAAAGGAGCAGCAGAGAAAATAAGTGTTGAACTCACTGCAGCCCCCATTTCCTGTCTCCTTGTGTAGAAAAATCAGGAGTGAAATTGAGATCAGAAAGGAGGGAGGGGTTATGGAAAATTACTTTTTAGACTTATTTTTTTTTAATCTCATTATCACGCTCTTATTTGTTTGGTAATAAGTTAAACTAATTTCCCAGTATTGAGACTGTTTTGCCCTGGATGTCAACAGGTGAGTCACCCTGCCCTGTCCTTATCTTGACCCAAGAGCCTTTTTTTATAGGTTCTTTTCCCTGACCACTTGAGCTGGGATGTGACAGAACAGTATTGATGGGTACCTGCTATCAGCATGAACCTACCACAGTACTGTGTGCCCCAAGGAATTAAAAGATACCTCAAGAATCAAAAGACCTTTTTCTTCATGCACCCTGTTTTTACATAGTTGTTTCATGCAGTTCTGTCTTATGTAAAATGTCTAATTTTTATCAGAGGCATTTACTGTTTAACAATACGGAATTGTAAAGAGACGGGCAGAGTCCTTAGCTCAGGGTCTTGTCACTTGCTCTGATATCATTCCCATAATGTGATTAAACACTACTTTGAAAAGGTATTTATTGTCTTTCTTGCCCCTTTCACCTACTCCAATCATATGAGGAAACTGTTGTACACCTTGGTTGCTTTGCTCTCTGGAAACATAAAATTCCCAGTCAGTTTGCAATCATTTCTTTTTTGTCAACATAGTCTTTTAACTTCTGTCTTCCTGGAGCTTGATAACTTAGTTTCTCTATAGAGACTAATCAAAACCCTCTCATCCTTTAGGCCTGGCCTGTAAAATAGTTAATCCATTCTAAAGGTGCCCTTTTCCTGAATTACCTAAATACAATTTCAGGTACATGAGCAATCAGAATCACACAAAACACAGATGGGTCTTAGTAATGCCTAGTACACTTATATAAATATTTGTCTGAATCTACTAGGAAATACCTTGCCTAAGTTGTCCTAAGGTGCTGAGGTCATATTTTCCTCTCTATTGTCCACATTACAACCACCTTTGAATTTACGTTCTTGAAATCTTATTATCTGCTGACCTCCATCTGACGGATTCCTATATTCACAGTGTGATGTGGCATTTGGTATAATTAAGTACATCCTGTTTCCTCTGTCACTTTTCCTAAGGTAAGCTCTTTTCATTTTGTCATCAACTAATTACAGTAGCAAATTCTTACTTTAGAAGCCAGATGAAGAGTAAAATTGTTAATGAATTTTGGGTTATGGATCTTTAAAAACATTAAGATCTCTGTGAACAGGGCTGAACTGTGTGCTAAAGCCTTTCAGAGAGACATTCTACCAACTTTCCTGTCTGCATTGGTCTTAAAGCACCTTCTTCCTGGTAAAACTTATTTTCTTTACAGGTAAACAGTTCTAATAAGCTTCCTTCAGAAGCAACTGCTGTGGCTTTTCCCTTCACCCAGGTCTCTATCTACGTTATAATCTTATTTGTCTCATAAACCAGGGTTACAAGATGGTTGTCTTCCCTGAAGTGTTGGAAACCTTAATGAAGTTCAAATCAAATCCTTTATTTTATCTAAAAATTGGTTATTTTATTAGATTAGTCGGCTTCATCTTATGGCAAGAAATACTAGTTTTCTTAAAAAAATTGTTTGAGCCTTACGTACCAGGGAAGCAATTTTAGTTGCCTTTAGGTTGTAGGTTTATTATGTATAATACTTTGAGTGGGCCTTACAAACATGTAGAAAGCTTATGCTTAACTTGTATCTTATGCTTCCCCTTCCCCATTAAATGAGTCATTAAAATACTGATTTTCTCAAAATTTCCAGGAATATGTATAAGTTTTTCAAGAATTCTAAAAACATTATTTTCATGTCCATCTGCCTCAGTCTTAGCATATAAAACTCCTGAGCTTTGTTTCAGCATCAGCTTTGATAATTTCCCCAGTGAGACATACATTCCTACAAAACATTTTATTTGCACCCCAGGTTCAGAATGGCACTTGTTTAAAAGCTGAGGTAAAATGTTCACTTACAGTCATTCATATATTTTCTTTATGTTCATTGTTACTGCATAATGGCCTGTCTCCTTCCACCTTCTTAATTCATGTGAATTATAGACACTTTGTAATTGCTTTTAATATTCTTGGCGCGGTTTAGTTTAGCCTAACTTCTACTGAATCATACTTTTCTCCTATACTTCTTGACCTCTAGAAAAAAAGTATTATTATTTGAAATTTCTCTCTATTTTTGCCTGTTTTTTACACTGTAGTTATTCATCCTGTATTCAGCTCGCCCTTGAATAGTTTTTTCATATTTTTCAGCAGCTTCCAGAAAAATGTTTGCACTTTCTATTTGAAATCTGAAGTTTAAATCCTTGAATTTTTCAGTCTCCTTAATTTCTCAGTGTGTTTTTCCCAATTAAGTAAATAGATTTATAGGTGCAATTAATCTTTTTCATTATTTGTTTAAGGCAAAGAGAGTTCAGTTCATGATCACTGGATCCATGCTTATTTTTTGATGCCTGGTTCTTTTAAAACATAGTGCTTATTTAATTAATTTTTTTAAAACTTAAAATAGTTTCATTTTTTGGGATTTTTTGTTGCTATTACCACAGTGACACTACTTGACTACTCTATTTTTGCAATATCAATTTCTTAACCTTGTACAGTTTTTATTATTTACATTGTCAGCTCTACCCTTATCTCCATTTGACCACTGATTCTAGACCAAATATCATCTCCTACTCCAGAAGGATAGATCCATGGTGTTACTGTTTATTGCTTTTATTTGCAAAATCATTATCACAATCTCATTTCATTTATATGACTTTTTATATATCTTTCTTCCTGAATTCCATGTAGTTTTCACCAATTTAAGTCTTGTCTCATATTCAGTTCTGACACTGTCAGTGACAGAACTGTATGTGACACATGACTCAAACAGGTGAATACTTTCAGTCTCACAGTAAGGCATAATTACGGGACACATATGTATTTCTAGTCCTTTGCTTTTATAACTTAATCTTCCTGAACTGGTACATCAACAGCATAATTTGACTGTGCACCATCCAAATTTTTAAATGGA
This sequence comes from Polioptila caerulea, assembly GCA_013397295.1. Taxonomy (NCBI): domain Eukaryota; kingdom Metazoa; phylum Chordata; class Aves; order Passeriformes; family Certhiidae; genus Polioptila; species Polioptila caerulea. The sequence continues at coordinate 111,057 of VYXF01012284.1, read as the reverse complement.
ATAAGCACAGTATTTTGTTGCCTATATAACATGTCTGTACTTTATCTTACAGAGTACAGTTTGATATCTCAGATATAGTCAGGAATATGGTTTCTAACAAGAAAACACCTTTCTCCTAGTCTTTCAAATTACAGGACCAAAATCAGACAGTGACCTCTTCATCATGACGGTAAATGGTCCAATTTACTCTCTAAGGTTTGTTCTTTACTATAAAACTCTTGTATATTGAATACATAAATGGACTTAGACCTTGGATGAGAAATAAACACAACAACTGTTTTTGACTTGGCTTTCTCTACATTTCTGTCTTTTGTGTCTATCTGTCAAATGTATTTAAACATTACTTTGGTGAGGTTTTTTTGAATCAGAGTGGTGTTTGGATGCTATTGTTCAATATAAATAGCAAGAGACAAAACAATGGACACAGAATGTAATTTAATATTGATACACTCTAAGTGTTAGGCAGAGTGATTTAATTAAATTCTAGTGGAAAGGTACTTAACCTTTTCTATTAACCAGAAATTTATGCACAAAATGCAAAGACAAAGGAAGTTTGCATTAAGCACTGACTTCTTTTAACTAAAGAGCTGTGGAGAGATTGATTGCATTTGCTTAAGAGGGAGCAGTGCTCCAAATTTCTTAATTCAAGTGGCTTCCATTTAATTGTCAAGTGGCTCCAGAAAAGGAACAACTAGCTGAGAATAAATGAGGCTCTTTTGTTTCTGCTCCTGCTCAAGGACCCATGTTTATAATTGAAACATTCAGAAGATTCATATATTGAAAAGGTCTTGAGCTTATTGGTTTGGTGTCTGATGTCCCATATCCAGAGAGAGAGGGAGAGAATCAGGGACACAGAGAGATTTATAAACGTATCCCTACCCAGTACTCCCTGGACCACAGAGGGAGAATATTTCAGCGGTGGGAGACGCTTGTCTTTCTCAGAAGCCCAACACACGCTTTCCTGTCAGGCATATTTTCTTTCACTGGTCACAGTTACTAAGGAAACCACCTCTTCTGTGTGAAGGCATCGTAGGTGCCTCTTTTAGGGGCTTGAATCTGGGACTGCAGCCAGCCACAACTTGCAAACTGAAGCCTGTACTTCAGCATACTTAACCTTTGATGTGACCATAGATGCATTACATAATACGGAGAGCTTCTGCACGAGGCAAGAGGCTGAAGGATGAGTTCTTCAGGGAGGGAGGGCCAAGAAAAGCTCCCTCCTTCCTTGCTCTGAAAGAGCAATCAACAATGCAAGCTACAGCTTATGGAACACTGGGAAGAGACTGATATAAGTCCACTTGAGAAACCTGATACCAGATCTACAAATAAGTGCAAAGAACATAAAATATTAACCATAAAAGATATCAGGATAATAACTGTAACAAAAATCCTCAAATGAAGTTATATGTATGATGAGATGAGCTGACAAACTCAGGAATATATGAGCTTGAACCATCTCTGGTCTCAATATTCAAATCCTATTGCTGACCTACAAGCTCCAGTGATTCAAAATGAGGTGACTTAAGAGATCACAGTTGCTGCTGTACATAGCTATTGATTCAAAATCTCTTTGTTCTCACATGAGGAGAAGAGGAACTCATGATTCCAGCGAAGTGTGTCCTTTAAACAGTATGTACTGATTTGTAGCCCAGTATACTCTTAATAAAAATATATTGAATATTAAATATAAAAAATTTGTATCTGTGAATACCTGAAACACTGTCATTGCTGTCTGAAAGATTCTGAGATTATAATATTAATTAATTCATTAACGTGTGGTTCTGAGCACCATGGAGCAAAGCTCAGAGTTTGTCTTTATCCCTCCACAGGCAAGAACAACAGAGGCTGTGGTCTACAAACACTGTGGGTACTGACAAAGGAGAGGGTTGGTTTAGAGATAGAGCTTAGTGATCTGAGATCCTTCTCAAGCATGCCATGGTTAGTTCCCTTTGCCTTGACATTTGAGTTTGGAGACAAAGCCCACAAACATTTTTGGACTCCAACCCCCATGAAGGTATGGAGCTTCTCACACATTTCAGTGGAAGTTCTAAGTTCCCATAGTCAACGGGGTACTTAGACCTCAGCAAGTGAAAGCTCTCAATGGTTAGCACATGTGCAGACCCTTTCAGGATCCTACATAATCTGTTTACATGTAGAATTTAAAAAAAAAAATTATGTATGAAATCACTTTCTCCTACTTTCTCTCTAACTCTTGAGTTAACTCTTTGTGTGTTTATACAGTGACTACCACAATAGGACATTGATTTCAGCTGTGGGCTCTGCCTATGCCACAATGCAGTGGTAGTCTTCATGAAAATGAGTATTTCAGATTGTCCTGTCAGCATAAATAGAAAATAATTAAAATGACTAAACAGAGTATATGTTTACATTTGCTTCCTTTCTGCATTTAAAGTTTTCAGTGTTTAACACATCAGTTATTCTGAAACAAATGATACAATTTGCATTTAGGGAGCAGCAGACAGAGCACAATAGTAGGCTGCTGGCCTGAAATTCCTCTTTGGGTTCTGAATTTTCCTACCAATTTCAAATGTAAAATCCAGTTGTAGTAGTCTCATCAAGAGACAAGACAGCTGAGTGACTTGTACATCCAGAGAGTTATAATTTCCTTGGTTCTTTCCTTCATTCTCCATGGCTAGAAATTTACAAACATAAATAATGAAATCAATTTAATCTGAATTTTGCTATTGATAGAAATTACATCCAGAACTCAATATATTCCCTTTATAGTAGCTATGAGTGTTAATAATCCCTGCTAGCCTTCCCCTTTGTGTTTGCTCTCTTGCTTGTTCTGTGAGTATATTCTCTCTGGATCACTTGAAGCTGAATGTGTAAGAGTGCAGTTGCATTTATAAGCACATGATGGAGGAAGGGAAGGGTGGTGCAGTCACAGCAGATCCTCAGCTTTTAGAAACAGATGATTTGCTGCAAATACTTCTTGACGCCTGCAATATGTGCTCAGTGTAAACGAGGGGTTCTGTGAGCAGCTAATGAACTAATGAAGCCAGATTTCCTACAAATTTCTGTCTCTTGATTGACTTTTTAACAGAGACATAATTTCATATTATATTATGCCTAAAACATTCTAACTGCAGAGCATGCCAAAAGAGGCAGTCCTGGTTCTTTACTCAATTTCTACCATGTGTTATCACCCCATCAGATCCAGCAATTATATGGCCTAGAGATGAATTTGAAACCTTCATTAACCTTCATTTGTATGTGTGTGTGTGTGTGTGTGTGTCTATGTGTGTGTTGTTATTCCAACTGGATCAATGTGCTGATTATCTCTAAGATCAGAGAACTGATCTCTGCCAAGTTTGAAATTCAGTCACTAAGTTCTAAAGATTTTAGACAAGTAAGGGAATGCTTGTGCAGGCATATGCACAGGTTGGATGTTTAAGTGGAATGACTGTGTTCTGCAGTCTGATTTTAAAGTAAAGTTAAATAAATAGCTAATATAATAAATGTGTCTTTGAAATGTCTCTATGGCCTGTGACAATTCATGCCAGAGAAGTACAGTACATAAAACTTGGAAAATAAAGACACGGTTAACTGTGTTACAATTCAGGATGCTGATAAGCAACACACCAAACCTTCTGGCTGGATTCCCTATCACTTTCGGGAGTCTAAGTCAATGCACTTTGATGAAATGGATATGTAAATGTCACTAGTGGAATATGTGAAGATATTTCATTTGATACACGTGTGTAACAGGCACTGTTGAAAAGAGTTTATGTTTATTGTCATGCTCCGGGTAAAATCAGTATCAGCATCTAGGTAGACTAGTAATATACAGTCAGATGCACCAAAACACTTTCAGGAGAATAATAGTAGGAATAATCAGCTACTCTGAGGTTGATAAATGACTTTTAAATCATATATGGTGGTATCCACTGAGCAGAAAAGCAGACAAGTGCCTAAACTTTGATGGATTTGCTTGAATTATCTGCATGCGGATCAACAAACTATCAAAATGGTTTCAGCAACAGCCTTCAGAAATGTTGCTGTGTATGTGATACTTGATGTTGACCTAAGGCAATTTGGGAGACATTGCTTTAAGTGTATTTTCTTTCCATTTGTAAACGAAGCAGAAAGTGTGTCTGGACTATATGCAAATGTGCACCCTGATTTTTTGACATCTGACACTTCATGTAGTCATGGTCCTTAGTGCCTGGCCAGTTCCTCTGTTCTCACCACATTTGCATCACACTTATCATTGATAACCACTAGGCCAGCTCAGTGTTGTATCCTGGGTAAGTGTTCATCTGGAGGGCTGTTGTCTGGCTGCTCCTTTAGCCCTGGCTGTGGATGTGCTTAGCTTAGCCATTGCACTAACTCTGTGCCTCCCCTCTGTGGTTCCACTCAACCTGGCAGTGTGCCCTTCTGTGTGCTGCCATGTGTGTTTCAGTCTGATGCACAGCAGTAGCTTTGGGGAGCTGAATTCAAAGCCATCGTCCAGCGCTGGCGTTTTCAAGGCCTGACTGAAGGGCCAGTTTATACCTTGTCAGCTTGAGCTCTTGTGACCCCAAGACTTGGGTGCTGGGCTGATGCAGTGAGCATTGCTGCCTTGCTGGTGGATTGCCTCACAGTGTGAGGAGAATCACATTGCCTCAGTTTGAACATCTGCAAAATGTATGAAGATGAACTCAATATTCTTCTTAAAATCCTTTGATCTCTGCATGATGTGGATTGTAAAACAGCTGGAAAAAAACCCACCTTGACAATTACACTAGTTCTGATCTACCCTTCAACTTTTCTGGCATAGCTAGAGTAGAGGAGCATGTATGCTGGCTGGAGTATTAACACCAAGAGATTTCCCATCTAAATAATATAATTTAAATTTAATTTGGTGAACAGATATAAGCAGTGGCAGAAAAATAGTGTTTTTGTTAGCATCAATCATACCTGCACTAAAGGTATTTGGCAGAGTTATGCAGGATAACTCTTTCTATATACAGGCATGGAATATATTTGCTCCTTTTTACCTTCCACAACACCTTGTTTAATAGGAATATTTGGTGCTCATTACTGACTCAGGTTACTACTTGAGTACCATATTTGTGTCTGTATTTTATTCACATTTTCTTCTTGGTAAGTAGACCTGCCCCCTTTCAATTACCCTTCACCTTCCCCCTCTCCTGCAGGATCAAACAGACTTCTAAGCATTGAAATGGATTTCAGAGGGGCTGGAGGGTGGGGAGGGGTAGTGCCTGCTGGAGTTACCTACTACCCTTTTACTTTTATATCCTTATAAAGGTATACTATGCAGTAAATATTAAGCAGCATTTTAATTCTGGACTGTTCACCTTTTGCTACTTGTGGTAATAATATCAAAGAAAGTTCTTTGGTATTATTTTACTGAGTAAATTGCTTTACCTTCTTTCTGAGGAATCTGGAGGTGGCTGGTTTGGATTGTCACTAGCTTGGGAAATAAAAGCACACATATCTGTGCTGGCTTATTTGTCATGCTGAGAAAAAATGCACTCTAGATCTACCTAGAGGAATATTAAATGATAGCTAGGTTTCCAAACTTTTGTTTATGTAAGCAATTACATTTAAAATAAAAATGTTATTTAGCTAGGAAAAACCTAAATGAAGGACAGCATCTTTCAGTGACTCTTGCTTTCTCAGTCAAGAGATTGAGACAATACAATTTGGGGATTTTTTCTTATTGATTCTAATTTTTAATTTTAGTTTAAAATGACATTTTTTTGTAGGAGCTATAACTGACACCACAATAATTGATGTCATAAGGATACTGTTTAAAAGGGAAACTGGAAAACAGGACATTAATCTCTAGCTGACTGAGAGTATCAGTATCCATATCTCCTAGTCCACAAAAAAAAAAAAAAAAGAAAAAATCAAATCCAAGTCATCCACGTATGTACAGCCTCTTTAGAAACTGCTATCATACATTACTGCTTATGTACTAGTGCTCAAGGGTGCCAGGGTAGCTTCAATTAGAAAGCAACAAAAAACCCCAAGCATTTGTGTAATCTCACCAAAAGAGAACTCATCCCTCTCCCAGTATTTGTAAACCAAATGTCTGTTGTAGTGTTAATATAAATACAGTTAAATTAACATTCTACCCTCCTAAAATAAAATTCCAGCCCATCTCTGTCCCAGGTACATGTTCTAGACTACAGACAACTTCAACAAATACACTTTTACATGGTTCATATTAAAAGGCAAGCAGCAGACATTTCTGTTATTTGGGTTTTGACAGCAGCATTTCCCTCAGCAGCTCTGACACTATGTACAGTTAGCTTTCTGTTCTTTTTGGTGGACTCTAATCTTGTGATTTTACAGAGATCCTTAGATACTTTTTTTTTTTTTTTAATTTGAAAGATATTAATTTTTAGAGACACCAATAGATCTATTGTGTCTTTACTCCAGCCAGCACTCACTCACTCCCCTCCAGTGGTATGGGGGAGAAAATAGGAAGTTTAAAGTGAGAACACTCACGGGTTAAGATGAAGACAGTTTAGTGGAGCAGAAAAGGGAGGAAAAATTGTAATGATAATGATGATAAAAGAATTAGAATATACAAAACAAGAGATACACAATACAAATGCTCACTACTTGCTGACTTAGACCCAGCCAGTTCCCAAGCAGCAGCTGCTGGCCATCTTTCTCCCCAGTTTATATGCTGAGTGTGGTGCCACAGAGTATGGAATATCCCTTTGGTCAGCTGGGGTCAGCTGTCCTGGCTGTCACATTGCAACTCCTTGTGCCTCCTTGATGGTGGGATGGGATGAGGAGCAGAAAAGTCTTTGGTTCTGTGCAAGCTCTGCTCAGCAGTAATGAAAATATTTCTGAGTTATCAACACTTTTTCCAGCCCATATCCAAAACATGGCCCCATAACAGCTACAAAGAAGGAACATAACTGTTCCAGCCAAAACCAGCACAACATCATTTTACCTGTTATGTTTAGTTCTGACAGAGAGATGTCCTACTTTAGTCTTAGAGGTCCAGATAAGTCAGCCTACTCAGGCTTTGTAAACGTAAAGTTCATATACAAAAGGAAAGTGCCTTGGGGTCATCTTCTGTCAGGTGAAAACCAGCTGTCTGACATCACACAGCAGCTTTACACAGCAGTTTCAGACAGGAAGTTGCTGAGCTGGAATTAATGGGGAGAAGACAGATTGATTCCTTGTGTATCAGCAAGTCAGAAAGGTAATAATGAGAAAAAAGAGAGAAGTCTATATGCTGTGCTGACTGTTACGAGTGTGGAATAATAAAACTCCAGTTGGTGTTGCTTTTAAAAATAAAATTCAGAACTATTTGCAACATGGAGCATAAAAGTGCATTTGCTGTTAGCGCATGTTTTACATCACTGGATGTGGGATATGAATACTGTGCTATGGAGAATTTTGTGGCCAGAAAGATATACTTTGTAAGGTTACAAATATCTAGGGTTGGAATGATGTACCAGTTCACTCTCTCAAGGTAAGGTTGAGGAATGTTTTGAGGAAGCCACATGTCACATATAGTAGTAATTTTCTTCAGTCTGTGTATGTCAGAAAACTGCCTGGTGAACTCAGCAAGTGCATTTATATAGTGAGAATTGTGTTAGCATTTTTAATCCTCCTGTATGTTGTTATCTAATTTATTGCTATCGTCATGAAAGCTTACCACCTACAGAAACCAAACAGTCCAAAAAATCCATGCCATAGATACTGGGAAGCTGGAGGATTCTTGGGGGTATTATCTTAACTTGGGATTTAAATGAAACATTATGCACACTGACTTAGGGGGCAAATAAAATACTTAGGCACCCTAAAATTGAAATCCTGCCTAGCTGAATCAGACTACATGATTCCTATTTTTTTCATTTCAGTGTTGTAACAATAAAAATATAAGTAAAAAAGAATCCTAGATTTCTCTAATTTCTACTTTCATTGTCTAACCAAGTTTGCACAGCACTTTACACTCCTTGTGAATTTTGCTATCAAAGTTTTCAGATTTTTAAACATTGACAGCAGCACAATCATGTATGAACCACTTCTGGCAGCAGCATAAAATTCAAGAGCTGACAGAAGAGTCGTTATGTCCTTTGTTGAGTCTCAAATAGAAGCGACTAGAGACTCTGCAGAAAATTAACAGTGTGACAAGAAACACTACACAAAATATCTGTGTCCCCATGCTGTTCTGGTTTGACTATTTGATTACCAAACTCCTCAGACAGAATGGTTTCAGCAATACTGTAGTTCATAGCTGAGGTGATTATTCAGTTCTCCCTTATAGCCTCCATTACAGATGGTTTCCCTAAAATTTCCTTTAATGTGAAAATTTCTCTAATTGCTTCATTGTGCCAAGTGGAATATCTTGGAAAGCTTAAAATAAATGTATTCTACTATTTTGGAGCCAGAGAAATATTTAAAATTAATATTGTTTAGTATTTGTCATTTTTCAAGTTCCTTCTTTGCTCTCTGTTCTTGAGAAATCAATGTGATTTTAATTTAGCCTTTTATCTTGAGACAAGGCACTGATGGAGATGAGGAACATCTATTCTGATACATCTGTGTAAATAATTAAATGATGTGCATGATCTGCTTGGTTGCTGTCTGAACTAGTGTATGATACATTACCAAGTAGTCTTAGTGGGACATTTGTGTATGTTGTTTTACTTTTAACATGATTTAAAAGCTGATTAAAAAGCCCTGCCAGACTTTTAATTGAGTGTTGGCACTTGCACATACAAAATTTAGTGCTTAACAGTTGTATCAGAACAAGTGCTCAAAGGTAAACTCATGTTAAGCTTTGACAAATAGAAGTAATGATAGTCTGTATGTGCCAATAGTAAAAGAATTAAAATTAATTAATAAATTTCAATTTGCAGCTACATATGTTCATAATATTCTAATCTCCAAGTCAGACACTAAAGATTATTTCTATATCTGACAGGGATCCTCAGTCACTGTTGCTTGAGATATTTTTATTTCATAAGACTAGAGAGCTAAACTATTTCATATCTGATGAGAGGTCAGAGAACAAGTGTGCAGTGTGGCCATTTTCACATGCAAGTGGCTTCAATCATGAGGAACATCACAGTTACGCATTTCAGGAAGGATGCTGAAATGCCATCAAAAACTTTGGATTTGTATTGCCTTTGGCTGAACTCAATCCCATTAAAACTTATAGGACATTTTAGCAAAAATATCTTCTCAGAGTTATCAATATTTTCTCATTCTTATGGTTGCTTTTAATTAAGAGGAAAGGATATTTCTCATATTCAGGTTAACAATTTTCTGAAAATCATCCAACACTTAGGTTCTTTCATAAGCATTTGATTTCACTTCTCTGGTAAAGCACAGAAATAGAAATTTTTACTATTCTTTCACATATGGTATCATGAAGTTTGGCAAGAATTTTTTTGTTTAAGAATTGGACTTGGAAGAGACCAAGTATTCTTAATTCAATTGTACCAATGGGGAAATGAGACACTAAGCAGTCAAAGAAGATTTTTTTTTTTAAGTTACTGGTTTTAATTGCACTTAGCCTTTAATTTTTTTAAAAATCCTTTTAAGCAGATTCAATATATGTTGCTTTTTGGGTGTTTTTTAAGACTGGTGTGAATTTTGCGCTCCTTTATGACGGCTTTCAAGAGGAGGTGTGATGTATGTGCAGTGCCATGTACACAGAATGAAATCATGGGGATTTAAGAATGCCAATTATCAGAAGCAGAGCTTCCATGTGACCGGCCCTGAAGAAAACATTCTGGCATGAAAGGGATAGATGAGATAATAAAAAATGCTAGGAAAAGGGAACCCACACAAGTAATCCATAGGTTTATGCCACATGAAAAAGGGGAAAGAATGCCTGCAGGGAAGTTACAGTACTGATCCCAAATGCATAGATTCAAGCAATTTCAGCTTTAACTAGCCACCACTGTTGATAGCTGTGGTACAGGGGTGGCTAAGAAAATTATACTGGAACAAATCTGCTTTGGTTATTTAACTTGCCTTTTAGGTTATTTTACTTTATCACCTTATGTGTGGTTACAGGAAATTATGATGATGGGAGCATTTGATCATTAAGCAAGGATGAAAGAAATGTTTTACAATTAAAGTTGTAAAATGATAATTTCAGAATTAAAATTTATTTCAGTCTGTCATAATACAATATATTCATCAGCACAGCAAGCTATTTTGTCTGCAATATTAGTCATTCTATACTCAGCTGCAATTATCCCTTTAAGACTAATTCTTAGGACCATGAAAATTTCTAATGTGGATATAACATACAGCTAAGGCTTATGGTTACTTCAGTGTTCTGGGGGTAATCTCTTGCTGAATGTGTGTGAACACTCCAGTCAAACAGTTTATGCTGAAGGAACAGAAAAATGCCTCATACCAGTGAATGAAGCAGTGTAGGTGTCAAATAGTGAATGCTTCTGAAAAACTGCTTGAAGAAGCCATTAACAGGAATTTACATGGGTAAATTGACTGCTGGGTAGCTCAGCCTTTGTAGGTGTGTGGGTACAGAAAATTCCATGTCCAGTCATCCAGACTGAGCTCTCTAAGGCCAACTTAAATCTGGAGTCTTCACTAGAGTAAAATAGAAAGATGAATTCAAACTATAAAGCTTTGTTTGTAACTCTGCATAGACATATTGTGAAAAATTGTTAGATTATATAGAAAAAGGTATTTTTTTGTATTATTCACTGGTTTCTAGATAAATTATAAGCAATGCTGATGCAGTAGATTAATATCACTTAACATGGAGAATCTTTTTTCTCCTTTGTCTTAGAAGATCTAGAGCCAAAATGACTCTTACACAGTGAGTTTTCTGAGTCACTGCTAATAAATTGACATCAAAACATCATTTATTGACCTGTCATCTAAAGAAATGAGAGAAGGTTCATTGAAATAAATATTGAATTAAAGATTTCTTTGATTGCTGAAAGAGCAAAAGTCTATAACGAATCAAAATCAGAAGTACCAAGTCCATTAGTTTTAATACAAAATATAGATGTTTTTGCCTCAGGTGAAGATTAATTTACTGTTATGGATGTCAGATTAAAAAAAACCTAGTCTGAATTGCAGAGATTTTTTTTTCCTTCTTGTATATATGAGTACTAATTATATATATTCATGTGTTAACATGCAAGATCAAAAAGTTCTAGTAGCATACCAAGGCAATCAAGCTACTTTCTAAGGAATCAAAATAGAATGGATCCCCCGGTATGTCAGAGAAAATTCCTTCTCCTGAAGTCTCCATGTCCAAGTGAAAGGAGCTGCAGGTGAGGGCAATTGTGAAATGTGAGAGTTGTAACCAAGAACTGGAGCAAAGCCACATGGCTTTGTTAAAAA
>VYXF01012284.1:33418-90100 GCA_013397295.1 Polioptila caerulea | reverse complement strand
CATTTTCTGGATAGGTGAGTAGGTGGATTTTTGTAGGGAAATACTAAGTTGCCTTACAGATATTATTAATGGATACTCATCTCAGGTTTGAGGGACAGGTGGAAGAAGGTGTTACATTGTTCCTTTGGATCTACCTGGCAAAAACAGCTGGACTCTTGGAAAAACAGGCAGCAGCAGCAAACTTCCTACATGCTCTAAGAGGATATAGATCAGGAAATACCTTGTTAAGGGTTAGAATCACCTACCCTATCCAGAGGAGTGGGAAGCCCTGTTTATCTACCTTGTCTGATTTCCGATAAGAAGAGGCACACGATAGTGAGGGACAGGAAAGGCTCATTTATGCAGTTCCTTAGGTGAGAGGGGACCTTAGACAGCTTCAGAGCCTGGCCTGACAGAAGGCATCCTCTGACAGGGGCTAGAACCCAGTGTCCAGCAGTGAACCAGATGAATTGCATATGTATAATTCCACAGGAGAGGTCGAGGTCAAAGGGTTTTGGAAATGTTGAAAATCAGCTCCTATATTATTTGATTTCTTAGTAATTGCTTGCATGGATACAGGAAAGAAACTCTGAAAATGAAAGAAAAAGACTTCTGCAAGAACAGAAAAAAATGATCCTCAGAATTTATAAGAAAATTTTGAACTGTCTTCTCTACTAATGCTGAGATTAGTGGGTGAGTTGGATTTCCTCTACTTATCTCCCCAAGTGTCTGTCAAAGACCAAGAGAGCTCTTGAGATGCAGAGGTGTAAGAATGGCCCAGACTGACTCACAGTCCCCAGATCACAAAGACCTGAAGGCAGGGAAGGAGAGAGCTATGTCCATTCTTCAAAAAGTTAAACCAGTGTGGTAAATATTTCCATGTTCATTTCAAGCCTGAAATAAGCTTGGTTTGAAAAAGGCTTTCAATCAGATCTTGAAACAAGCCCCTTTTAACACCTTCAAGTGTGAAAATTCTCCCTAAAACATTTTCTGTTATGTTTGTTCTCTTTGATACATAAGGATTAAGCCTGAAGGCAGCTTACTTTGAAAGCAAGAGGGGAAAGAATCAACATACTCAAGCTACAACATGATCTTTTGGAGCATATTCACTTTGGACATAATAGTTTCTCATGTCTTTTGATCTTAAGTACATTCCTTCAGGCTGCAGGTACACCTAGAAAAAACGAAGGTGCTGAATATTTTTCTGAATCTTCACGTTGGACACGTTTTACTGAGAAAGGATCCTTTTCATTTTGATGACCCTGACCCAGGCCATTACAGCTGTGATTCCTGTGCAAAAGAGCAGAAGCAGTGAGATAGCTCTTAATATCTCACTTTCTCTCAAGTCCAAGCAAGTTTTTGGTGACAAGGCAGAAAGAAGGAAGGTAAGGAGGTATCTTTTGCTTGTAACTTCTTGAAAACTACATTAACAATTTTTTGTATGCATCTGAGCACAATATGCACATACACATATGCATAACACCACAATGCTCTTCAACACCAATTGCATTTATCTACTTTAAACCCTCGGATCATGCTGTCTCACTGTCCACATGTGTATTCTTGGGTTTAAAATTGTCTGCCTGACTTCGATGGGGTTTATTTTCATCATAGCAGCACATATAGTTCTGTGCTTTTCTTTTGTGGCTGGGTTGGTGTTGATAACACACAGTGTTTTGGCTACTGCTGAGCAGTGATTGCATGGTGTCAAGGCTTTCTTTCCAACTCCTGGGGGTGGGCAAGAGGCTGGGAAGGTACACAGCCAACACATCTGGCAGACACTGACCAAAGGAACATTTCCTACATTCCCATGATCTTGTGCTCAGCAAGGAAAGCTGAGGGAAAAGAAGAGAAAGTGGGGCTATTGGTTATCACTTTGGCTGCCCTAGCACGTGCGCGCAATGTGTACTGAGGTCCTGCTTTCCTGGAAATGGCTGGATATCTGCCTACTGGTGGAACGTAGTGAATAAATTCATCTTTTTACTTTGCTTCTGTGTGTAGCTTTTGCTTTTCTTATTAAATTGAATTTACATCAACACAAGTTTTTCCACCTTATTTTCTTCCCCTCTTCTGTTAAGTAGGAGGAGTGAGAGAGCAGATGGGTCTTCAGCCAGCCAAGGTCAACTCTCTACATGGTCTGTACTTCACAGATTAGTTGATAAGTACATGGTCACTTTTGATGCTGTCTTGTGCAATATTTCTCTGAATTATGATTATTTCTGTCATTTGAATGATATAACCTTTTAGTATTTTTTTTCTTTGATAGTGTACCAATTATTTCCAGTTCATAATGTATGTGGCTTTTTGTCATACCACAGTTCTGTGAGTATGCTTTCCACCTGTTCTTGCAGCTCCAGTTTTTTAAATCAGTCTAGTCTGAACGTAGGCCATGTGGACCCTGTAAAACTCCACAGTATTTTAGTCTGGTCTTTTTTTTGTGTGTGTTATTTTGAAGATTTTTAAATTAAGTAGTATTACACATATATCTAAAACTATACACAATTATATGTGTTTCTCTGTTAAGGGTATATTTGTTTATGCCAAGAATATAGCCCACTTTCTCCTTTACAATTGTTTTTTTTATGGTCACAAAAGTATATTCATGTTTCTTGCTAATGAATCCTATCGTCTCTTTTATTATATCTCTAGTGAAATATTTCAGTCTTGAGAATTGGCAAGCAATGAAGGAGGAACTGATGTCTTAATTCAAGTTCTGCACTGGAAGAAAGAAAAAAGAGTGAAAGGGCTGAAAACACTTAATGAAGCACAGAATCGCCAAGTAGAATAATGCTTGAACTTAAAAAAAAAAAAAAAAGCTATGTTCTTGAAGTCACTTGTGGATGGGCTGTTCATTTTCATTCTGCTATGTTGCAATTATATCCTGCTGAGCGCAGGAAAAGTTTGCTAGCTCTCAGCCTCCCCAGAACAAAAATCAGCATGTTGCCATTTTTCTTCTCTACCAAGATGAGCTGTCAGCTCAACTTCCGGCTTGATTCTTGGTTAAATTTTGTTTCATCTGATTCCTTGCATCATCCAGAGACAAACTGCACTTCCTTCCTTATGTTTTTCACAGAATGGGAAACTGTGGTGTGTGTTCTGAACTTTCATGGTGTCTGTAGGGACATGCACAGAAGTAACTGCAGTATTTTGTTCCTTATACCTGCTCTAACACACAGATTTTATGGAATTGTGCAAGCTCATGAAAAAAAGCAGATAGAATGCTACATGAAGATAGAAGGCCACATGAATTGTCTTTCTGTATGGCTGCTGGTTGTGTGGATGGTTTATGGCTTGGGACAAAAAAATGTGAAATGTGGAAATGTGGTATCATTACAAGTGTATTGGAGGAAATGTTAAAGAAGTATTTTGGAGGAGTAACGAAACTCAGCTAAAATTGGAAAGTTGGTGTTTTTCAGTTGGCTCTGTTTTTTGGTTTTTTTTTTTTACTTTAGGAATGCAGCTAGTTTATACTAGTCGGAGCTTCATTTACTGTCATATAAGGAGATAACAGTACATTGCAGAATAGGATTTCAAAATGCCTTCCACTGATGTTAAGTAGTTTACAAATATATTATTGTGACATTTGATCTAGAGATAAAAGTGTCAGAGAAACACCAATATTTTCCTCAATTGTAATATTAGTTATAAATTATCATACATATGAAAATGATGTCTTCAAGTGACTTTTATCTCATGTTGTTACGGTGTTCCTACAACTTGAATAGGGAAACACGAGTTTGACCTTGCAATCACTGAAGAAAGCATTAACTGTATGTTAAATGCTTGTTATTGATCTCCAACTGAGCATTCACATCATTAGGACCTGCAGACGCTTGAGTGTGTGCAGGGTTGGGGTTGATTTCCTTCCTTCTAATTCCTTTAAGAATAGATCTCTCCTTCAAGGTTTGTTCAGCTTTGGAGTAGTGTTGCTATAAAGGTCTGAACTTGGTATGAACTATCTATCAACTGCTGCTACTGGGTACACTAACATGTAATTAAAAAAAAAATGCACGTAAATATTAATAGTGTAGGAAGCATGTGCAGAATTGTAGAAGAGCCTCATGCCTGAGTGTTTCAGGGGAAATTTCAGACCATGGGTAAGGTTTTCTACACCTACAAAACCCGATTACACACAAGGTATACCTACCTAGGTTGAGGTAAACATGTAGTCTATACTCGTAAATTAACTGTGTTGAGTGAGTTAAACAAATTGCCACATCGAGTAAGCTGCACTGCCAAAAGTTCTCTTTGACAGCATATCTGTTTTAGCAAGGGTATGAATTTTTTCAAGTTTTATATCGAACAAAACCTTCAAATGTAGAACAAGACTGGGAAATTCATCTTTCTCTTTTAAAGGATATAAGAATGCAAAACTGACAAACATGAATCTACCTTGTGTAGAAAAAAAGCAAAAAGCAAGACAATTATTTTTCTTATAATTTAACAAATTGTTGTTTAATTCTACGACATATGATACAGGTCATCTTCCCAAGACAATAAATAGCACATGGATGACAGATCTGGGGGAAGACAAAGGGAAATTCAAGCCTTTAAAATTTATCAACTTTTTGGTTTAAATCTGCTCAGTGCACATTTTAAAAGTTACAAGAATGCTTTTTGCATACCTTTATTGTGGTTTGCCACTACCCTCACTATCCTCAGCATGTGTGTTTCTAATTAATTCCTCAGTAAACCAGGAATTTTAATTTTGTTTCGGATATTATATTAAGGTATAAACTATTATAATTTAAAAAAAATTATACAATGTGCTGAGTCCTTCTTCAACACTTGAGAAAATACTTCCCCCCACTCATGTCAGCTTTTCTTTCCCAATTGTGCTCCATGATTACTTTCAGACTTGATTAACTTCTAATTTATAATCACACATCAAGCAGTTGTGAAATAACTGAAATCAGCACTTCTTCCAGGGTTGCATCTCTGTGAGCTGATTCAATCCAATTTACAGTTATCGAGTTGGACATTTTCTCATTACTCAGGGGCTGCCAACTAAGGATTCTTAAAGAACCACAACCCCCAAAAAAGCCCTTTTTTCCCCTCTTATTGCTATTTTTTGTGGGTAATTATCTATATCTATAGAATTTTTTCTTTACTGAGGTTTGCCATTGAAGGCCATAAAGTGAAATATAGGTGAGTACTCCAGAATATAAACCCCTAAAAGCAATAAAATCTGCTCCAAAAGGATAAAAGAGCTAGGTAGATGACTTAACTGGATTCTGCACAGATTTCTATGAGCAATAGGGACAGATGAAAATGTTTTTTTTCTTGAAATTTTTCCAGAGCAGTAGTTCACCCTACAAAGTTCTAAATTTCCCACATCTTAGGGAAGAACCATTATATATTTGTTTTCCATTGCAATAGCTAGCAGAAAAACATAATGCTAAAAATTACATACACTTTAATTTCTTTTCAAACACATTATAGATTTAATTCCTTTACTGTTTCACTTTTTTTGCTATGGATATGTAATCCTAGCTCCCCGTGAAGTCTTGAGTGTCGTAGCTCATTGTTTGGAAGAATCAGAGTCAGCTGAAAGGATCAATCACTTGAAGAGACAATAAACTTGTAGATACTGTTACAAGAATACCTGAGCAGAGTAGCTTCACTGAAAGCCACAGAAACCATTTGCTCATATTGAGTTACTTTGAACTTATGCAATTTTTATTAGACTAAGAATGGACCTTGGTCTTACTCTCTCTGTGTCC
This sequence comes from Polioptila caerulea, assembly GCA_013397295.1. Classification (NCBI taxonomy): domain Eukaryota; kingdom Metazoa; phylum Chordata; class Aves; order Passeriformes; family Certhiidae; genus Polioptila; species Polioptila caerulea. Next base: position 84,398 of record VYXF01012284.1, on the reverse strand, counting down.
CCTAGGCTGCAGAGAGAATAAATGTATGGAAAAAATAATTAAGAAGGATTTTTAGCAGAATTTGTTTAGGAATTCCAGTGAATCCAGTCTGTAAAGAAAAAAATAAGTGATAATACTTTCTATATGAAGCAACCAAATAAACTCTTTTTTTGTCCAAATATCTTGGAATCAGGTAGAATTCAAGACATTATTAATTTTTTTAAAGAAATAAATTTTTAAGTGTTCTAAAATAAATAATTTAAATTTTATTTTCCTCAAATTTGACTTTTATAAAAATAATCATAAATTTTATAAAAATGTTAGAAAATTCAGATTTTTTATACAAGTGAATTAATTTTTTAAAGGTCTTTAGGGTCAGAAAATATTTTATTTCACTTCTTTCTGAGCTGTCACAATATTTAGAGAAGTAGTTGTTTAGTGTTATAAACTGTGATAATCATCTTCTTACTGTACTGACCATGCATAGTAGGACCTTCCACAGGAGGCACAAATTCTGCAGAAGGTAAACAACAAAGAAAGAACTTCACCAATAAACCCTGCCTTACTGCATAATTACTCACAACTTTTTATCACAAAACTACTGGGTCATTTTTACTGAAATGGAAGAAATGGGGAAAGAGCATTAGCTCTGATTTTTCAGCCATAGCTAAAAATAACCCGTGGTAGAAATCACACAAGTTACTTTAACAAAATTATGCCTCCATAAGGCAAAATAAATTTCCTGTTTTGTGGTTGTCAAATGGTGATGAAAATCATGTTCTCTTTGCAACTGAATTGTGTTCAGAAAGCAGCAGATGAACAGGTGTCATGTAGTTTCTGGAATTTCCATATGAGAGAGCTAGCACAATCAATAGTTACCAGAGAATTCACTAGACTTGAACTAAAGCATAATCCTTGGTCCCATCTGAACATCCAGAGAATTCAAAATTTAAGTTATAACAATTTGGACTACTCTTAATACGAGCTTTGTCAGTTTGTTTAAAATCTGGTAAAAACCATTTATATCCAACAAATCTTGAGCTAAATTGAATATTATGAAATGAAGAACACCATGGCCTACCAGTAGCTACTGGCTAACCACAATTATCTCAGAAATAAACTATCTGTGATCATACCATTGACCTGCAAGGTAAATGAGAGGTTTGTTTGTTGCTTTTTTGTTTGTGCCTTTTTTTTCCCTTTGTTTGGTTTGTTTGGTTGAGTTTGAATTTTTGGGTTTTTTTTTATTTTAGACATAAACTTGTCACTTCCTGTGAATAATTGCTGAGGAATAACTGATACACAGCAAACAAGCCTTAAGACTTCAGTGGAGCTCAGTAGTAAGCATATAGATCAATAGACCTGATTGCTTCTTCTTCTCAGCGTTCTATGTCTCTATGTTGTGTAGGCAGAGGCACAGACATGCACACAGAGACACAGATATATGTTTATATGTAAGTCCATGTGCACCTTTTGGTTTTCTTGACTTGTGTATTTTTCAAATAACTATAACCATACTTTTATATGGTTATATAAACAAACAGTTTTATTTTAAAATTTATAATTTTATTCAATTTTGTTTAAAATCTATGTAATTTTGTTTATACAAACAGTTTTATTCAAAACTGTATTCAAAATTTTCTTATGTTTCAGCTTTTTCTTTAAAAACACACAGGATGTAACTCTCTTAAAAGAAGTCTGATGGACAGGAGCGGAAAGTGCAAATTTTTCATACGTCAGTATTTTGACAAATAGCCTCATGTACGTAATCTCAGTTTCTCTGCCAGCCAAACCGCAATGACAACTGCAGATAAGTACAGGAGAACAAATAACCTTTTAAAGAAAGACAATTTTTTAAAAATTAAATTAGGATTTATTAGAAAAAGACATATGATCTTGGATGAACACATGCAATATTCTCAGAGAAACACAAACTGAATGCTTAGAGAAGCTGAACAAAGACTGCTAGATTATCTTCTTATGCTCTGTGGAGCTTTTCTAACAAAGTTGTGAGTATTAGAGGATGGCCATAGATCCAAAATATGTAATTTTTTATTCAATATATTTTCTATGTTTTTACTTTGCAAAAAAACTTTTACAGTTTCTGATTATGGTTAAGCCACTTTAAATCTGAATTTTTAAAGGATTAACAGGATTTGAAGTTTGTGTGTTCTCAGTTGTACTGAAGACCAAGGAATGTGTTTTAGACTGGTAATAATAAAGTATTAATAGCCTGGATTTTGCTGATCATCGCTGTTTATTTTATTAATCTGTAAATATCTGTTTCTTTTGTATACAAAATCTTTTTTCTACCCTTCTTTACCCTTGATTATTGAAAACTGACTTTGAAATGTAAAATAAAATATAAATTCAAAATTTCTTATTAAAAAAAATCTTCTTGAATTAGGAATCCCTGATAAACATTTTAATTACACAATAAAATCTGATAACTAATTCTCATCCATTTTAATCATATTTAATTGAATATCATAATACAATCAGTATTACTCAACATTATTTCAACATAATCTCTGAATTTCGCAGTAAAAAATATTCCTTTCTCAGAATAATGTACATTTCCCTAGTGATAGACAGGGCTGTCTCATCCATCAAAAGTATTTTTCCATTTAAATGTTATTATTTCAATATGTCCCCTAATGTGGGGTTTTTTTTTTCAGTTTCTGTTCTTCTGCAATCCCTCTTGTTCAGTTTGCTCACTCATCAACATAATTAAAAGTGTTGTTCAAGCTTATGTGTACAAATGTAGCAAGAAAAAAAAACCTGTGCTGCATAGATGATGGAAATATAAGAATTTAATAAAACCAGAAAATCCAAATTATTTTAGTAAGATTGTACTATTTTTTCTCAAGCAGGCTTCCAATAAAGCAATCGTATTTTAGCCATGATTACCACTTAATTCTGTTTGTAGTTTCAAGTTGAAGAAATATTTATGACAATGGTATTCTAATTCTATTTCAGAATCTAATTCTAATTCTGATTTTAAAACTCTATTAGGATACTTAGAAGGAAACTTTCAATCCTTCAGAACTAAACTGGTAATTGAAAGAAATGTAAAATTTTAGTTGATCAAATTAACCATTTTCATTTTTAAACTTTACATCAAGACAGTGGCAAATCTATGGCATTTCCATAATTGTGGGTCATTCTAAGGAATCCAAAGAAGCAAAATAAGATTTATGGATCCAAATCCTTGTCCTCCAGTCTCAACAATATAATTCTGTATACAAAAAGCTGATTCACACTCCTCCATTTTACATGCACTAGTGTCAATGTGAATAAGTAACAGCTGAAGAATTGGTCCTTCCATTAATAGAAAACACATGAATTTCAAATGCAGCATTTGCAGTAATCAAACACTGCCATATAAGGCTTTTAGCGTGTTACTTTTTTAAATGGTGCTAAATCATCATTCTAACCTGTCAAGTTCTGTTTTCAAAGACCACACATATTTAGTAAAGATTAAAGTTCATGTGGGTGACCTTGAACATTTTTTAAGCTCATCTCATAGGCCATCATACATATATTACATATAAGTGAATAGAAATAAAGGTCAAATATTGTCAGGCTGAACATATCCTGAGAAAATCCTGAGATAGGGGAAGACCATGTCAAGTACTGAACTTATAACAAAACCTTCTTTTTTTGTGTGCTTAGAATAAATCCAGTCTTATTTTTCATAAAACTGACTAGAAATGATGGAACAGTTTCTGGCCTGTGTTGTCCTCAAAACCATATTGGAAGTCTGGGATAATGCTGGTGATGGTGGTGATCCTAAATCATGCCAGGAACAGTGCCAATGACTCAACATTGTACAGCTGTATTACATCTATACGTATTCATAATCAAATGCTTTGCTTGAACCCCTAACCTGCCATTGCTTACATTAGAAGAAGGAGTTGGGGCATAAAGGCCAAGAACACATGCATGATGAAATTACTATTGTTTATTGTTGTGGTTCATGTGCAGCCCACAATAAATCTTCTTGACATCTTTATATTGTTGCAAGGTGCATGAGGCACTCCTCTGCAGCATCGGTCTGTTGTCGCCCTTGTCACTAGTCCTTGAGATCTGTGCTGATTTGTTCTTTGATTTTGTTTGCTCTACTGTCTGTGCTGTACTTCTAGGTATATAATTATAGCAGAGGCAATTGAGATGGAATTTCTGATTTTAAAGGTGAATTATCCCATCTAATTACCTAGTGACTTTAAGGTATGCTGCAAACTTCAGTCATTATGCTGGTTGTGTTGGGAATTTTAATTTTTTTTAAGAGAATCAGACTTTATATGGATGGAGGTGTTATAAAGCTGCCTGATTTTTTTAACAGCATGTCTGTTTGGAGACTTCTTGTTCTTAGTTTGCAATATATAATTCATGAACAGCAAACAGAAAGCTAGTTGCAGCTACAAATGTGACAGGCTCGGACATTTTAGAGGCTCCAAAACCATTTGGAATCACCTCTTGAAAACAGAACTTGTCAAACAAGATTCCAACTTGCCTATCTCTATGATTATTATGGTATTCCAAACATGAAGCTCAAAGAGAATTTTTACAGGTGTAAAATTTACAGGGAGTGTTTTATAAGTGTGAGCAAGAAAAATGGAAATCTTTCAATACATGGCTGTACCAAGAAATGAATGGCATTTCATGTTTCATTTGCACTCCTTTACCTTGAGCTGTTTACGTTCTGCTAAAATAATAGTCTTCTTAGATGTTAAATTTGTAATTTCTTGATTTGGATAGATATGGGAAATTCCTGCCTTGCTTTTACGATAAGCAGCTGATGTGATACAAAACTGCATGGGACAAAAAAAAAAAAGTTTTTTACTGTAAATGTCACTGATGATGAAATGATCGAATTATTTATAATCCTTACAAATGCCATTTTTATTTTCTGTTGACCAGTTGTGACTTGACTGTGACATAGCCTGTGATAGATGGTGGAGGGAAAAGATAGGGAGATTAATATGTAATTAATATAAGCTTAATTAATTTATTTACTGTGTATTCTCTCAAGACCTGCTTCCTAAAGAACTGGCAAGGAGATAATTGCAGTTAATATTAGACTCCATCGGACTCCTGATCAAAACGATTATTAAAATATGTTCCTGATACTGTGGAAATACTTAGTTAACATTCCAGATGTTACATGGCACATCTTAGAATCTCAGCTGGCTGATATTACAGGTTCTGCATATAGATTGTTAGGTGAAATTTGAAGTGAAAACTTGATTTCAAGATTTAGTCCCTTTAATTAACTGGAAGAAAGAAATAAAATTAAACAACATTTTCTCTATTTATATTTGATAAAGGGAAGTAGTTTAACAACTAGGAATTCTCTCAAAAGTACTGCATAATAAATCTACAGTTTATAATAGTGTAAAAGAGGATTGCATAGAAACTTAAGCAGCAACGTGCATTATTCTACTTTGGATTTTATTCTGGTGGGAAAAGGTAGTCAAGACTTTGAATGTATGCCATTACTTTCTAAGGATTCATTTTTTTCTTTCCTAAGATTCTTCTGATGATCTAGGGGTATGCAGTAGAGTTAAGTCATAATTCACCAATAGCAGCTAATGGAAATATGTATTTTAAATTAAAGAGGACATTGATCTGCAAAGGCTGGATTGTGTTCAGTCCTCAATGTTTCACTTTTCAGAAGTGTGGGAAAACTTGATCAAAGAAGTTGTATCCTATCGTGCTACCTTAATTTCTTTCCTCCAGTGGTTCAGTGAATCAATATAAGCTGTCTCAGATAATACACTGAAAAATCAAATAAATGCACATGCTCTACCAGTTTGCACTGAAAAAAACCACCCACAACTGTATCCCAAAACTGTATCTCCCAAGTAGAGCTTAATAGCAAGGACTTATGCAATAGGAAAAGTTTTCACATTTTTTTCACCTCCACACGTTTTTGTTACTTCTCTAGGTGCTTTTCCCTGCAGCTACTAAACAAAGAATCTAAAGTAATTCAAAATCTATGTGTTCTTGAAATGAGTTTTAACTATTTTAGTTTATTTTCATTATGTTTTCATTATGTTTGTTCTGAGCGAGGCAAAATATGGCTGCAGCTACAAAACAAGAGTCCCTATTTTTTAACCTGGCTTGCAGATAAGAAATATAAACATTTTTAAATAGTGAAAGTAGTGGTCCTTACAGGCTGTAAAGCAGCAGTGGAGATACTATGCTGAAGCAATATCTCATGACCCCTCAGTAAACTGAATTTCTTGCATGAACTCCTTCAGTGGAGAGACAAAATTGAAAAAAGTAATGGCTCTGAATGGGCTCTGAAGGGGCTCAGAAATTTCTCTTTTAGTTGCATGGAGAAGTTTTTACTTGTACATGCTTGGAAGAGGCAAACACTTTACTTAGAAATACATTTTATTTTTCTTGTCTAAATATCTTTTTAATGCAGCCTTAAAAAACCCCATGAACATCATCTTTTAAATGCGGCATCATCACTGCCTACTGTACCATGTCATAGTCTTTATTTTTTCACTTGGTTTTTCAGATTTCTTTGCAAGAAAAAGTGGATAAAGGAAAGTTAGTTATCTAGAGGTGCTTTTCTTCACCTTTCCTTTTGTTTTGCCTTTTCTTTTCTTAAAAGTATTTGTGAACAAATTCTTCTATTTGAGATGAGATCTTATCCATTGCAACTGAATTTGACCTTTTGCTCTTTTTAAGCTTCATCAGAAGAGCCTGGACACCTGTTTTGAAAAACCAGGTTCCAACCTTTGTACAAAACAAAGAACACGTCCTTCCTAAAAGAATGAGAAATGAAAGGGCATCTTTCTTGGGGGGACAGGCAGATCACCTATGACTAGATATCCAGATAGTAAAGGATGCTCAGGCAAAAGTAATATGATGGTTTGAGCATTTGGAGGCGGGAGAGAAGCAGAATAAAAAATGTAAGATAAAGTAGACATGATTTATATGCAAGTGCAGTGAGAATAATACAGCTAGGAGGCAAAAGTTATATTAAAGCAGAAGTATATAACAGTATTAATGTTATTCAGTAGGAGTAAAGCATATATAGAGTCAGGGAACTAAAAATGAAAAAGCTCATTCCTGGTTGTCTGCTGTAGCACATCAACAGAGTTATGGAGAGAAATGTGAGAGGATATAACTTTTCAGGTATGGACCATATGGAAAAATTGTCACTGATATAATAGTTTGGGTAAAATAATGACCTTTCTGCAAAATTTAGGACTGGGGTTGGCTACAGTTCTTAGATTAATCTTTAGAGGAATCAGACGCAAAGAAGAGGTACCATACTGCTGATGAAAATGAGAATATGTGAAAACTTCTATGGCTTGAGGACAAGTACAGTTGATATTTTCCTGAGATAAGTTTAAGCATATTTGTATACAACAATCACAAAATGATGTTTTAAGTTATTTATATTCTACTTGAAATCCCACGTTACGGAAAAAAAAAGGTGATTTAATGATTAATTTAAAAACCCCCAAATAACTCTCTAACTAAACATCTCATTGCATTTCTGCATTGTTTTTGGTCTTCATATATAAAAATAATTTTAGAATATCACTGATTTTGCACTAAAGTGTTCAGTTTGTCTCATGCTTTCACCTTGACAAAAATGGGGGTGTAAAATGGACAGATTTTTAAAAAGAAACCATATTTGTATGTGCAAGTGAATGCATATTGCTGAGACAAGCACTCTAAGAGATCAGTTCAAATGTTATTGCCAGTGTGCCTCAGAGACTAGAAACCCCAGCAGCACTAGGCAACTGCCTACAGAAGGTAAGACACTTCTGGAAAAAGAGTAACTATTCAAAACAGGGTTTAACATGCAAAAACCCCAAACCCTCCACTCCAGATAAGGACATGTGGTTCAGTGTTGTAGGTTATTTATTATAATTATTCAACGTTTGTAGAGAGATAAGATTTGCAAAGAGAAATAATGCACAAATATATTCACATGTGAATGTCTTTATATGCAATTATAGAAATTAGTTTAGTCTTTTGGATAAGCACCTTTCCAGAAACGATTTTTAAATAAATTCCTTGATTTGAATTTATTGACTTGGAATAATATGGTAACAAAATAAATTCAGATTTCAGATGTAACAAGACCAGACTTGGCTATTCTGAAAGTTAGCTAGTAAATTCCACACGGCAACAGACTATCTGTGTCTGCATATATTTGTAAGCTTTGCATTAGAAGCCAGGACTTTTCATTCCTGAACTTGACTTCTTATGGACTGAAAATCAAAAAAGAATTACCATTTATTATTGCGAAATCATTAATATAAAGGATTCCTCTCTGCATTTGCACAGAACTCCCTAACTCAGACATCATTGTCCAGAATTGAATATTCACATGGGAAGAATATTTTTCTATGTATATTTTTCTCAGTGCAGCTGATGCAAAAGTAAACAGAGATACAGATATTATTAACGTCTTCAATCAGAGTTGTGGAAAAAAAACCTGTCCATTTTTGTCTTAGAAAAAGGAAAAAGCCTTCATACCTCCCATGGACAGGAGTTTAGGGACAGCATCCTGATATAAGTGAAAGTAATAAATTAATTCTTTACTCATTTCTTGTGTGAGAAAGCCTCTCCAAACATTCACATGTGGTTGTGTGTGTCTTTAACCATATGCTTATGTGCTTTGCTGGATGAGAGAGGAAGGCACTGCTATTTGATGCTAAAGATATAAGGAATTTCTTAAGAAAGGAGAAGGGGTTTCTGGGCTTCATTTTAAAGCACCAGTTTTCAGTCTTGAATAGTTTGATAGAAGCATTTTTTCCTAGGATTTCCGCTGCAGAGGAAACTCCTACCAGATGAAGATGTGGAATGATGTAAAGTGGGTGGATGTGCATTCCAGGTATAATTATTTAAGAAGTGCTTTACAGTCAGTTTGGCTGTCTGGCACAGGGCACAGCTTCTGGTGTCTCCTCACAGAAGTCACCCCTGAAATCCTGCCCTGTCCTGACCTGGTTTCCAAAACCTTGCCTCATAAACACAACACAAGGTTCCTGACAATGATCAATGTCTTCTTGACTACTGAATCATATTGTTTCTGATGCTATCTTCATTTTGGGCAAGTTCACCTGCCCTGCATAAGGAGTCTCCCTTATTATTTAACAAATGCCATTACATTCAGTATTCAAAGAGAAACAAAAAGTATTTATTCACAAAAGTAAAATAAGGAAGGACAGAAATGCCCCAGTTGCAGGACACTAAAGTCTTGTGATTCTTATAAATCTTGATTAGTCCTGGATGAAACTTAATCTGAGCTATTAAAATCAAAGGGACAAAAGCTGGTGGAAAACGACGGGACAAAGACATTTAAATGAATAGCATAAACGAACTTTCTCTAAATGCTCTAAAAAGCCAAAGAAACAAAAAGGTGTGTTTACACTTTGACATTGAGATGTTGGCAAAGCAAAGATCCAGTTCATAGGCTGAGGAAATACACTCTGCAGATGGCAGAAGCAAACCTTAGTCCCACTTCATGCTTTAGCAGCTGGTATCCTAAGTTTTGTTTCCCTCATTGGTCTCACTTCCTTTAATTTAACAGCCAGGCTGTTACTTATTTTCCCTACTAACAAATGGGGCTTTTGTTCATGTCCTCCCTTCATGCAGCCCCATCAAGTAATCTTTGTTCCTGAATTTAAGACCAGGTTGTTGAAACATCATTGACATAAAACAAAGGGAGGGTAACGTATGTGAAGCAGACCCCTGAGCCAAGCCCATTGCTGCTAATCCACTTGCATTTGTTCCTGAGAGGAAAACACAGCTTGCTAATGTTATGTGAGGCAGCAGAGCACTGTCAGAGGAATTGTACCAGAGCCTGCATCACAAATATCTGGGTACCATAAACCTATGTGCTGTGATCCTTTGTAGGCACAGTCAGAGTTGGGAGGTGGGTGTTCTTTCCAATATCTCATGTAAACTCTTAGAAAAGGGAGCAGCTGCCTCTTCTGCTGCAGAGCAGCCTGGTGACAGCACACCGGAACAGATGGCAGAGCAAGTGTCTCTTTCTTCACATTTAGGCAGTCCCCTTCTCTCCTCCTGCTTCTCGCAAACAGCCTCGCTGAATTTTTTCATGGTATAAAGATACTAAATCTTTTCACTCCAGGAACCAATTACCCTTTCTCTATGCAGAGCAAAAAGAAGAAAGGGAATAAAATCTAAAGCATTAATTCCATACCCCTCCACATCCCCCATCCTTCTTTCACAGGTCAGTCAACTGAATAAACAGAAATGAGGTTTAAAGGGGTTTATTTTCTGTTATTGTGGGTTGATGTATAGAAAATATTAACAGCATTTGGTAGTTTGCTGTGTGGAGAAGCAATGAGATTGTATAATTCAAAGTAGGGAAAAAATAGTATATTCATTCCTTAACTTATGAATCAATGCCAGAGTTTTTCCCTTTTATATCAGTAATCTGAAAACATAAGTGCTTAGTTTATTGACAGTTTATACCACTGTTTATAGACATGAATGGATAGTTTATGCAGCTACAAGCAAAACTTTTGAACAGCATATATTATTTAGTGACTATTGTCTGTCAAGTATTGCTAGATGAGAAAAAAATGTAAGCATAAAAAACAGATTTCGAATATTACATTATTTCCTTCTGACTTAGACAAACAAAACAAGTTGCTGACAATTATGCAATGACTTGTGCCTGCCCTAATACAAATTAATGTGGTGGTCTTTTGGGCCTTTTTAAAGTCACTTTTGTGGCATAACTCCACCAGGACCAAATTATCATGGCAAGGTGCTCTGTTTTTTTCTTAGAGGAGTCCATCCAGCCGTTCAGAGTCTGCTGCTGACAGGAGTGCCTGGAGCAACCAGACTTGGATGGGAGATGCTGGTGCTAGGTCACCATGCCGAGACGGATTGAGTCAGACTGTCTGCAGCTCACTTAGTGCCACTGAGTTGGCTGCACTCTCTTTACCTTTCCAGTGGTAAAGTCTAGAGATGCATGTATTTTTAAAAGGCAATTTTAGATTCTGACATAATTCCAAGGCCCCTGGGACCTGAGAAGCTCTGAAGTCACTGTAATGCCTAGACTTTGATATTTGCTTGCTCTCAGAACCCTATCCCTGAAATTACAGTTATTACTATAACTGTTACTACCCCATATTTTTAAAACATTAAACAGCGATCTAAAGCAAAACTCAAGATCCAAATATATACTGAAGTAAACCAGGGAGTAATTTATTTTTGTACCCAGTGACTATTCCATTTCCTGAAAAGAAAATATTAATCACAATTCTTGATATGCAATATGTTAATTGGATATTTTTCAATGCCCTAAATGATCAGAATATGAGCCAGATACTTGCATGGAGAAGACTTGAATGGATTAGTTGAATAAATACTCCTATGAGTGAAGTCTTGTCTCTTTATATCAATGTCTTTAGAAATTCTCTCCTGGTCAGCTCTCCCTGTAAACAAGCACTCTTTACATAGACCATTAATAGGTGTTTTGTATTGCTGCAGGTGAATATGATGAAACTGGACCCTGCGAGACACTTTTTGTTACATGCTGGTCTCTTCAGGGCTTTGTGCACTGTCACTTTGAAAATGTGACATGATAGAAATTGGTGAGCTGTGCTCTCTCAGGCAATAAAGTTTACATAAATATTTAAGTGTTTCTTCTGGTTGATATAGCCCTTAACTTCTATGAGCATTGTCCTCAAAGCTACTATTTTTAAAGTAAGGCAAAACACAAAATTTCTTGCGTGTGTCTACTGTGTTGGGAAATAGTATCAAGTTTTAAACTCACTTTTGTATTATTTAACTTGCAATTGAAGTGGCAAAACAAAGCAAAAATCATCAGGCCAAGATAGGTAACATTGCAAGTACCAATAAATAGTTATATCTCTGCTACTGTTTGTGGAACTGGCAATTATGTTTGGGTTTGGGCTTTTTGTTTGGGGTTTTGGTTGTTCTTTTTTAAGTAGTAGGAAGGTTTTTTACATGTCAAATAACCACAGTCATTATCTAAGTTAACTGGCAGCCCAGGGGATTTTGATAGAGGTGTACCTGCACAAAAGATCCTGACGGCTTTCACCAAAAGCATCCAGAGTCTGAATTGAGGTAGAGAGATAAATCAACTGTAGTTTTTTATTTCTGAAAACCTGAAAAATTGCTAGATCTGTGTTTTCAAAGAGTGGGTGGTGCAACTGTTCCTGATGCAGGCTAAAACTGTGTGAACTTTTGTGTGATTTCACTGGCTTCTTGGACTCTGGATTATATTAAAGAACAGAAATAATTACACTGAGGGTCCTGTCCTGCATTCCTAACATAAGCAGAATGCTTACTGGATTTGTAGTGTAGGTCTGTCTTTTGTTTAGGAAAAGCTTTGAAGCTTTTTGAATAAGGACCAAGTCAAGGTCTTTGAATGGGACCCAAGTAGTGTTCTGCATAAATAAGATATACACTCCACATACATGAAGCATAATTATTTAGATTTTTAAATGAAGATTCTTTGTAAGCAGTATTTTTTTGTCATGCATTGATTTCATAAATGTGAACTTGCTTTTGAGATGGCAAGAAACACACCACTGCATGCTGAGAAGTTGCTCCATATATAAAATATGAGTAATGGGCTTGCTGATGTGCATATTCAGCACTGTCCTCTACTGGTAGAATACAGAAATGTGCAGCTCTAGGTTGAGCAACACTGGGCAAACTAGAAAAGAATTTGCTCTTCCATCCTTTCAAATTCAAGAACTAGTCCTGAATCAATCATGCTCATAACTATTTTGTGTTCATCCTCCTATAATATTAGAATAAAAATATTTTAAAAATTTATTTATAATCAATTGCCAGGTTTATAAGAGTGAAATAGTACCTTTTTCTAGGCTAGATGATACAGTTAGAAAAAATGGACAACATTTCAGGCAGAGAAGCATACATTGTGTCTGGCAGAGAAGCCAAAATATGCAAGTACAGCAAAGGTTAAAAACAAGTGACTTAAGTTTAACACGACTGATAATTGTTTAGATTTCTCAGAGAAAAGAGAGAGCTGATATCTGCAGGTTAATGGAGCTGCAATGGCAGATGTGAGTTCCTACATACCTGTGAAACTGAGAATACTTCCTGTGGCTCTCAAATGCTCTACAGTGCAAAAGGTAAACTAGATATTGAGATCAGGACATTTAGATGTGGAATTTTGTGGCTAAGATCACTATACAGCCCCTGGGGCATTATGCTTTGACTTAATTTTGGTTCTTCACTTGGTCATTTCAGTTACTTGTTGCTATATTATACTTCTCTTAAGTATAGAATGTGATAAAAAATTTTCATTCATTGCAGCTTAAGGATTTTATATAGTTCAGCATCTTGATGATTTTTCTAGAGATTGTATTTGAAGAGAAAAAAACATAGCATTTTCTTTTTCACTGATCAGTTTTAAGCACTTCTGTACCTGAAGAAGCTCATTTTGTGTTCCTAGCAAAGAGAAAGAAAAAAGAAAGAGCAACCAATTCCTTTAGTTTGGGGGCACAAAGTTCAGTTATCACAGCAGTGTTTGGTTTAATTACATTCAGGAGGGCAGCACGTGTATGCAGCAGCATTTAGAAAAATGGCTGCTTGGAGACATAAACCTGAGACATCCCCTGAGATCTCACTGGGATGTAGCTTTGATTTCTGTTCTAATACAATAAAATATTGTGGGGTTTAATAATGCTTCAAGTCCAAGTAATATTTTTTATTTTATTTTATTTTATTTTATTTTATTTTATTTTTCCAGGGTGGCAGGCAGAAGAGGAAAGAAATATATTTAGGAAGGGTGTTGCTTCAGAAATGTATTCCTGATTATCTGACACTTTTACAGATTCATTTCAGTGGCAGAGCTGGAGCTAATCAAGGACCACTGGCCAGAGGGCAGCGGTGTCAGGGCCACCCAGCCTGGCGCCGGGCATCCTGCAGCTGAGCTGCTTCAACATGGCAAAATGGAGGCACGTCTTCCTAGCAGTGTGCAGAAACCTCAGCAAAGAAGCAGTCTGGTTCTCATGGCAACCAGGATTTCCATATACTGCAGGGGTACACACAGTCTGACATCACTTTGCTGCAGGGAGGATTTCTGTGCATACTCAAGGACTAAATTAAGCCCTTTGTAAATGAAGAATGTGTGTCCATTTTCATGTACGTAACTGTATGTCTTTCCTCCTATGAAAGGGAGAAGAATAGGGAAAGAAAAGACAATGCAAAATTATATTTCTCTAAGTCAAAATAAAAATAACCCTGACACACCCAGCTTATCATTTTCAGTTTGCATCCCATTTTAAAAAGCAATGATATCTTGCACAGCTGGGAAGAAAAAAGCATGGTAACAGTTCCCTTAGGTGTTAGAAAAAAATTGCTTTGCTAATCAGAAAATAGAGAAACAGATTTACTGGATGTTAGATGATGCTTTTTGCTACAACACCATTTATACAGATTTTATCAGGGCAAGTCTGTAATGAAGATGTGATATTCATCATGCATGATACAGTGACATCTGGTGTAAGACATCCTGTGCTGTATGCTGCAGTTCTCAGCTAGGAAGATAATTCATGTGCTTCAGCTTTATCAGACTCTGCCATGCAGCCCAGTGAGAGGGTTCCTTACCCCTCATTTGAGATGACTCATTGTAATATCTTACAGGGCCCTATGTTATTCAATTCTGCATATATATTCTGTCCTGGGGAATTATAATACAAGAAAAACCTGACATGAAACCTCTATTGTTCTATTACAGAGATTGGAGTTCCCTGAGTGTCAGAGGTCTATAATTCCTTGTAGATAATTTATAATATGACTCTGTATGGACCTGAAAATACTTAAATTTGGCTTCAATTGGTTGAAGACATTTAGCATACTGAGGGATCTTTACCTTTTATTTTTGGCAGTAACACAAAAGCTGAACTGAAATTTCTTCTATAGCTTTTTTTTTCTTGCATTGATCGGAATAATTTTGAACCCTTCCACTCACAAAGCTTTAGTATGGGGTTGTGTGAATTCTGATATATAGAGATCTTGTAGGGCTAAGGCAGATATCAATTATTTAATGCAAAGCTGTGGTTTTCCCCTTTTCCTCACTCCAAACTCCCACTTTTCAAAATGAAGATCAGTAGAGCTCTGTATAGGCAGGACATTCACATCTCCATCTCAACTGTATAATTAAAAGGCCTTAGATTTGTTTCATTTTTGAGCAGGAGTTTACTATACAATGTGTTTTTTGAAGTGCCAAATATATTTCCAAATGATCACAAATTAAGAGAAAATGTTAAACATATAAATATATATAATAAACATCTATATATTTCTCATGAATCTGTGTATGATTAAATGCTTTTGCATGTTTTAATCAAGAAGTTTCTACTTCTGAATTATGGTTCTCTTCTTTCTCCTTGGTTATGAATCAAAATTTTATTACATTACTGTGCTTGATGTGAAGTGTGAGACATATAATCACACATCTAATGATAAATGTCCTTTCTTGGTTACCTACATATGGGGAAAGGAGGAAAGAGAAGAGGCAAACATGAAAAATAAAAGCCAGACCTTGGGGTTTTACCTGCTCTATCCTCCAGTGAATTGTTTTCATGTGGGCAGCTTCTGGTAAATGTGGAAAACAAAACTGGTGGTTATATAATGACTTCAGAGGAGAGAGAGAGTCTGCTTTGAACTGACAACAGCCTTGACAGCTTGAACGTTGAAGCCAGAAATACCTTGTCAGAAATATTGTCTCTAACATTGCAGGACCATACTGGAGCCCTTCACTCCAGGAAGGAAAGGCGGGTAACACCTCTGTGTGTGACTCTACTGCAACAGTGCAGGGCCACTGGAAATGGCTAGTGATAAATCCCTGAGCTCTGCATCCACAGCAGCACATGATGTGTGCTCATGGCCCCTTCCGTATCCCAGAGGCAGCTGGATTTTTCTGGCCTTCACATTGGAATATGGTGCTACCACAGTGACAAATCAAACACGTGGCTTCTTTTAGGAAAACTGTCTATGTTGCTTGGCACCAGAAGTCCTTTTCTTCTTTTTTTCCAAGTGGATCCAGATGTGCATTCAGAATTACTTATAATTTTCTCTTTGATTGTATTTCTATAATGAAAAATATTTATCACACAAATGGGAGGAGACTTGCTTAGACTGACTGTGACATAAGTAAACTAATGTTTTATTTTCCACCCTTTCCCATATAATTTTTAATCACAATGGTCCATTTGAAAATCTTTTTTTATTTATTTGTATGTAATCGTGCAGTACACGAATGCATGTTGTTTATTCCGGTGTAATCTTAAATGAATTTCTAGGTCACACACACAGAACGCGCAGGGATGTGCAGAATCCGCCGGCATCGGCAGTGACCTGTAGATGGCATTGTGCTGTGGACATGGAGAGACGATGGGCTGCCTGAAATTACTTAGAGAGAGAGCAAGAGAGAAACAGTCGGAAAAGAGATTAATAACAGAAGAGGAGGTCTCATTACTTCATGAAAAGAGGAAATATGTGACAAGAGACCATCAAAATGCTCCCTTTTGTTTTTTTAAATATCTTTTGTACTTAAAAAGTCTGGAATGGCCAAAGCCCTTGGCTGGACACTGCACAGTCCCTGACATCCTCTCAGAGGTGTTGCAGCAGTCAGGTAACACACCTGTAACAGTTCTGCAAAGGCAACCCATACAGGATGTGCCCTGCGTGGTGCTCCACCATGCTCCTTACAAGATTTTTGTGTTTTGATTTTGTACACTTGGAGCAACCGACCTCATTTAGCCACATCCTGATCACTTGTGTGCTTGTCTTTTTTGGCATCATGGCTCCTTTCAATGGCTGAGAATAAGAACAGGGGAGAGATTTCCAGCCCTATGAAGTTGAAACAAAAATATGCAAGACGTGCACTGTATGTGACAATGGGCCTGTTGTCACAACAGGCAGAAAATCAGCCTTTCAATGACTTTGACTTATCAAAGACATGTCATTCATCCAGCTACCAATATTGTCAAACAGCAGCACAAATGTCCGCTCATCAGCTCTCTCCTCAATCTTACCTGATTTTCTGCTGCAGGCATGGTGGACAGTGTTGGGGGCTTGGCAGGATTCCACCAACAATGGTGAAAGCAACAAACAAAATTATATACTTAAAGTACATATGTTTCTTTATATATGACAATCACTTGGACTTAATAGAACAATGTAGCAATTTAATAGAAATGACATTTAAAATATCATGCAAATATAATGGATGAGCTACCTATATGAATGTGTAAATATGTTTATCTCAATAGATGGAGTTGAGACCCACATGAAGTACATCTGCATGTTGTCAAAAGCCTCAGTCCACTCTTTGGCAGTATAGCTCCAACATTATTTCAGTCTCTGTGTCTTTACTGCAACACTCAAGAAAAACTATCCTCCATTAAAATTTTATTTTTTTTAATCTCCTGTCCTGCTATAAATCAGGATGACAAATTTAAAAGCTTCTACATATCAAAAAGCTCAGTGTCTTTCTAATTAAATTCAGAGTAGTTTAACTGCTCAGAACAGTTTTCAACCAATTTTTTAATCTGTCTTAAACTTTGAAATGTATCCTTCACAAGTAAAAAATGAAAATTTTCATTCCACCAATATGTTGGCATTTTAGTAATAGATAATATCATAGCTGTGTGCTGGCTAAAGTCAACACCCTGTCTAGCTGTGGCAAGGTGGATAATTTAGGCAAAAGCTCTGGGATCAACACTATCTGAGTAAGTAAAATAGGCATTTTAAGTAATGGTAATTATATACAATCTGCTGGGAGCAGCATACGGTATCATATCTCACATTTCTCAGAAACTCCTTAGGTGGTGCAGCCATTATGGTCATAGCAGTGCTGTCACTGCCTCTGCACCACCTCGTGGCAGAAGATGGGACTGTTAATTGCCCGGATTTCCATATCCTTATTGTTTGTTAGAGCAGATTATTTCACTCTTCCAATCAGACCCTTTCAATGGGGCTTCTTTGCTGTATTTTAAGAACTGGGAAAAGCTAGTAAATGGTCTACTACCCTCTCTCTCATAACCACTTGAGCTGTTCACAATCTTGTGTTATTAAGCCTAATCAGGGGTTTGTTCTGAAAGGTTGCTTGGCATTTGCTATAGGATGGGTTCTGCTCTGAGCTGTGTTCATCTCCCCTCCACCCCAACCATTCTATTTTGCAGATGTAGTTTTTATTTGATCAAATCCTGGTTATCAAAGTTTTAACATTACAATGTGTAGTGTGAACTGTAAAAATAGCCTTCTCTTTCTGCTATTTTTTTTTTCCAGGTCTCTGCCTCTTGATTATTTTTTATTGCTTGGATAGTATTTCGTATACTTTACAGCCTAAGGCATAATGATGAGGATAATACTTCAAATATAGCTTTTACCTAGAAAATAGACTAAAATAAAAAATCAATCAGTCTCGCCTCAGAAGGAAAAAGCCTGTCTAGCAATAAATACTCAGTAGCATTCAAACACATCTCTTAAATGGTATTTTCTGGAATGATCACTCTTACGGAGTGGAGATTTCACATTTTTTTTTATTCTAAATATTTCAAATTTTACTGTATTTATTCAGACAGTTTAAGTACCCATGTGACATGTATGCTACAATTCTCCAAATTTTTCTTTTGAATCACCAGACAAGGACTGAGAAAACCACATGAAACTTCAGGACCACTGGAGGGAACTGATTTTCAGAACTGTTGAAGAGGAGTTCTGATCATGTTGAACAGCATGTACATGATGGTATATCTCATGCCTGTAACTACAGAGTCAGAACTGTTCTAAGTGTAGCAATTTAGGGTTTGGTTTTTTTTTTATTGATTTCACAGTATTTTATAGATTCTATGATTACAACATGACCCCAGCTACTCTCAGATCTTCATTCCTGAAGCACTTTGAATCCTTTCTCCAGTCTCTTCTCAGGACTAATAACTGTTCATGCCTTTGAATAATTTTTTCTAGGATTTTGTAGTATCTATCTAAAGGTTAAAGCCTCCTAACATGAACATACAGTTAATCTCTAGGGTTTCAGGAGTACTTTTGGACCATACACAGTAGTTTTCACTGTAGTTTTCCAGGAGAAGCAGTTGCATACCGTGTTAAAAGACTAATAAGAGCACCCACATTCAGCCTTGTAAAGCAGTTGATCCATGCCCAGCTCAAAAGGGCCTGCTGTGTTATGAGCACTGATTCTTGGTGATATTCAAATGAATCCTATGCAGCTGGAAGCACAGGAAAAGGAGATGATGAAATCAGCAATCATCATGGTAATAATGAGTATTGCAATGATGTTTGTAGGAATTGATACTCAGTTTTTACATTGTTTAGTTTACATTGCTCCAAAACAACATGTGAATTACACAAAATCATCATGGGAATGACACAAACTTGAGACCTAATGTCTATTTTTCACTTTTTTCATTTTGGGCTCAGAAATTAAAGGTGCCTCTTAGATAATTTAATATTAAATACTGTGTGCAAAAGACCAGCCAAAATTACTGAATTTGTGCCCATCTCAATTGGTAGTGACAGAAAAGAGATTATTCTGTGTGCAAGTAGTAAAGAAACATCTTGTAAGGTGAATCATTGGTCTAAAATGCTTTGAAAAAAAGGTGATTACAGTACTGTCAGAGGCTGGAAATATTGCTGATATTCCCCCTCTGGGTTCCACAGCTCATGTTCCCCATGGTCTGGATCTGGATCCTCAGAAGCATCTGGCTAAGGAGGAAACAGCATTGAAGGTGACATGACGCTTGGGCTGTGTGAATTTGGGCTTGCATCCCAGGCCTCACATTTGGAAGCCAGATAGCACAGCATCATAGAGCTGTGTGCTGATACCTCAGGATTTGCTGTATGGATAAGATGCACAGTTCTCTCTGCCCTCTTCTTTCATTAGCAAGGGAACATTTGTATTATGGCAGAGACTGATGCTTAAATTTGGTTGATAAGCAGCGGGAACCAAGGACAACAGGCTGTGAGCCTTGTCTGTCCAAAGCCATTTCTTGATCAAAAGCAGCACCTGCAGACATGTTGATAAGCCCCAAAGAATAGCTCTTCAGGAAATACCAAATTCAGATACTGGCTGCCTGACAAACAGATGTCACAGTAAGAGAAAAGGGTCATTTGGCACTGCCTGCAGTAGAGTAAGGCCACCTGGAAACTAGCCCTAAAAAAACAAAAGCAGAATGGATTGTGAGACAATACTTGGGACAAGACTCTATGATATGTCCTGTAGCAGATGGTGATTATGGCCAGTAGACAGAGGGGCAAGGACACAAAGTGACCTCCTATGATACTGCTGTTCTCCCTTGGAGGGTTCAGACCCACCCAGATTACACCTGTGGTTATATCTGAAATTTCATCAGTCCTACAATTAGAGACGTGTAAGCTACACACCTATTATCTATACTACCTATACAGTGTTTGCGTTCCTTTATTGCTTTTGAGACTATTAGCAGTTCCTCTCTTGTTCCTCCAGCTTAAATGCTACTGAGTAATCCTACAGACAATCTAACAGCTCATCCATAGGAACTGACCACTGTAAAGGGAACAATCTTGTTTAGCCTCTTTCTTCAGAGACAAAATACGCTGCACGCCTCATGACGTCTCTTGAAAGACTGTAAGGGTAAATTATTTGCTCTGACTTTCCAGGGATGTTTCTACTCTTCATGAACTGGTTATAGCTTTATTCATTTTTAAACATACAGAATAAATTTCTCTAGGAGTTATGCATTTATATTTCGTAACATTTTCCTTAGACCATCAACATATCTCCTCAGCCCTGTCCATAGCTTTAGGATGTTATAGAAAGATAGAACATCAATATGTTTTAGTTAATTTCCAAAACAACATAACATGTGGACAGCTTATTTACAAATAGATAAACACAAACCCTGTCTTTTCAGCAAGGTTAAGTGCCTCACGGTATCATTATGCCAGCAGTGCTGAAATACTGCACCTAATGTCGGTTTTAGTTCACTTGGTACCAAAAATAGGTCCCTGTAGTAGGGTTTGGTACATGATGTAGAAAACCCCAAAGTATGCCCCAAAATGATAGCAGGCCTCTATCTGCTGAGAAAGGAAATCAATGAAAAAGAAGTGCAAAAATGCTTATTTATGTTACTACTGCAGGGAGAGTTGGAACACAATAATCCTATGAGTGGCTGGGGGAAAGAGAGACCTGAGAGCTGCCTGGCAGGGTGTGGTTTGGAAAGGAGCTGGAAACAGTTTGGAAAATATTGCCCTTGGCTGCCAGTAAAAAACTAACTATAATGGAGTGAGAAAGTTTTGAAATTTTGCCTCCCCAGGGCCAAACTAATGCTGCCTGTTTGCACGTGTGAATTTAGCCTTCTACAGTTAAGAGAGAGATTACTTCAGTAAGAGTTTGCATTAACATATCTCAATTTGCAAAAGGATGGCAAAAAAGCAGTAAAAGCTGCTACTGTGGCTGTACAGGCAGTAATTTTTTATCCAGCTTTACTTCATTTCATCTGATTTGTGTTCCTCTACCCTTACTGTGTGGTTAGTCTGCCCTTAGCAGGATTTGCCCTCAGAACATTCCAAGCACCTATGAGCATAAAAATGAGTCATGAGGAGAATTTTAGAAATGGAGGAAAGCCAGAATGATTTTTCTGAAATATCTTCTTGATACAGCATGCCAGCAAAACTCACTGAAGCTTGAAAATATATGAAACTTGTTTATTGTAGTACAAGATAAATAGTGACACACCTAATGTGTTACACTGATGTGATAAAGTACATGTGGTTTATAATAAAGAAAAAAATCCTTTTCATCTCTGCTTTTTATCAGGATAATGACTCATAATAACATTCTAACAATGCTAACAATAGGGTCTTGTGCTTTTGAGGAAAAGGGAATGATTTCTCATTAATTTTATTTTCAATTAAACAGCTGTTCCATTTGTTTCTCTTGGAATACATGTACAAAAATTTGCAAAGGTTCAGTTTAAGTTAATATGAATATTGATCAATTGTATTAAAGAGTTCCTTCTTTTCTGTCATTGTTTATTCACAACCCTTAGTTATTCTTATTTAAAATTCTGGGGAAGGTGTTTTGTTTTGTGCTTTATAATTGATAGTAAGTGACCTGGCTGTTGTTGACTATTACTTTAAAAAAATTAACTAGAGAAGAGGGCTTAAATATATTTCTGTAAGAACAAGTAAGAAAGGTGTACAAAGTTGAAGACTAGACACCTGTGCCTAAACTTCAGCCTGCTGCTGTACTGGGTGTTGTTTTAGCATTTTTCTACTGCTGGTGAGTTGCTTAACTAATCTTCGTCTGCTCAGGGATGTCAGTTAAACTGTCTGCCTTCCTGTTTGCTTCTTGCAAGTGCCTCTGCCCCTAATATGGAGTCACAGAAGACGTTTCTCCCTCTTCCTCTGGCCAAGAGGCACAGAGCAGGACTGTGCAGTGGCAGTGAGCTTCAGGGAGTGCACTAGCTTTGTTGCTCCATTTTTATGTTTACTTGAAGGAGGATGAAGTGCTCTGAGCAGTCTTGTTGGCTGCTGTGCAACTGTCTCCCACAAACAATATCTGACAAACAGTAAAAAGTCCTGTGTTGCTCTAAAAAGAGGGTGTTTTTTCCTAATGGAAGAGTTGAAAGATCAAAGTTTTGTATAGTTAGGCTGGTTAGATGATCATTTTTGGCTACAGAACCTGTCACTTGCTAGAATTTTGTCTCAGTTCTTAGGCACAAAGTGTTTTTACAATTGTAGATCCTCTTTGTAATAGATGCTCTACATAAAGTCCACAAAAATTTGATATTGCTCAAGAATAAAATTTAATAAGAAGTTAATTAAGGCTTCAGTCTTAACAGCATTGTGACATGTGCAGGAGATATTACCTAGTTGCCTTGAGACTCTTACTACTGGCCAGAGAAAAAAATTTAAGTAAAATGTCCACAGATTGTCTGTTATCTTTCTAAGATTAGCTAATGGTTTATCACAATGCTTACAGCTATTCTAAACCTGAGTTTTGTCTGACTTCTGAAACACTCAAGTCAGGATTCAAATATTAAGAATGACTTGCTTTATTGCGACTTATCTGAACAACAACATATAGTTCCAACTACTGGTCATAATGAGAGGTCTAAGAAGCCTGCTTGTATCTTGTTACAGCTATGAAATATACTCTTTGATGCATTCTTGAGGGGTAGATTAACCACTAATAATAGAAATTCCTTCTCGTTTTTTCTTGTTGACTTTATGTGCCAAGGCACTGGGCTTGTCAAATGGCAAACTTACATTGTGTGAAACAGTTCTGGAACGCTCAAGTTTCTTTCCTAAATCACTGTCATTTTCCATTTGGTTTTGGTTATTTTCTTCTCTACCAATTTCCTCCTGTCCCCATGCAGTGCTTCTGGTTTATTATTAGTGGGGTACTGCACTGTCTCCTATTTGATTGCGTAATTCAGCCTTCACTGTGGACAGACATGAGGGGAATGTGTGCAGTCTCTTCTGTACTACGAGTGCCTGGTGAACCAGGAGGGGTCAGATCAGTTTGGAGGGCTTTGTATTCCTTGGGTTTAGGAACATGACTTCCCTCTATTCTCTGCTCATTTTGTATAGTCACCTTTGTATAGTCATACACAAAGGTGGCCCAAGACTAGGCAGATATCTCCTCAAAGCAGTTAAAAATGTTCTTTTCTAATGTTCTTCAACAAACCTCCATTTCAAGAGCCTGTCAAAACAAATATCTTTTAGCAAACTAAACTTAATTTAAAAAATTCCCACTGTAAAAATTGCGATCACTTTTGAAATATTAAAAATAAGCAAAAAAACTTTTTAATAAAATTGTTGTTTGTTAAATTTTGTCTAGGGAAAAAAGTTACATTGTAATATATAAAAGAATAATGAGATCAAATTAATAGCAGCTCCTAACCAGTCCATTTTAACATCTTTACAGATGATCTGGATGAAGGGATCAAGGGCACTGTCAGTCATTTTGCAGACAACTCCAGGCTGAATGAGATCTGCTGAAGAGTGGGAAGGACAGATCTGGACAGGCTGGCTCAATGGGCCAAGGCCAATTATGTGGGGTTCAGTTAGGCCAAGTGCAGGGTCCTGTCACAACAAGAATATGAAATGCTACAGGTTTGGAGAAGAGTGACTGGAAAGCTGCCCAGCAGAAAAGGACCTGAGGATGTTGGTCAACAGCAACTGAACATGAGCCAGTGTGTGCCCAGGTGGCCAAGAAGGCCAGTGGCCTCCTGGCCTGTATCAGGAACGGTGTGGCCAGCAGGAGCAGGGCAGTGATTGCCCAGCTGCTCTCAGCACTGCTGAGGGCACACCTCCAATCCTGTGTCCAGTTCTGGGCCAATCCCTACAAGAACGACATTGGGGTGTCCTCAGACGAGGACAGTGAAGCTGGTGAAGAGTTTGGGGCACAAACCTTGTGAGGAGTGGCTGAGAGAGCTGAGATTGTTTAGCCTGGATTAAATGAGGCTCAGAGGGGTCCTTCTTTCTCTCTACAAGTGCCCGAAAGGAGGCTGTAGTGAGGTTGGATGCTGATTTCTTCTCCCACATAATAAGTGATAGGACAAGAGAAAATGACAGCAAGTTCTGCCAGACAAGGCTTAGATTGGATATAAGAAAAAATTCTTCAGCAAAAGCATTGTCCAACATTGGAGCAGGCTACCTACAGTGGTGGTAGAGTCGCCATTCCTGGAGGTATTAAAAAGACACGTAGATATAGTACTTAAGGACATGGTTTAGTGGGGGACTAGGTAGTGTTAGGTTAATGGTAAGACTTGATCTCAAAGATTTTTTTCCAACATAAATGGTTCTATGACTTTATGATTCTATTCTAATACCACAACTACTAAAAGTAAGAAGCATTTTTGCATAAATAGAAAGTCCTAATTTCTCTTTTATTTATACTCATCAAAAGGCAGACTTCGGTCATTCAGACATCTGGCTCAAGTCACAGGTACATTTTTCATTTCAGTAGTTTATTTACCTAATTGCCTAAAACAGCTGACAAGGGGAAGCTAAATATCAATATGGCTCCTATTTCTTTTCCAAGTATCCATGTTTCTATTGCTACTGTCTCCTGAAGACACAAAGATAAAAAATATTCTTGCCTGAAGAGAGAATTTCATGTATAGTGTTCAGTAAAGTTCGTAGGAAGAGGGATAAAATTCACTGGATGTATCTTTCTTTCATGAGAAGGCCAGTGCCTTGTCAGGTTAGATAAAAATCTGAATTAGAGATTAATGTTTGGGTCTTAGATAGAGGTTCTGACTTGCTGGTAAGAACTGATATGGTTTGTGAAAATCCTAAGTTTTTAAGAACAGAAACTGCGAAAAGATGCAGAGTTTTGCCACCACCTACTTAAACACAGTCAAATGTTTAACATACCCTGAGCAACAAATGTTTTGAAAGCAGACAGGCTGGGTGTATTCCATATCAAAAGGAGCACACTAAGCATGTGTGCCTGTTCTTGGATTGTGAAGGAAGAGAAAGTGTTTGAGACTAAAACTGTAATGAATATTTCATGCAGCTAGTAGAATAACAAACTTTATAGGAAAGAACTTGAGAGGGACAAAAAGACTGACATAAAGACAAAAAGAACTCTGTCTGTAAGTCTACTACTATTTCTGACCAAAACCAGTCAGGATCAGTCTAACACAGAAGATATAACATTTCTTTCCAACTCCTTATAATGGGCCTCTAACTACAAATGGAGTTTCTTACTCTGAAGTACACTGCATTTCATGGTTTGAGACTTTAGGGGAAAAAAAAGTAATAATCTTAAATGTTTGGCATGCATATACCTGTTTATATCTTTCTGAGAAACTCACTGTATAAACCTTAGGATAAACATTTTGAGGCCTTCAGGGGCAAAGCTGAAAAGAAATTACATATGGTTTGTGACTCCCATGTTAGATGTGGATATCAGAATTAGCAGGCTAGAGCAAACACTGTTTACATTATTTCAGTCTTTGGAATTGGATTTCAGTGCTTTAGTTTTAAAATACAGGAGAGAGTAATGGAAGATAGGACAATGTGCTTGGCTTTGCTCTTGCTGTGACAGTATCCAAAGAAGTGGGAGCAAGAACATGGTCTTGCACAGTGCCTTTAAAAGTCGTGTTTAATTTGAGCTTTAGCTGTAGGACAAGTCAGCAGTTGCTTATGGCAGCTCCTGCAAGGAAAATGCTAAAGCCACACAGCAAGTCACCACTTTGGTATGTATAAATTCATCTTGCTGGTTAAAAATTGCAGTGGCAACTTGAGTGACTGCAGTAATGACTGTTTATGTCAGTAAATTTATCCTGGATGCTGCATTGACTGTCGTTCCTGAATCAATACAGTATCTCCATGATGTGATCTATTTCAGAAAAAAAATGCAGTAGTTTGTACCGATACTGATTGAATTTGTCTTCTGAGATGGTCTGACACAAAAATGGTGTTAAGAGAATTTCATGTGTGATTAGCCATTTCTGCTTCCTCCCTCCAAGACCATTCCCTAGAAACAACTGGGATAATTTTACTCCCTCCTTCTACTTTGCATGGTAGGAATAGCTGAGCCTTAGTCAGGTATCCAAAGTTTACTGATGCAAGAACAATTTTGATTATGTTCCTGGGAAGCTGACACAAAGAATTCCAGCAGTATAAGTCTTACTATCTTGCTTATATTTAATTGGTATATAGGGAAGTTGGTTTCAGAGGTTTGATTTCAGTTAGATAGTACTTTACCCTCTCTGACCAAATAATATGTAGGAGATATGGAATTAGGTCCTTGGATAGCTAACCTGTAGCTGATCTGTCCTACATTGGCATTATTCTTTACTTTGGTAATGAGTTGTGAATTGAGTAAATATAAATCAAGATCAACAGAATTAAGTAAAATGTCCTTTAAATGCACCTGTGGTAGATCACAATCACAGAATGGGTGAGGTTGCAAGGGACTTCTGGAGGCTATCTAGCCTAAGCACCATGTTCAAGCAGAGCCTCCTACACATTGCTCAGGACCATGTCCAGCCAACTTTTTAATATTTCCATAGAAGGAGACTCCAAAACTTCCATGAGAAAATCATGACTGTGCTCAGTCCCCCTCAGAGCAAAAAATTGCTTCCTGATGTTCAGAGGGAGCTTGCTGTGTTTCAGTTTGTGCCCACTCTCTCCAGTCCTGTCATTGGGCACCACCGAGGAGACCCTGGCTCCCTTCTCTTTTAACTTTCCCAGCATTTATGTACATTGATAAGATTTCCCTGAGCCTTCTTTACTGCAAGCTGAACAGCTCTATCTCTCTCAGCTTTTTCTCACATATAAAACACTCTAATCCCTTCATCTCCTCTTCAGACCTTCTCTGGACTCTCCGGTATGGCCATATTTCTTTTATTCTGGGGAATCCTCAATTAGACATAGCACTCCAGGTGTGGCCTTGTCATGCTGAGCAGAGGAGAAGGATCACTTTCCTGGATCTACAGGATCCTACAATACCTAATGCAGCCCACAATACCACTAGCTTTCTTTGCGGCCAGAGCACATTGCTGGATCACGTTCAACCTGATGTCCAGTAGATCTCCTAGGTCATTTTCTTCAAAATATCTTTCCAGGTTGGCATACCCCAGCATATATTGGTGCCTAGGATTGTTCCTTCTGGTGCAGGACTTTGCACTTCTGCATGTTGGACTTCATGATGTTCTTGTCAGAACATTTGTCCAGGCTGTTCAGATCCCTGTGGATCTGAACAAAACCCTTCAGAGTGTCGGCCACTCCACCCAGTAGTTGGGAGAAGTGCTAAGGGTATGCTCTGCCTCATCATCCAGAATTGGAACATTTTTTTCTGAAGAAATTCCACCCTATATCTTACCCTGAGAAGAAGCCAAGCAATGGTAGAAATCAATGTGGGTGTTAATGCATTCGTGCTTAGGGAGAAAGTTGTAGGTCAAAATTAGAGCATCTCAAAGATCTTGTTATACACTTGGATGAAAGTAGATTGGATAAAAGGACTAGCTAATTCTCATTTATTTCATACTGATTTGTCCTTTTCAATTACATGCTTGCACCTTTTTCTTTAAAGAGGCAAAGCGAGAAACCCTCACTTTTTTGCTTATAAAGAAATAGAATGGAAGGAACTCATCCCCAATGATTAATTATCTCTGCAATTTTCACTGGAAAAAATGTAGCTGAAATGTTGATAGTTCTGATGATTTGCAATGCAAAAGAGTTTCACACTCCAGTTCTTTCACTGGTTCTGGTATACAAAAACAAATCATTAAAAAGGAGTAATGTGCAGAGGTGAAGGGAATCTGACTTCAAGTTTTGCTCAAATTTTGACATGGGATAGAAACTAGGTTTACCAGCCCAGATTAAATAAATTCTGCTATTTGGGGGCATGATGTCTCCCTGGCTTTATTTTCAATTTAATTAGATTGAACTTTATTGAAAACAATCATTTGGAAAATCTTCTTTAGGCTAGTGAAAATAAATAAGAACTAATTAAATCATATTCAAAGAGAAAAGTGGTTGGGTTCATTTGAGATTCTGGACAGATTCTTAAGTGTACTGCAGACTGTCTTTCTTAACACAGGCTCATGAGCCCAGGCTTGTTTTGTGGTTTTATAATGATTCTATGTTGCAGGACTAAAATTCTCTGATTCTTGTGTTGTTTGTTTACTTGCTTTGAATTTAATATTCTCTGAAACATTTTTTTTTTGTAAGAATTAGGCTTGATTAATGTAGGAGCAGAAAAAAAAAAAAAACCCAGCGAAATTGAAGCCAGTGTCTCTAAATGGGTTATGAAAGTGCATGGTGGAACTAACTAAATACACCTATTTCTAAAAAATTTATTAAAATGCTTTCATTTAACTCAGCAGAAGTTAGGAAATCAGTTATTTCTACTGCAAGACAATTCTTCTTTGGAAGCTTACTGGAATTATTTCCTGGCATTTCTCCTAACTTCTCTTTTTGGAAATGTAACCTTTCATTCTAACACTCTGCTAAGGAGGGGAACATACAGGAAGCACACTAGCTAAAAATCAGGCAATTACTTTATAACTCCGGGCTTTATTTTTTCCCCGTTGCTCTCTGCATTAAATTAATATCTAAACTCACCAGATCTATATTTCATACTTTTCTCTTTACTGTATAAACTACTGAGAAATAACAGACTACATTTTCCTGTGTACATAGCTGAAATGCCCCTAGCAAGGAATTCTGCTGTATAAAGAAGCCAAGTTGGCTGTGTGGACAAACAATGTGTAATAGTTTAAAAAGTGGCTCAGAAGTCAGAAATTTCATAAAAGGAGCATCTAGACAATTGAAATTCTCTTGCCCTTGTTATATACTTGAGTAAAATTGTTGCCTAATCACTGTACAACTTTCTCTGTAGTTCTTTGCCAAAATACTCCTAGATCTCAATTTTTATGTCTCAATTTTTCCCTGTCAATATTAGTGCTTACTACCTACCCTATAAAGCTTGTGTGTTAATGGATGTGCATTGAGACCTCCAGGAAAAATACACTTAATTTTTTGGCAAAATACTTTCACTTTGGAACATTTCTATATATGTTTTTAACAGAAATAATGTCAGGGGAGGAGATTCAATTTTTGCATGAACAACAATGTCTTCCTTTTTGCTTTTTTCTCCTGTCTATGCTCCTCAACCCCCCAGAAACCCTCCTCTGCCAAAATCCAAACGTGGTCAAAGTCCTGATCTAGACCGAGGAGAAAATGGTTGGAGAGAGGAGACTAAGGGCAGAACATTATTTTAAGAAGGAAGGAATACTATTTTGGATTTCTTTTACCCTTCTACCATGATTAGTCCTGTCAAAAAAAACAATGAAAGACTGAATCTAATTTTTTTCAAGTGTTCTTTAAATAAGTCTATTTTTACAGCTAATGTAGACCAAGTGCAGTTAAATCTATTCTTTCTAATAATTATTTCCTTGTTTAGCTGGTGCTTAGTGGTTAAAGGACCAAGGTATAATAATTCATTGGCAGAATGTGTTTGTTTTTCATGTCTGGACCAAAAAACCTTATAAGTCATTCACTTTATACCTGAAAACCCATAGATGAATAAAATGGTGTAACAGTGTTAATTACATTTCTCATAAATGTACTAAACTAAATATAAGGGCTTTGGGATATTCCAAGACTCAGTGCTCCTGAATATGGAAAGTCTGAATACTTGGAAGTTCTCTAGCATGAATCATTTTAAAAATTAAGGCAGTGAACTGTATAATAAAGTATTTTTGGCTAATGGCACTTAATATGTTGCAAAACTTCGAGGATTTTGCTAGCTACATAATATTTATGAATATTCTTTGTAATAAAAGAAATACAACTCTTTGGTGAGGTAAAAAAATGCATCAGAGGGAATAAAAGTGTTTTTTGTACTTCCTGTTACTATAAACTCAAGAACAAACTGGGACAGTCAGCAATCGTCTTTGCAGGGGATTTGTTCCAGAGAAAGTTTTACAGATCAGACTTCATTATAATTTTTTTCACACTGTGATCCAGGTACCACTACTTTCCTCTGGAGCTGATTGAGGAGGAAGCTCCTCTTGGCTGTTGGAGACACGTGAGCTACTGATGTAAGCAGGGCTGCCTGGCTCCCTCTGCCTCTAGGCTCTACTCCCCCACTACAGAATTATATCTCACAGTTTAAGTGAGGCAAGGAGCTTGGTTTTATTTCTTTCTGGGGAAACTTAATTTTCTAGGTGCATGTTAAGGTAAACAGCCTTTGTATGGGGGGAGGGGAGAGGAGGGGATTTTGTTGTGGCTGTGCACCTCCAGCAATTCATCTTTGCTTTAAAATGGCCACTGGGCATTTCAGTAAATCGGTTTTTTTTGGGGAATGCTTAACAACTGAACTGTGTTGCCACAGCTTCTGGAAAAATAGGGTGCAGGGCCTATATGTTTACTATTAACCAAAATTATATAATCCAAGCAATAAAACACACTACAAACACATGTGTCATACATGATGCTGCTGAATAAAATTTCAGAATTTGTCTGTCCTGTTCCCTTTGTTTTTGCATGTTTGCTATCATGAATATCATATTTTTACTTCCTTTTTCAGGATAAATTTTCATTTCTTTACAAAGCCCTAGTTCCTAAAATATTTGTATTTTTTCCTTCTTAAAGCATTGTAATTAAGATGTTGTTTTTACATGTATGTGAATAACACAGCATAAGAACTCTGTTCTTTTCCTACACAGTTCACTTTCTAAGCAGTTACTGTAATTTTAAAACACTTGAGACATATACATTTCCATAGGTTCTTGTTTTTTCAAGATAAAATTGTATTCTAGGCTTCCTGTTGAAAACTGTATTAGATTTTTTTGGTTTAATGTTTAGCCATTTACAGCTTCAAAAACCTCAAAAGCAGTGCTAAATCTTCTTAAAGCCTTATGAAATAACATGATGAAATGATTTCTAAAGCTCTTTTTTGGAACAAAATGTTTTTGTTGGGATTTTTGGAAAATACTAGGTAAGATAAATACGGCTGAAAAAGTAGTATTCTGTAATATTAGGCTGATTCATCAAGTATAAAAAAAAAACCAAAGAAATGGGAGAACTTGCTGTATACACTGCATGAATACACTTCATTTTAGAAAACAATCCTGGTTTTTTGTTACAGTGATAATTCTTTCAGCAATTTTGGCCTACACTGTTGATGTATACATGTGACTACCTCTGCTGTCTGTGGCAATGATGTCACTAAAAGAAAAAAAGAGAAAAAGTTGAAAAAAACACAAGTGGAGGCACTGGCCTGGGCCCTGCCAGCACCAGTCCTGCTTTTTCCTTGTTTCTGCATCATGCAAAAAAAGCAGAGAACCAGAAAATACACTAGCACGTGCATGAAATTTTAGTACTTGTTTTTTCTTCTTACGGTCACATATTGATCAAAGGGCAAAAATCCCCCAGACACAACCCCAAAATGTCATATTCAGAAGAAATATTTGGGCAATGACTACATAATATGATTGTAGCAATCTGAATAAAAGGAAGTCACATTTCTTTGCTAAACAAATCAAACCTCAATTTGAATTTTGAAGTGAACTTTACTCTTTTTTTAAAGGGTGTTTTGCATTACTTTATTCTGTAATCTCTATTAACTTGCACAGTTGAATTCCAGTTTTATGTTTCTCTTTTCAATGTTGCTTGTGGAACAGTACCTATAAACCAAACAGCAGCAGTCTTTAGGAAGACACCTTACTCCAAGTGAATTAGTAATTAGGCAGGATTAGTAAGTTCAGTTCATACATAGACTATACTCAGCCACACAAGACACGTGAAATATTCACTTCATATAATGTAACGTATAAAAAATGTTTTAAAAATGGTTATTTTTCTGTTCCTGTTGACAAGATCCCTGGCAATAAAACCGTTACCTTTAAGATTAACAAATTCAATAGGTAATAATAGGCTCCCATGTGGTTACTCCAAAAGTTTTAAAAGTTCAGCAGTTTCTTTCCTTGAAAATGTATTTAAATAAAAAGAATTTTTGGGCAGCAGAGGACTTTTTACAAAACATCACACAACTGCATTCTACAAGCTTAAAATACATTCCACGAGTTTCCATAACTACAGAGTATGTTTTTTGCAAGACTTCAGAGCATATTGGGCCTAATCATAGGGCTGAAAGTGACCTGAATAAACAGCCTCTCCAATATGGCTGCCTTGAGGAAGTAGCAAGTATCCTGATAAAATGTCAGTGTAATATATTCTTGAGCATCTTTAGAACAGAAGTTCTTCTCAAATAAATTGTAGTAATGCCACTTGGTGTCCTTATGTCAGGGATTCTATGTCCCAGTGTCACCATCACCATCTTTCTCTTTTGCTTTTTGCACTTGCAAAAATAGTCAATTCTACTGCTTCAAACAAGATATAAGTACTGCAAACAAAAAGGCCCAGATGCAAATATGAAAATCTGGAAATATTAACATCAGGACTATGCCATTGTAAATATAAAAAGTTCTTATACTCCTAGGAAAGATGTCAAATCTTGGTATAACTGGGGAACTGGAACTGGTGTTGGAAATAAACTGATGTCTCTGGGATGTCTCTGCTGTTAGGGTGATGGTGAGTTAATATGATCCAGATATTTTCTGCTGTTAGGGTGATGGTGAGTTAATATGATCCAGACAATGAGAAAGTATTCTCTGTTGCTCTTGCAGTTCTCCAAGTGGGAAAATCTTGATGGTTTTCAGTAATCAAGTCTTTTAGCTAAGTAAGATTAAAGAAGGATAGACTTCCATGGGTTATGAGTTAATTATTGAAGGAAAACAGATAACAACCCCCAAACAAATGTCTTAATGCTTTGCAGGAAAATAAAAATAATATTTGAGGCTATAAAAGTAGTGAAGTTCATTGAAAGTAAGCCTAGCAAAACACATGTTCTATTAAGAGCTAATGGGCATTCTATAACAACTCCTTTTTCCCACCACAATGCTGCATCTCCAAAGAAAATGAGTAAAAAAACTTTAGTTCCTGACTATATAAAGAATCTTTCATTTGAAATACCTAATTTGAAGGCATTAAGTCTTTGGTAGTTACCATTATCTTTCAGCTTGTGATCTTTTCCTGATATGAGACTGTGGCCTGTCATATGTTGGAGATTGCAAATGGAGTTATCAGTGAATCCATACCACGTTCTAAAAACTTCTAATAGGAGGTCACTG
This sequence comes from Polioptila caerulea, assembly GCA_013397295.1. NCBI lineage: Eukaryota > Metazoa > Chordata > Aves > Passeriformes > Certhiidae > Polioptila > Polioptila caerulea. The sequence goes on along the minus strand of VYXF01012284.1, from coordinate 50,739 downwards.
AGTTGGAAATTATGGAAAAATGTCCTGCTATCATTCTATCTTGACTTCATCAGCCATACTGATTGCAAAACTTGATTTTAAGAGCTATATGACTATATAATTGACAGTCTTATGCCAGAGAAGGGGAACAGTTTAACTGTGGGTACAGTTTTAGCTTAGCTATTGGCAAGATATTGCAGTTCCATTTTCCTAAGAATATTTTCGTTATTTGCTTTTTTGGTTTTGAATATTTTGCCTATATGTTGCACTCAGTAAGAAAATGGATGAAGAGTGATATAAAAACATTCAAAGAAAGTTGGATTATGAACTGACCTATCAAATGTAATGCTAGTTTTTTACTTTCAGTTGTCTCTTATGGATTATGGATCATTTTACAAGATGTAAGTTTTCCTGTCATACTTTTGAATAAATAATGAAATTCTATTTATTTTCAGCATTTCAGAAGTGTGACTTTTTTTTTAATTTTTAAGTGTTAAAACTGTCATTATATGCTTGTGCTAGAAAGAAGTTTTAGTTCAGGTACAAGTGACAAGTTAATATGGAAATAAATCAAGTTTTTTCCTCTAAATTTTATTTTTTAAGAACAATAGATTTGAGATCTGTGTAAGAAAAAGCATCAGTTATTATTTCTAACAATTTTTTCACTTTTATGTGTTTTCTAGTTATTAGAAACTAGAGTAAAGTGGAAAAGCTCCTATGGTTTTAGTCTCGTTTAAGACATGGAGGACACTACAGAGGACTGAGATGTCCTTCACACAGAGTTTCCTTTCAGTGTCCAAGAACTGTGTGACACCTCAGCCTGAACGAAGGGTGATGTAGTGTCACTGCAGAGCTACTGCCATGTACAGTGGCCACACTGGGATTCCTGCTCCTTAGAACAGTCACACACACTGGTAGACTTCTGCTTCTGTTTCAGTACTTTGAATCCACTACTATCAGTCAATCCAACATTACTGCAATAAATGCATATAATTTTTAAAATCTGACTTTTTATTTGACATGTATTCAAAATAATAGATTTTTAAAAACCCAACAGTGAAACCCTGTTAATTCTCAGAAGGCAAACCAAATTTTGTCTGCAGTTAATGCAAACAGTCCCTGTTAGGTGCACTTTCTGTCATAGAAAGCAGCTAATACCCTAGATAATTACCTACATCAAGGGCTATAAGAAGAATCATATTTTGCTGAAAGGGAGCATTATTTGACTGTTCTACAATTCTGTATCAGGAATTATTTTGAGGTATTACAAATTACTGTTCTAGCTGAGCTCTTCAGAGCTCTTCTTCTTAGGGTTTTCTAGAGATGCTTAAGAGGTAAGTTGATTTAATGTAATACAATGCTCCAGGATGTATCTGATGCCTTAGATATAAAGTGCTATACAATACAGTTTCTGGGGATTTTCACTTCATAGTGCTTCCTTTTTTGTTTTGTTTTTTTTCCCTCAGGGATTCCTTTCACAATGGTGTACTTTGGTATGTAGTTTCTTTCAGACCTGGGAACACAAAATCTCTCCTTGAGTAGTAAGATGTTTTGCTAAAATCATCTGGTTATATACATAGATATGCATGTGTTTTAAAAAACAGAGATTGGAGACCAAAACCCTTTCAAGAAGTCTCAAAATTCAAAATCCCCATTTCCCTGTTCCCCTGTGCCTCTGGGGGTGAAAGTAGTGAAATCGGGCATGAAGTTGAGCCTAGGTGGAAGAAGAGGTGGAAGGAGAGTGTTTTAAAATATTATTTTTTTTTCTCATTATTGATTGGTATTAAATTAAACTAAGTTCCCCAGGTCGAGTCTGTTTTGTCTCTGATGGTAACTGGTGAGTGATCACTTCCTGTTCTTATTTCAAACCATGAGCCTTTTGCTGTCTGTTCTGTTCCCTGACCACTGAGGAGGGGAGTGACAGAGTAATTTTGGTGGGCACCTGATGTTGCACCAAGCAACCTGGAAATAAGTAACTCATAACACAGAATGGATAATATCACACCTTTCTTGTTGATACTAACCAGATGAAGCTGAACAAGAGCATGTACTGGGTCCTGCACCTGGGACTGGCCAGCCCTGGATGGATGGACAGACTGGGATATGAAAGCAAAGCCACAGAAAGGGACCTGGAGGTCCCAGTTGATGGCTAGTTGATTCTGAGCCAGCAGTGCCCTGGCAGCCAGGAGGGCCAGCCCTGTCCTGGGGGGCATCAGGCACAGCATGGCCAGCTGGGCAAGGGAGGGGATTGTCCTGCTCTGCTCTGAGCTGGGGCAGCCTCACCTCCAGTGCTGGGAGCAGGTTTGTGTCCTGTTCAAATATATTGTTCATAAAAAAATATAGAGCTAATAGGGACCATTGAAAGGAGAGCAATGAGGATGGAGAAAGTCTGGATGGGAACAGCTGAGGTCACTTGGCATGTTCAGACTGGAGAAGAAGAAACTGAGAGGAGAACTCATTGCAGTCAGGAACTTCCTCTAGAGGGGAAGGGGAGGGGATCTCTTCTCTACGGTGGCCAGTGACAGGACCTGAGGGAATGGCCTGAAGTTGTGTCAGGGAAGATTTAGGCTGGATATCAGGAAAAGATTCTTCACCCAGAGGGTAAAAGGCACTGCAACAGGCTCTCCAGAGAAGTGGCCACAACACCAAGCCTGACAGAGTTCAAGAAGCATTTGGACAATGCTCTCAGGTACATGGTGGGATTCTCAAGGTGTCCTGTGCAGGGCCAGGAGTTGGACTTTGAGGATCCTAGTGGGTCCCTTCCAATTCAGCATATTCTGTGATTCTTTGATTCTGCCTTGGGAAAATCTACTAGTAAGAAGAAATGCTTGCTAAGAATTACCTTATTAAATATCCTATTAAGAATGATTTATCAAAAATGCACTCAATTTTGTTTGTGTATAAATGAAATTATTTTGCACATTATGCTGATTTTTAGTGTGTTTTTGATCATAACTAAATAGAAAATATTGTTTGAGTCTGAAAAATATTCTCAAAAGCTGTATTGACAATCATAGAGAAAGGATCTGAAATAATGCACAGCAATAAAAATACTTTATGTTTGTTTATCTCTGAATGATTCTTCTTTTCTTTTAATACTTTTATTAAATTTTAGCAGGATGTAAATCATGGTATCATACCCTCCCTTTCTAATTGAATAATGTATTCTCTGCTGCATACTGAATTTGTTTTACTATAAAGAACATATCAAAATTAATAGCACTTTGTGTGACTGCACTAGCCAAGGTTATAAGTTGGGCAACATGACATAATTTGAAAAGAACATATGGATGAAGCTCTCAAGCCCTTTTTCAAGCCTGATACAGAGCAAGCAAAAAAGTAGGTAATAATTGCTCTGGATATAATTAAATTATATTAATAAGCTAGGAGATATTGAGAATAACTGTAGGAAACCAGGAAGGAAGAAAGGAAAAGTGCCTATGTGCATGTTTATTCTGAAAATAGTTGCTACTTCCAGCACATTGAGCTGTGAATAATAGGCAAAAAATGGTGATGAATTTAAAGTATTTAAGATAGGAAGGAAGTTCTAGTGTACTATCAAAATCACCCATAATTTATGTCAGAATTTCACTTATCCTGTAATATTATGCATATTAGTAAGCAAAGTAAGGTCCTGGAAATTTAGTTTTGAGTTTTGGAGATATTTTTTCCCCCTTAGCTGAATGCAGCCAGAGTAATTCTTTCCAGTGTATGCTTGATTCATGGCTTGAGAAAGGGCTTTTGTGCCCTAAAGCTTGATCTTTCCCTTTTTCTGATATTATTTGGTCAAATATAAACTGTTATCTCTTTCTAGATGTTGATTTCAAGGAGTGATGGACTGAAAAACAGAAGATATGGCGTATAACTTTGTACCTCAGAAATAAATTTTAAAATTAGCACTGATACCTGCAGAAGCCTGGTAAGATCAGAAAGACTGTATTTTTTTAACATTAGATAAATACATTATTACTGATCACAGGCCTTTCTCATTTTCCTGAGTAGTTCACAGTCATGAGGGTATGTACCATTAGACTGGATGCAGCAGGGGAGATCAGCTGATGTTTAAAGCCTTTCCTAAGCTTAATTGGCCAGTTTTGCATTTGCAGATGTAAGATTTCCAAATCAATAATCCTGTAAATGCACACAAGCAGCTGTGATGAGACAGAGAATTTGATTTGCTGCTGTTTTTGAAGACAAATCGCATTTGCAATGGAAGATGTGGAACTTAAAGAGAATATGCCCTTGCAAATTCTCTTACCCAAGGGGAAATTATAAAATTGAATGTCAATGTCATCATGACAGACAGCACGTGCTTGCAGAACATAAAATGGCAACTTTAGAGACTCTGGGTTTTAATGTTTTAATGAGACCTGGGTTTTGATTTTTCTCTCTTTTTTTTTCTTTTTTTTTTTTTTTTTTTTGTGTTTGTTTGCGGTTTTTTTGGTTTTTGGTTTTTGTTTTTCTGGTCCACATGGCAACAGCAGCAGCTGAGATGCACAGCTGCATTGGATGTGGGCAGGGATAGCATCCCAAGAGGATGCAGCAGCCAGGCAAGGGCACACCATGGGAGTGGCTATTGCAGTGGCAGCCAGCCCGGCATCACTGCAGGGCCAAAGGGCATTGGACATGATGGCAGTCACTTCCTTTGGGCTCCAACAATGGAAAAGTGTGATGCCTTCATTTAAATAAGAAATGCATTTAGTTTAACAATTAAATTAGGTTTTTGGACTACTTCTTGTCGTGTGATTGAGCCAAATCAGACTGAAACAGCGGGAATATCAGCAAACAGGTTACCTGGTAGTTCTCAGATTTGCTTTTCAAAAGAATAGATGTCAGTCTGCATATATTTCCCACCACATAACATTATAATGTTATAATCTTAACGCAAAACTCTGTGAGTATGGATATGAAGGGAAGTGCAAGGTACACATATTATAGCAGTTTAATATAAGAAAATCCTATTATTTGAACAATATCATAGAATGAGTAAGACAGAAGGAAGCATGTGAAAATTAAGTGATGACATTGAACTAATCAGCTGTTTAAAAATTATCTACCAATTTTATTCTTTTGAAACTATGTTTGTTCTCAGTGTACATCCTAGAGTGCATTATTATTCTTTTCCTCTATGTAACTATTCGCTACAGTACTACGCAAGATGGCTGATAAATGTCTTTCATGTAAAAAAAAGAGAAGCATGAAAGTGCTATGGGATTTTGGCATTTTTACAAAGGATTGTACGTGGAACCTACCACTGGTTTAGTGATGTCCAGTGGAATTGCTAGAGTTCCTATTCAGAAATGTAATCCCATTCAAACGCTAGACTGGTATGTAATTGGCAACAGTAGCATAGCTACTTCATAACACCATGCATTTCTTTGTTTTTCCTATTCTTTTCACTCTTCCTTGTGAATCTATAATTTGCATAACAATTTTACAGTGACTTCTGAATGATATGTAGCATGTCAAATGTTACTATTGGATTATGGGTAATCTGATTTCTTGAAATCCATTAACAATTACATTCAATAGCATCAGTATGAATGTACAGGATCCTTTAACCTGATTGTCTCCTAGTCTGAGAACACTCAGGCAAGTTGCCTGTGACAAATGTGCCTAGATTAGCTTCTTTGCTGTCTTCCATTGAAGTATGCAGCAACCAAAATTTACATAAAAGAGAAAGAAAATGACACAATTCACCCTACCTATGTTACTCTACAATTCTGATATTTACATGCTGGAGAGAAACATCTGTCTGCGTGTGCAGAGAATGTGTATGCATATACCTGTGAGCACAATGGTCATGTGGGTGTGCAGATGTTTATTTTTTAAGCCTCTGAAGACTTTTTCTTCTACATCTATGCAGTTTGGGGTGGGGGAGAAGGAATATAACCAGACACCCACTTCTCCTTCATGTCATTAAAAAATAATTTGAGATCTATTACAAAAGTGTTGTGAGACTGTCCTAAGAAGAGAAAGCCATACTTGTCTTGTCCGAGTCCATACCCTCTGTCTGGATGTGGTTGTGGTGTAGGCTGCGGTGCCAGCAGTCATACCCATGCCATCAAGTCATATGTTTGATCAGCTTGGTCCAGATTGTTCTTTCTCAGAAGTGACCTAGGAAGAGATCTAGAGGTTTTGTAATGCTGTAAGGAGTTTAAGTAGCTCGTCTCAAACACTCTTAAAGCCACAGAAAGGCTTTGCCATGAAATAAACATAGAAGGGAGGGACAGGATAATGTGAACTCCAGGCCTGGCCAGATCTGGTTATCTCATGCTGGTTTACACATCTGGGCAGAAATTCCCACTATGATAGACTGTATAAAGCAACTGCTCATACATATATCACTGGTCAAAGGTTACCCCAAGTTATGGGACATATGGTATCTGCAACCACCAATGAACATCAAAGCCCACCCAAACATACACGCTTGAGTACCTGGAAGTTGGACTGTAAAAGAAGCCCTCATATCAGGACTTTGAGGTAAGATAATGGTGGTACAATTATCTAGGTGTTATTTCAGACCTAAGGGGAGGTTAACAGAACTGGGAGAGACCAACGTATCACTGAAAATGGACAAAGAAAGCCACCTTAGCAACTGCACTGAAAGCAGTTTGGACTGGATAAAATGTAATTCCAGCAGGGGAAGATCACAACCAACCAACTGAAGAAACCCACTGACTCAAAAGAAGAGAGAGACTGAGCACGGGACAATTAGCATTAGAAGTGAGGGAATCATTTAATCAATAGAATAAGAGAACTGCATAGCCAATGAGCATTAATTTTTCCATTTGCCTAGATGTATAAATACTGAAAACTTTTGAGCGACCTCAGGACTCCACCACTGAGAAGTTCAGGATAAAGAAGGACCAATGGGAAGCTGCTGGATTCATGGATGGTGACTATCTCTCTTTCTCTCTCCCTTTCTCTCTCACATACAAACATACACACACACCCCCCACTTCTATTTCTATCTCTTTACCTCACATTCATGCTTAAATAAAATCTGTATTATTGACTTCAGGCATATGGTCTCATTTGCACCTTGGGGCAAATTTGGGCAGAGGCATGTCTCACTAATCAGACCTTAACAAATGTAACCAGCACACTGTGCACCTGCCTGAATCAGCTCATTAAGTGAGCTTAGTTGATAAAGTAAACACATCCAAATAAAAATAAAACTAAATTATTTGCAGCAAATGATGCACTCAGCTGAAGTAGTACCATGATTTTTGTTAAAATTATTTCTCATGAATTCTCACTGAAACTGGGAATCTACATCTCTGTTAACAGCAAAAGCCAAAATCTGAATCTGTATGTAGAACCAAGAGATAGCCACCTTTCATCACTGTGCAAGGATGTTAAATGTCTGAGTCAGTCTAAATATTTTGAATTGTGAATTGACATGTAATTATCACTTTGAGAAGAGGAGCATTAGGAGCTCAGTTACATTAAATGAAAGGCATTTTGTTCCAAGATTATGGCTTGTTAACATCTTTGAAAACATCTACATCTTTTTGGATAGCATCTAAGCTTAAGGACTCCCTATTTATCCTTGAAAGTAGCTCCAGTCTGTTATATGTTGCTTTAGTCTGATAAATGTAATAATATAATAAAGATATATATTCTTAATGAGTGTGCTTGTGTGTTAACATGAGCAAATGAAGATAAAATATTCTCCTGTTGCAAAAGAAGTACAGTGTTTGTAAAAGGGCAGCCGATGAATAGGAAACAGGCTCTTGTGTAATATCCAAGTCTTTGTCGGTAGTGAACAGATGCTACACCAGCAGTCCTGGGACTTTCATGGAACTGCTATGAACATGTTCACAGCATGAGAATACGGGCAACATGCTGTTAAAATGCTGCTTCCCAAATCCCAGAACTCCTTTAGAGCTGTTGTAGTCTGCCTTAATTCAAAGGCATACTGAAAAAAAGACCCTTAATAATGGAGCATTCTGAAATCACGTCAGTGATTTTTCAGTACTGCTTATGGCTGATGGGCTGGGAAGGAAAATATGCATCTTGCTATTTCCTGATGTGTCAGAATTCATCTCTGGGTTTGAGATTCTTGGTTCAATTACTTATAAAGATCCTTTTGAAAAATCATGTAGTAACTAAAGGAGTAAAGGTGTGCTTTCAACAACCAGATTTTTCTTGTGCTGCAAATACATGCATTAAGAAGCCACCACTGTAGAGTATTACAAGGATTTTTCTGTTTTCATTCAACATATTTTAGAAAAAATGAATGTTACTAGGCAAATAATCTTATACAGAATCTATGAGAAATACAATATAAAAGGAAAAGTTTTTTTGCTTTTTTTAAAAGTCTTCTCAGGGACCTGTTTTTTACTACTTAAATTGTGTTGGAATAAATTATGTGCTTTCAATAGTAAAGACAATAGAAGAAAATAAACTTTATTTTAATAAAAGATCTAAAATAAATAAAGGGAATTATGGAGAACCATGATTATTTAGCAGTATATTAAACAAACTCTTCTGAAGATAATATTTAATGATAGGTACAGTGTCAGTGACAACAAATACCTGCAAAATCAGGAAGAGGCAAGAAAGAGGTTGTTAGAGCTCTGGACATGTTTTAAATTGGATTATGTATTATGAGCTTTCGAATCCTTAGTCCTCATGGAGGCACAAATCTAATCGTTCATCTGCATAGAGGACATAAGACCACAACGGAATAGTGAGAAAACTTGTTTTTTAAATTTTTTACAGTAACAAGCTTTTACATTACATTTCTGGCTTAATGGTAGAGAAAGTATGTCTATATTAGTCTTTGACATAATGAAGCTTCTTTATACAAGTTTATGTTTTTGTCTGTATTGCAAGAGTACAAATTAGGCAATTTCAGTACACCGTAATTACCTCTGAAGTGACTGCACTATGAACATCAAATCAGAAAAAAGATATTTTTGGGGAAACGTGAGATATCTGCATATGCATATGCTTTTTTCAGCCCTGAAAAGTAATAGCAACCACTCTTCATACTGTGGGTCATCTGCTAGGTGTGGTTGAATACAATGAGGTACAATGATAACTGACTTAATACACTACCAAAACTCTGGGAACAGGAGCATTATGAGACACTGGTCAATTTCTGCAAAGGTTCATTTAAAAGTATTCACAGCAAAATAATTTTTCTTTTTTTTTTTTCACAAAGCCAGGACTTTATGTTTGAATGATTGTTACTTGTTGGGATAGGACACCATAGTTCTAGGACACCTAGTCTGCAACATGAAATAAAGTATAATAAAAGGAGAAAATTAATTTTTTTCAAAAAAACCTCAACTCTATAAAATGCTAATGTAAACATGTCCGAATGTATCTTATTATGTTGATGAATATGACAGTCCCAGCCTATCATGATCAGATTCATAGTGTCACTGTAGTTAGCTGTCATTTGTGTCATATATGAGCACTCCATCAAAAAACATTTGTTTTCCCTTGTTTACAGGCCTCAAACTATTCTGCAAGGCTAAATTTTATTCTGGCTATAGAATTATATGACCTTGCTAGATAGCCACTATATACTTTGTGAATATGTTTAACGCTCAAAGGCTTTGTAATAGAGAATTGAAGAAAACTTTTACCTTGGCCTCTCAAATTAAATGGCTTTCTCTGCTTTCTATATGTACAAAATAGTTAAGAAAAAAACGGAAATATTACTAGCAGTGTTGGGACCTCTCAGTGCCACATGCCACTCTTTTATTTCTTCTCCCTCCTCCGAGAGTAGTGAACAAACATGTCAAAACTCTTTTAATTCATGACAAAAATTACTGAAAATTTTTCACCTACTTGATACTGCTTCTATAACTTACAGCATAGACTGAATTCAAGTGTAAGTGACATAAATAATTGCTACCTTTTTGTTGTGTTTATTTAGCAGAGCCACTGTGTATATCTGTGTACACATGCATGCACAACACTGTATGCATGCTTCTTGCTGAAAAATTGTTGTGGGTTATTCCATATAGTCTCTGAAGGAGAATGGAAACTGAAATTGCATTGCAACAGCAATTTTAAAGAGGAATGGATCCCAGCGCCTGAGGCCAGTTTCGAGGAAATGAAAAGCTGCTTTGCAAAGCAAGTTGTAGTCTATGCAGAAGCCTATCATGCATTTCACAGGACTGCATATTCCCATAACCTCAACTGAACTTTTGAGATTTTCTTGGAATTTTTTAAAGCTTTGACTCTTAGAATCATGAATGTTTTGCTTAAAAGTAATGTTTATGCTTTTCATGGTTAAACAACAAAAGCTTTACAAGTCATTTGCCTACAACTTAATTGTTAAAAGCCAAATGAGAAATACAACAGGACTTAAATTTTTGTTATTAAAAATAAATTTCTGTGGGGAGTTAGCTTGATCTGCTGTGTTTGATAGGCAGAACACTTGCAGAGGAGAAGTTCCAATATTTAAATCTTCTAGAAATACAGCAAAACTATGGCTTGGTTCACTGATATTTGCTTGTTGTTTTATATCTACAGAAGAGTGGTTCAGATTTCTAGAGATCAGAAGTACATAAACTAAGACTGCGTAGTCTTTAGATCTCTTCTAGGAAGGGTCCAGATGTCTCGAGGAGGACTTCAAATAAACTTCCAATGATCAGGAAAATTGGTCTCAAATGGATCTTTTTGTGTGACTGAAAGGGAAAGCAAAACCAAGAAAGAAGCCAAACTCTAAGATGACCAAAGCAACAGCCTGTAAAATAGCAATTATTCCTTGTTCTGAGGATTTCAGTCCAAACTTTAGAGATCATTACACCTAAAATTGCTGCTCATTTGGATGGTGGAAGTAGGTCTTTTTCACAAACTGTATAAAATGCCTCAAAATACCTTGGCAAGGTTTGTAGTGAAAGGGAAACTATATTAAATGGATTGATTTGGAAAGGAGAACCAGATAATGTTTGAAGACAGAAGCACATCTGATCTGCTACAGCAATAGACAGCTGTTTTGATGTTATAACTTGTGTATCTCTGCTAATTAGCTATAATTTTTCTCCTTTGTAGTGTAAAAAAGGCAAACTGGAGGTTCTTTAGATGAATGGGACCCAAATGGAATATTATGAGGTTTTGATTTTAGAAGTCTGATACCTTGGTCTGATTCAAATACAGATTTCTGAGATTTCTAAGTCACAGTTCATAGCCTGAGACTTATAGAGAATCTCTCATTTTCTTTCTGCTCTGTCATTTTTTTCTCTTTGTTATTTTTTTGCAATAGCTTTTACTGTTAGTTTCTCTGTAAATCTCATTACCTTGTCTGCCAAAGAAGAATTTCCTATCATAATCACCCTGGTTTCCTGCTAGAGCTGTAGAAAGCCTGCATGCTGTGCCATCTATTTTTCGACATCTACAAGCAAGTAGCTTACTATGAACCAACAAAAGTGTTGACTTTAAAATTCAGAACCAAAAAATAATTTATATTTTCTATATATTAATGAAGTCACAAACTGATGGAAATCCTGTGTTAAATACCTAATTTTTGTTCTCCACCCCAGTTTTACTGGGAAAATAGATGCTTTTGTGTCAGAATGTTTGCCCTTGAGTTAAAAGCAACTGCTACTGGCATCATATTGTGTAGATAAAAGTATTTGCAGGCATAATGAGAATCACTGGATGAGCTGTCTTCTCATAGAAAGGAGAAAAGTTCTGTTTCTGCTTCAGATTTTGAAATAAATTTGGTTTTAGATAGAAAAAATAGATTAACATTATCAAGTGGTCTTTTACATTTCTGTATACTTGTTGGGAGGATTTGATTTTGCTAGGTATTAAAATATACCAGGGGGAAAAACTTATGGAGATAGTATATTTGCTTTCCAGGATTAATGTGTCCCAGATGTAATGTGTGAACCGTTTTAGTAGTGTTCCCTGACATTCTTTTGTGTAGGAAGTTAGCTGCTCAAAGTAGAAACTGACCATGTCCCCATGATTCTCCTCATAAATGTATATGACAGAAGAGATGTTAATTGATTAAAGCAGGAGAACAAGACAATTTTACTACAAATGGTTTTATAACTTTTGGAGTTATTAGATGTGAAAGCTTGAACTTCAGGGAGCTCTTGGAATGTCTCAGTGAATATTACAAGCTCCATTTGAAATCTTGCAGAAGTTACAAGGAAGGCAAGTGTGTCTGTGGATTTTTCCAGTCTGAGAACAATAATAAAAAACAATGTTATGACTACAAGCATTTACAGCACAAGTAAAACTTTAACCCATCCCATTTTTCTGAGCTGAAATACCTGGGTTATACTTGAAACTAGGTAAGTGCAGAATTGTTGTGAGATAGGAAATATGTCCCTGTGTATAGAAGCACTGCCAGGAGAAGTAAAGACTCTTATATCAGTAAAAAATAACATATTCAGTATATTCCTCTAAATTTCCATATACAATAAGTGGTGTTCCTCAGATGTCTCTCTTCAGGGTCTTTATTAGTGACATAGTGGGACTGAGTGCACCCTCCAGAGGTTTGCAAACAGCTGAGTGGTACAGTGGATATATCTGAGGGATGGGATACTATCCAGAAGGACCTTGATAGGCTTTAGGAGTGGCCACATGTGAGCCTCATGTTCAACAAAACCGAGTGCAAGGTTCTGCAGTTGATTTGAGGCAATCACCTGTACTACCAGTGTCATTATAGACTGGATTTAGAGCAGCTTTGAAGAGGATTCAGGGATACTGGTAGATGAAAACCCAAATATGACCCAACAGTGTGGGCTCACAGCCCAGAAAGCCAATCATATCCTGCACTACATGAAAGGAAGAGTTGACCAGCAGGTCAGGGGAGGGGATTCTGCCCCTCTGCCATTGTGAGACCTCACCTGGAGTACTAAGTCCAGTTATGCGGCCTCTAGCACAGGAAATTGAATTGGGTCCAGGGGTGGGCCACAAAAATATTGTGAGGGCTGGAACACCTTCCCTATGAAGAAAATCTGAGAGTATTGATTATTCAGTCTGGAGAAAAGGCGGCTCTGGGGAGACCTTATTATATGACCTCTCAGTATTTATAATGGGCTTGTAAAAATACGGAAAGAATTTTCACCAGGACCAATAATACTGAGACAGGGAGCAACACTTTTACACTGACCGAGTGAAGACTTGGATTAGATGTGGGTAAGAGGTTCTTTATTATGAAAGTGGTAATACACTGGAACAGACTGCCCAGAGACTTTTGGATACTTCTTCCCTGGAAGTGTTCAAGGCCAGGATGGATGAGGCTTTAAACAACCTGATCTAGTGGGGCCTGATCTACTCACCCATGGTTTGGGAAGGTAGACTAAATGGCCTGTGATTCTAAGAGTCTATCACAAAGGGCAATGGAAATTGTGGAGTTATTCAAACTGTCCCATCTGCATCAGGAACAAGTGTGTCCCCTGGAAGGAAGAATGAAGTCTAGATTTTATTTTAGTTTCCTGTTAATCAGAATTCTTCTCAAAGTCAAGTTTAGAATTCATGGGGGTCATTTTGTTTTCTGGGAAGTTTCTGTCATTTGCTTTCCCATAGTTCAAATCAACCTTAGGGTTGGCTAAAAGCTTTATTGTTCAAAGCCTTAGAAAAACTTGATCTGACCTTTGTGAAAACAGCAGATTTTTTTTTTTTAGGCTGTTATTGAATCTTGTGATTATTAAATAAAAAAATATTGATCTTTAATGAAAATTTCTGTCGGTAGTTTTAAATATGAAGCAGAAATTAGAAGATATTAACAACATGTTTTTGTGCAGAATTGCTTGAGTCTCATAATGAAATTTTACCCATTTTTCAATAAACTAAAGGATTTTAACTCTACTTGTCATCTCTCATAGTTTAAAGTTAAGAAATCTCCAACACTTGCTGGAAAACTAATATGAATTGCAAGTAACTTCTTGCAATATGAGAAATATGAGTGTATAAAAAAGAAGTCCAGAACAACATTCAGTCATGTTAATTTCTGTGAATATAACTTGCAGCTTTGCAGGTGGTAAGATGCAGATTTTGAGTCTTTTTTCCAGTCTTGAAGAAGTCTTGCTTCAGGAGTTTATTAGCCAAATGTGTCAGTTTTGGACTGCTATGAAGAGTTCATCTCTGCTTTTCTCTTCCTCTCAGAATTTGCTGCTGAAAATTACATTTTTAGTGTTCAAGCTTTCAGCTTTAGATTAGAACTCAGACATTTCATACTAGAAATTGAAAATCTTAATGATACTTCTATAGCCCATTAAAAACATTCCTTATTACATCTCATAAATCTATGACTCCATGACTTTTGAGACATTCAAAATTTTAAATATTCACTTTGACTATCCATATTGGTCTTGCATAATGTGCTATAGGCCAGAGACACAAAACTACTAAATTGTATGTGCTGACTGTTTTCACATTTGGTCGAAATTGGTCACAAACTATACTGGTTAATGCCAGCCACTTCCACCTGGTTTGGAAGAATCTCCAGAATTATGTGTAATATTAATCTTCTAGCTGCCTCACCCATGTTTGAAAAGGCTTACTTCTCCTATTCTGAGGATTAAAACTAGATTAACTCTACTGGTTTTCATCAGCGAAATCTTGGATCAGCATATGGCTTGAGGCTTAGGAGAACTCAAGTTTCTAGATTTGGTAGGGATCGTTTATTTTTCTGTCAAATAAAAGAAGTGTCATTGTGAATTGTGTATAATTTTTCATAAACAACAACTGACTCCCAAGATTATTTCTAAGTCTCCTGTAATCACTCATATTTTTAACTAATTTTCATTGAACGATAAGAGGAAAGATATTTACTTCTTTTTGGAATTACTTTCACTGTGTTTCTTAATTTTTATGGCTTTAGAAATGCAGTGTATTTGCCTTTCTGCTTAATGGCTAATACAAAACTTCAAAGATCTTTCCACAGTTAATCAGCTGTAGGGAGCTGCCTTTCGCTATGCTCACTTAGCAAACTGGTCTGATTTCATCTGGTATTCCCACTGTGGGGCAGATGGCAGAAAAGGCTGATATCTGTGCTACTCAGGCATGGTGTCTTCAGATCCCTGCGTCAGAACTGCATA
Source organism: Polioptila caerulea (assembly GCA_013397295.1). Taxonomy (NCBI): domain Eukaryota; kingdom Metazoa; phylum Chordata; class Aves; order Passeriformes; family Certhiidae; genus Polioptila; species Polioptila caerulea. The sequence goes on along the minus strand of VYXF01012284.1, from coordinate 35,734 downwards.
ATGTAGAGGGAAGTAATTTTTTGGCTGCTCACTCAAGATAACTCCCTTGAGTGATGAGGCATGTAAGCCTTCAGGCTCAAACCACAGAACTGTTTTGTTTTCCTTGTCTCTGTTCCCTTCCTCTTCTCTCCCTCCATTTCCCGTTTTTGATGATTGGGATATAAGCTTATTAATTCCATTCCAAAACACTGCTGAGTGTGAAATAATATCAACTTAGTTATTTCATTCTGTTTCAACAATTGGAACAAAGCAGAATATGCTATTATGTAATACAAATCTCAGTGTATTATAACTGGCAAATTTTGACAAAAAGCTTACTGTGTTAAAACAAAGTACGTAGGCTGCAATCAATCTCCTTTTTAGCTTTCATGAAACCTTAGTGTCTATGTTTTGCACAAAGATGTTACTATGATTCTAATGTAAAAAAAAATCCTTAATGAATTTTTTTTTCTTTATCCCATTAATATTATTCTACTTAGTCTTTTTAGCTCGTGTAGTGCCAATGTAATAGAGAACACAGTTTGCTCTAATTTCCTCTAATATTCTTTCTATTCGGTGGACATCAGGGCCAAAGCAGGCCACAGCAAAAAGACTTCTAGATTTCCAGATAGATTTCCACTGTACAGTTCAAAATTTAAAGGTCCTAAATTATTCTTTTAACTCATTTGCATTGAATTTTAAGTATGTTATATGAATTTTCTGTGTGTTATTTCCTGAACTTCACTTTTAAAATCTAATGTAATATAATAGCTTAATTAAAGTAGTGTTAAATAATCAAGTTCTTTACACAGTTCTTGAAGGACTCTGCACTGTGACGTTTGAATTAGTTATGACTATGTGTCAGATTTGCCTTTAATATTTACAGATATTGGATGATAAAGACAACAAAAGACTTTTTATTTTCTGTGTCAGAAAGAAGATATTAGTTCTCTAGGCACTCAGTATGAAATCCTTCTAAGGTGGAGAAAGGTGTTAAATTCCAGCCCTTCTTTCAGCTGAGTCATTTTGTCATTGATGTGCTTGCATCCAGTTAAACTTCAAGCAAAGTAATTCAGCATGTGGTTTGGTGTGAAGGTTGTAACCCCATTCCAGAATGCTTCTGCCTCAGGTCTTTTGAATGCACATTTTTCCTGCTGTAACTGGCTCACTGTCTTTCAAGTCACCCTCTCAAGTATCTTACTGTGTCCAGCTTCAGGGAGCTAAAATAGCCTGCCAAAACTCCTGCAAAACTACATATCTTACCATGGTTTGATTGATTTCACTGTAGGAAATGCAAGAAAAAGACCTAAATTCCAGACCAAGTATTTCTTGTTGATTCTGGGATGTCTGATAGCCCTTGATGAACTGAAAGAGGTGAGGGAACAATAATGAAGCTAGTGGAATCCTTCCTGCATTTTAGAAAGTGTTTACACTGATTGTAATCACAAGGGAATCTGTAGAAATAAATAGATGAAAAATGAATTTGCATAAATCGATAGATGATTATAGTTCTCTTTCTGACTCTCTCCTTTTCTGTTCATTTTCCAAAATCTTCATGGTATATATAAGCAAAGTATGCCTTTCAGGTCATCCACTATTATGAAAGCTCATATATACTGAGAAATTTGGCCTTTGTTTCTGTGTCTTCCTTATACATCATCATGAGGAGAACAGATCTGGTGGTGTCAGGGTATGGAAGAATTTTGTGTGCTGATGGAATGTACAGATAGAGGGAAGAGGAATCATTGTTTGTAGAATACAGAGCTTTGTCATGGCTAGGTGAGGTTTCAAAGGGACCTACACAAACAGTTGAATATTTTTTAAATCCAAATTCATGTCGATGGAAATTCTGCTAATCAATCTAATGTCCCCAAATTTGATCATTTTCTGAAATGTTCATTGGTACCTTGAGAATTCAGGAGAAAGCAAAGGTCTCCATTGTAATAGGAGCTGTTATAACTCAGCTCCTGTTCTTTGGATGTTCTCCAACAAGAAAAGTAACAAAACAAATAAACTGGGATTAAAATAATTTACCAGGATTTATGGAGTCTGCCTCAGGTCTGAAGACAGGTGTGTCTGCTAGGAAAAAGCAGGAGCCTCTCTTGCAATGGGGAATGCAAACCTCTTCTCTCCAAATTGTTATAATTTTTGAAATTAGAGGGGCTCTCAGACAAAGATATTGGTATATCAGTTCTTTACTAGTGAGTCTAACAAGATAAACAAAATAACAGTAACTATAGTATTAACAATGAACAGAGTTAGGAAACAGTCACAGTTTCTCCAATGCTGGCACCTTTCTGGGGGGCAAGCAGGAGTCCCAAGGGACGAGATGGATCC
>VYXF01012284.1:0-32909 GCA_013397295.1 Polioptila caerulea | reverse complement strand
CTACACCACACATCTAAATATCCACTCTATATGAGTGCAAAAAGAAAGAAAGAAAATGGAAAAAAAACCCAATTCTATAATACGTATTTATAACAACCTTATATGTGCAGTACATACTTCAATATTTGCGAAAAGCCAATTTTATAATATGCGTTTATAATATCTCCAAGCATCAAAAAAAACTCCCTGAGAGACAAGTGTAGTCGGTGCCACCCTCTCCCTGACTTAGCTACTCCCTTTGTCTCTTCCAAGTACTCGTAAGTGCCCACAAGCACTCCGTAATCAGCTTCCTAGAAACTTTTGGGAAAAAATTCTATCAGAAAGCAACCCAACCCCCAACAAGCTTGATTAAGAAACTAGGTTTCACATTTCATAATTTGGATTTCTGATTACATTGCTGTGAAAGCCATAATCTTGTATCAGAAAGCCACATCTATGCCTTGTGATACCTAGAGAAATTATGAAAAGCTAATACCCAGTGGAAGGTGATATGAACAAACATGCATTATCCAGTCTGTAAGTCTTCTAGCAGCATTTTTATTTATTACTCTACACATACTTAATGATTTTTAATGTAATTGATTAGTGAGTATTTGTAACAAATGCAGACACCTGGTTTTACATGACATTTGTTTTTGGCCATAAACTTTATTGAAGGGTCTTGAAGATTTTGAATTGAATTCCAAAAAGGAAGCTGTTTGTGATACATTTGTCATTGAAAGCCCACAGAGAGTTTGTGTACAGAAAGCAAAAGCACAGTAGGTATACGTTTCAAGAGTATAAACATAATGGAGATGATTGTAATTCATATCAGCTTTTGAGCTAAGGGCAGAAATTGCATAAGAGCAAGTTAAATGGTATTTCTGGCTGAAAGGAATCATTACAAATCTGTCTTGAGCATTTTCAAAAAAAAAAAAGAAACTTGGATTTTCTTTTTAAAAACAAGATTAAAATTTGAAACATGAAAAATGAGATTTACATAGTTTTATAAGTAATCCAATGTTAAATTTAGATATTAACATAAGTTAAATGATGGGATGGGAGGTGTTTTTTCTGATTTTGGTGTGCAGTGATAATTGTGCTGCTAGTTTTGTGTATGCTTAGTCTTTGCTCCACGTCTGGTGAGATTTGAAAATAATCATCAAAGTTATAAAATATTTGATGGCTTGTGGCTCATATATGGAAGTCATAGAGTTAGAAAGAAAATATAAACCACAAGCTTCCCTCTCATCCCCACCCTCCCCCCCCGAAAAAAACGCCCCTAAGATTTCATCCTGAAGGTGACCATATAAAATATCCTTTAAGATTACAGTTTGAACGTTTCCAAGGAGTATGTTGAAAACAGTTGTCACAGTTGAGGCCACTTTCAGAAAAATATTGCATTTAGTACTTGTGAAAATACATATACAACAACTGGGTAGAAAGTAATATGATAACTCACAAAGGAATGAAAAATAAATTTAATTACTGTGATCTCAAAACCAGATAAATTATGTTCCAGAAATACATTGCTTAATAGTAATATAATAACAGAAATTAAATTACAGTAACTTAAAAAATCATAGATCAGTTTTCTTCTGATGGCAGATTTAAGTTTGTCTAAACTCACAAAATACAAGTAGTAACTTCAAATTGTTATGAAATAAGAATAATATTTTACTACTGTTGTCATTTTGACTTTTTCAGTGTGATGAAAAAAAGAACATGACTATCTGGACATTTTTTATTTTTTCCTTTTACAGCCTTTGTACTTTGAGAAGTGAGGATGGGATGATGAAAAGATCATAAGAATCAGTATAAGAATATAAAATGCAATATCAGAAACTCTTGTGATTGACAAGAATTGAGGATTAATAGCAAGTAAATTAAAATTTTTGTACAGCTGATTGGAAAATAGTGTTATGTAACTTTTCAAAAAACACTATTTATTCTAGTAGTAATAATAATATACTATTTTAATCTTAATACTCTCAATTATCTCATTACTTAGACTTTAATGATATCTAGGACAATTATGGAAAGATAAATCCATCAGAAACAAATCTAAACTTCTGTTGAAGACATCAATTACTCAAAAAGGAGGGAAAAAAAAGGCATAAAGCCATGGCAGATTATGCATGCAAGCCCTTTTCTTTCCTACCACTTTCCTTGTTCTAAAAGACATATTTGTGTATTTGACAGAAATAGGCTTCTTAGGTGGAACAAGCCAAAAGCAGCTGCCAGGAATTTACATGAGACAGCTCCTACCTGTTTCCTTTCACGCTATGCTAATGCATCTATTGTTTTGCAGTGCTCCATCAGTAATTTTTAAGATCTCATCTGAAGAACTATAGAAGTCTTGAGATATTTCTTAGTGAGTTGATATCCTCTGCAGTTGGAGGAGAATTTTTTTTTTCATTACCTGAGGGAAGAGTTTCCGTTGGCGTTAAATGTTTCGTGTCTGTTTGAATTCTTTTTTTTTCCGTAACATTTCCCAAATGTTCAAAAATTCCTGTTTATTATTATTATTGTTTATTTCCCTGCTCTTGTACTTCCACATTTCTTTTTTTGTTATTGCAAGCTTTTGACTTCCTTTTCATGTCTTCAGGTGATTTACAGGTTACTTGTACACTACAAGTGCCTCTTCTGATCTGTGAGCTATCTGGAGTGAAATATTTAGATGAACCCTTCAAATCTAAATATCTAAAAGGGTATTGCTTGTTATGTGAAACCTGATAGTGTAGCTGGATCATTATTGCCTTAATTGAAAAATATGATGAGATTGTTGTCAATCCATATCAGACAACTTTGCTTTACTCTCTATGTACCACGTTTAACAATCTTCTTGTAGCTGATTTTAATATTTTAAGTCATTCAAACAGCAAAAAACTGACATTTTTCACAAAATGGTGTGGTAATTGCATTTCTCTGCAAAATATATTGATAAACATGCTTTTAAATTGCATGGCAATTCTTGTGTCATATGCCACTCTATTGTACTCTTGGTGTGTGTATGAAAATGTGAAGCCTGAAGCTAACTTGCCCAAAAACTCTGAATGTGTTTATGCTTTAAACAAGTTATTTTCAAAATCAAGATCGAGTCTTCAGAAACTCAAATACCTCTAATTTAAGAACTCAATTATTAACTGTATTTAGTTAATTATAATTAACTACATAGCTAACAAGCTTGGAATTGTATGCACAAAAGAAAAATTAAGGATTTTAACAAAATTAGTTCTAAAAAAGAATAGAACTACTCGTACATGGTTGTCAAAATGTTTTAAAGTGATTAATTTAAAAGAAAGAAGCGTCAGCAAAATTAGAATCCTTTTTCTCTCTCCTCCTACTCATATTCATTCTTTTGTTATTTCTTTTAGTAGTCTTTAGATACAAATGCCTTGACTTTCCGAGGTGTTGAAAATCTCCAGTTAAGTAAAAAGAAGGTAAATGGAGAAGACTAAACTCCACTGTTTCATATTGTAGTGATGATGACAGTGTTTAGCGTAGCTTGAAATAACATCTAAAATATGAAACTAAGAGGAAGCAATGACCTGAGATAGGTAATAGTTCATAGATATGGTCACAATTTGTCTTAAGGACTCAGTAACACATAGAATGCCCCAAATTATGTAAATATTTCTACTTGAATTAAATCATGCATTGTGTAAGAAAACAGCCAAAAAACTTTATAACATGTAACTTTAAATGGATGGATCTTTAAATTTAGCAAAATAAAGAGCAAACTGATTTTTTTAAATTTCTGTATCTTGATGAATTGTGCTTTTACAATACAATAAATTTTGCTTTTTTAGTGAATTTTCTGTTTTCATGTTTCCTGAAGGAAATATTACTCTTTTCTAGATTGTGCAACTATTAATTAAAAAAATAATACTTTTTTTTAAGAAATCCATTTTTATTTTATAGGCTAGTCTTCTATGATTTGCAAGCATGAGATAATAAAATAACATAAATAATTACTTTTTTTTCTTGTTCTTTTACCCTATTCAGATTGCATGAATACACACACTAGGTGTTTAACAATTTCATTCTTGATAATTTTGAAGCCTTGGAAAATTTTTGCCTGCCTAAAAATTTCAATAACAAGCTGAACTGGGTAGGAATACAGAACAGCCATACTTCACAGGGGAAAACTACAACACTTTGTTTACCTAAATTCTGACTATCCTTTAGGCAGTTTACCTCTTTTACTGTCTTTTATAAAAAGGTGTGGCTTGAAAATATTTGTCATCTTATCAGGGGGCAAAAAAGGAGGATCCAGCAATTTAGGACTTCTAAGACATTTTCAAACAAATGGTGTGAAGTATGATAAAAATGTCAGTTTTTCTCTCAAGTCTCTTTGAAGAGTTTTCCTAGTTTACGACAACGACAGCAGAAACCCATAATGACTTTTGATATTTTTAAAGTTAATTGTATTCTTTGTGAGCTAATTATAAGTATGAAACCTTTTCTTAGCTTCATTTAATTTGCACTGTACTTGTGTAGTATATTATAATGTCTTCTAAGAGAAAAATTAAAAAAAAAAAATAGTTTACCTAATCAGTAGGGTAGTAGAATGATGGGTTAAATCTCCATGAGCTTCTGAAATGCTACACATTGAAAATTGGCATGAAACCAATATCACAAATTTAGGGATCACTGGCAAGCACAACTGAAGGAGTCATGAGAAACACGAGTCTAAGTTTGCACCAAATACTAGTCACATGTGATATCTATGCTATGGATTGTTAAATCTGTTTTGGGGTTAAAAGACTCTGTAATACTTGAAACAAATTGTTATAAAGTTTTTGAGAATGTGAATAATATTTGCTCCTAACCCAGACCACCAGGTAGTTTCAGTATGGAGTTAGATTGCTCTGTCGATGGCTTTTTGGAGGAATATCCTAAGTACTTTGGAATAATTTCTGAGAAAATGTGTTGAAATAAGCTTTGTTTGTATGTTTATATTTTGTGTTATTTACAAATGCACTGATTTTTCTTTTGTTTTTAATATATTTAGAGAACTGTTTTTCTCTTTCAATCTACTTCCATCTGTGATAAGAAGGGAAGCATTCAGGTTCTTACGTTTTATTTTAAGGAGGTATTTCCACCTCCTAGATTGATTGCAGCCTTGCTCCTTCTGCACACAGGTTTTTGCTTATTTAGACTTTTATGACAGGTGTAATTGTTCAGCATTCCAATCCCAGCTGGAGGAGTAATAAGTCTTCTCTCTCAACTCCATCACTGTACATACTTCCCCATTACATACTGTCAAGTAACCAAGGAAATTATATTTTGGCACTATGGGAAGAAGGTGTGTAGGCTATTTCCCTGCTTTTCTTCAAAATGCTGTTATGTTTTGAATGTGTTCTTCTCCCCATTTACTGAATAATCCAACTTAGTCTTTACTAAAAAAAAGAACCAAATAGCTCAAGCCTCCCTATAGACTCAACACAGGTATACTAAAATGTAAGAATAGATTAAGTAGATAGTGTTGGTCTGAAAAAAATTTCCCCCACACTGTACATGTGCACTAGGAGAGAAATCTGCATGGATGACTCTTCCTAAGAGATGCAGATATTGTAGGGTGAGTAACCATTCTCTCTGCTCTAAATGATCAGTGAGACTCTATCCAATATGCAATATTTTTTAAGCTTATATAAATCAAATGGTTTGCTCTTCTATTAAGCAAAGGTGTTTTCATGACTTTGTTATCTGAAATGTTTAATACATACTGAAGAGTTCAGTGTTTAAAATATTTTTCCTGGTTTTAGTCTTTTGCTGTGTAGGGCAGAAAAAATAAGCACTGGAAAGCAGTCATGAAAGAAAGGTCAGTAGTTTTGCATCTGCAGTTCTATATTTGCACAGGTTGCTAGGCAATACGAGAAAACCATAGCTCTAAACTACAAGTGTGTTTTCAGACATCAGTTATTAAAAAGAAATCAACAACTGCATTTAGTAATATAGTTCACTACAATTACCTTTCATTAAAGCTACTGATCTTTGACAGTTATTAGGGGAAATTAGTATTATACAGTCTGCATTTACTTCAGAATTGGTGGGCCCCTCCCTTGAAGGATCGTCTTATATTTGTTTTGTCATATCATGATAAAAAATTTCTTATTTCCTATTTGAACATAGGAACTTGATTACTTTTTTCATTTTTTGCTTCAAGAGCCATTGACTGTCATGATACATGTCATGTGAGTTATCATATTGAAAGGACGTGACACCTCCTAGCTTTACGGCTGCGTTTGAAACGGAAAGCGTGATTCTGGCTGGCACTTGGCCATCTAATATATTTCTGATAAGGATTGAGGAAGGGCTTTCCAAAGATTTACAAACTATAATATCCATGCCTTGGGCCTGAGCTGTATAAGAAGGAAATACAGAAAGAAACTACAAATGCAAAGGAGAGGGAAGAAAAGATGACTGGAATCAAAGGAGAGGATGTTGCTTGCCCTGGAGCACTGTCTGAGGTTCTGCCTACGTAGATTTGGAAGCACAGTGACTCAGCAGGGCTCCTGGGAATATAATCATGGTTGGGCAGAAGGTGAAAGAATTTTTTTTTCTGGCTCACAGTGTCACTTCATATTTTACATAATGGATGAACATGGAGAAGTACAAGATCTAAATGCTTTGGAGTCTGTGCTTTGATCCAGAATTTCTGACTCTCTTGTTGGCAATCAAGATAAATTCCTTAAAAAATAAAAAATTTCTAACAGTGAGGGAAAAAACCTGGTTTTATGAATTCTATGCTAAGTTGCTGTATCAGTATTTTACATGAATAACTAGCTTTAAGAGGAGAAATTAAAGCATCAATTCAAGATTTTTGTTTCTGTGACGCTATACAAAATTCTGAATGTTCACTTTGTCTTTTTTCCCTCAATAGATTTCATTCAAAAACACACATGCAGATATATTCTGCTAATAACCTAGATTCTGCTCTTTATAATTAAACATCATCTGAGACAAACAGATGATTCCTTATGATTCCTCCCTGTTGCAGCCTGAAGGGATTCAGCTAATGCTCTGTATGTTTATCTCTCAATGGCTGAGCTTAAATCAGTTTTAAGCAGAAAATCTCTGACTGAATTTGTGAAATGCTTGTGTAGCTACATAGGGTTAGAGTTTTCAGAAGTTTGAGTTTATGGTAATATAATCCAGGAGGTGAATGTGTCTTTTCCTAGATCACCTGATCACATCAGAGGGCACAGTTCAGAAAATTTACACCGAAGGGGCCTTGAAAGGTAAACCACCTCAATCATCCAAGTGTTTGTGTAAGTTATAACTGAAGCATGAGTTTAGTTATTGAGGAAAAAGAGATGAAGCAGAGGTAAAAATTATAATGTGTTCTATTAAATGGCAGAAACTATTTTTAGAGTAGGAAAATTTTAACAACATAATACAAAAGAATACCAAGTGAAACCTCAAGTCTTACATTAGGCTTTCTTAAAATAACAGCAGTGAAGAGAAACCTGGTTGCTCTCAGCTCCCCAGGAGACTAAAGTCTTGTTCAGCTAGATATTATCAGTATAAATGCAAAAATAAATGTCAGTAATGTCTGACCCTCTTAAATAGAGATTAGATATTGCAATCATGGTCAGCACAGTTTTGCAAACCATTTAAAAGTTTTGCTCTTTGTGAAAAAAGTAGAATTGCCTCTCCAAAATAACTTCCATGCTATTATACTGAAGTGTTTTAATTGTCTGATATTCCCATTAAAAGACAGACCAGTTCTTGTTCATGTGCATGCTTGTGTGCATGGGTGCAGTGCTGTGCAACAGCAGTCTGTACTCAAAGTACCTTTCTGAGGCAAGGTGGATGCCTTACTCCTATCAATGACTGCAGAGGGCTTCAGGGGGCCATTTGGGTAAAAAAGATGTTCAATAGCTGCTCCTACAACATCTTTTGTGGGCTGCATTGACTATTCCATTTATTATATAAAATGCCCTTACCTGACTGGTTATACTAGCACCCAATAAACAGCCCACATTTTTCTTTGGTTTGATAAATTGTGTCATTAGCCATTTGGAAAAGTATTCCTTTTGGAATGGATGGATAAGGTTTAATAAATAAAATAGATAATATAACTTCTCTTTTGGAAGTTATTTTGAGAGAATATTTCAACGTATTTTAGAGAATTCTGTGAGAATTCTTCACCGGAGTATCTGAAACATGGTCTTTCCACAATAAATTCCATGGAGATTCTTTCAAATATTAAAATAATAAGAGTAGTAAATGTAAAATAATTAATAGAGTGAAATCAGTTGGATAGTTGAGGATGCAGAGAAACAAGAAATATATTTCTACAGTTTGTTGTAGTGTAAATCACATTTCCAACCCTACTTTAGCAAGGTTTGCTATTTTTTGTATGTAATATAGTATTACCTTTTTGTAAACAAACAATACAATATTCAACATGCATAAAATATTCTGAGATCTTTGCAGATCTTAATATCATGTAATATTAATTTAATACTATATGAAAATTGTGCATTTGCTTCCTTATCAGCCTAAATTAAACAGGTCTTTGCACCATTTCTTCCCTTTAGATGGATAATGAAAATGATTGTAAATTAAAATCTGAAAAAATCTAAAACTTACAGCAGTCATTAAAGATAAAGGAGAATCAACTTCAAAATGGAAGCACAATCTAGGACATGAACACTAAAATTTTCTATCTCATACTTCTTCATTTGGAATCACTAATACTTTTACTAGTCACTACATCATTTACCCTCTTATTTTTATTCAGTACTGTGTCCTTTACACACTCAATGAAGAACAGAATGTAAAGCCTGCATCTCATTGCACACTTCTATATTAATGGTGGTTGATACAGAATTACTGTGTTACAGTATATAATGAAATTGATCTAACTATACTACTATACTATATTATTCTAATTATAATGTATTGATCTAATGCTTTATCCATACTTCTTATGTATGGACTTAATTTTGATGACTTTAAGAAAATACTGGAGAGGATAAGACAGAAGAGAAGAGATATTGCGTAATATTTTCCTTAATAGTGTAAATTTTATTTTTTTGAGGCATCAACAGACTGAAAATTTTAGACTGAAATTTTTTATCTTCGCTGCCTGTTTCATGGTTGATGTCTTTTCAGTTGGTTTGTAAGGAAATAAGACCTGTTCAATCATGCTGTCATATTAGTGCCCATTTTTTTTTTTTGTCTCCAAGTGCCAGTTTTAAAGATTTTAAGGACATGATATTATCACAAACTTAGTCAAAATTATCAACTATATAAGGGAGAAAAATTAAGCTACTGTCTCAGCTAAGGGGTAGCAGAGGAACTGATCAGACTTTTAACTATGTTAGCTGCCAGCCAGCTTGCACACAGCTATAGAGCAGCCACAGTACTTGCTGTGCTTTCACCAGTCAGCATGCTGAAAAGGCAGGCAAAGGACCCAGCAGGTGCTTGGGGTAAAGGATGTGCCTCTTGGCACTCTGCTAAAAATCCACCCCAATTGTGCCATATTATTCTCATACTAGTGCAATTTTCATATGTGCATATAAAAGCTGCTCTGATCATAACTAGAACTGCACTTTTAACCAGGATGAAAACCTTTATCATTTATGAATCCATTAACACTTTGTTGGCAAGAAAAGAGCTGGTTTTGAAGATTCCGACTCTGCTCATAATCCCTGTCAGATTTGATGCCTTTGTTGCCCTAATGGCCTTATGTGTCTCCTGCCCTGTCCATGGATGGATCACTTTGAACTCAGAACAAGATAGCTGGGCTTTGTATGAGCTTTCTTTGGACTCAGACCTCCGTCACTGACTGGGTTTCCTAGACAGACTTTAAATCTATGTAGTGTAGCAGTTTGTCTCCTCTCTGGGCCTTGAACCTGTTTGGAGGGCAGCTTTGTCTCTTGAATGTACTTGGATCTGTGTTACAGCCTTGTCTCCAGCTCTGATTCCTCAGTGAACCTTGGATCTACACAGTAGGTGGCTTTTCTCCAGTCCTGTCTTTGTCCACATCTACTGCTACTCCTGTCTGGACTCTGTGACACAGGCCCTGGGACTGATTGGAGTATTCCCTTGTCATGTCCAGGGATCCAGATACACTTTGTTACTGTGCGCTGGTGTGGGATTGTGTCCTATTTGTGAGAGCCCTGTCTGCAAATGTGTCCCATGGCTCCTGGGTCACCTGTCTCTTCCAAAGATCGTGTCTTCATTAGTCTCTGGTACTGGGTATGAAAATGTGGTGAAGCTTTCCTCCTTTAGTTTGCTTACTACTCAGGCTGGAAACCTCTTGACATGAAATGAATTTGAACAAAAAAGCTAAGCATAAAGGAATAATAGGATTATGTTGTTTGTGGAATACTCTTTTGCCAAACTCTTGTAAGATTTCTATGTCTGTTGCTATAATTACTATACTTTGCTCAGGGGGCTGTAATGCATATTCAGCAAATCAGCAGGCACATTTTGTTGTTGTTTGCCGTATAGCTCAGACCTTATTTCAGTCACAGAATTTGAACATGGAGATATGTGAGACAATTTTGCACATCCTTTTCTGGGCTAATCACTGTTATACTACATAGGCACTGAAATAATTGCACTAGTTTTAGCTTGAGTGTGATCCTTTTACTACCTTTTTTTCTTGCATAGTAACCATACAAATCCACTTATTGGGCTGAGGTTAAGCAAATTTATTTTTCTTTTAGTGGAAAATAAGCTGCTTATACCTACTGCACAGAAAAGGTTAGGTTCATAGACATTTTAGATACTCATTGACATACTGCAAGCTTTAGGCTTGCCTCTTCCTATATGCCTTCATGGTGCTTCCAGACTATAGACTTCCAGACTATCCATTTCTAAAGCACTTGGCTTTTTATCCCACTCCTTGCCTTTAAAGTCTGTCTCCCTCTAACCGCATATATAGGGGTCAGTATTTATAGTTTCAGCAAACTGAAACTCAGAGTCTCAGTGGCAGGGAATTTCAAGTAGGGACTTTAGTGACCACTTGTGAAAAGTTTTGTTTATACTCATAACCAAAACCCTGTCACCAGATCTCTGAGGCAGAGCTAAAAGCAATTTGCCCATGAGCTCTTTTGTAGTGTTGTCTTTTTCCTTTGTCTTATTCATGTTTCCAGCACTTATAACAAAGAAACCAAGTCTCTTCTAGGAAGGTTTGTATTATGCAATACATATTTATTAATTCCTGAGGTAGTTCAACCCAGGTTTTACTCAGAAAAAGAATAGAAGTTGTTCCACAGGAACCTGGCCCTCTAGAGTTGTTCAGTAGCTTTGCTTTCTAAGCGAAGCAATGTCTGCAGGTAAACATAACAGCTTCTGTTAAGTCATCTGCAATTTTGTATGTTTTAAAATTATATGCAATAAAAGGAAAGAAATTAGCATTGGCAGCTGTGCTAGGGTACAAAATAATTATCTGTGGCAAGGCTTTCTGCAATAATGATTTCCAGTGACTTGCATGCAGTGTTTTCACTAATAGAAACACTTACACAGTAGTAGTTATTGCTGCTATATGAGCCTGAACTTACAGCTACTTAGCAGGGGCAGTAAGAATTTACTAAGGAATGCTTGTGACAGTTTGACACTTGGGACAAAATATGCTTGACACTAATGAGACATGGATTGTTAGTGTCAGGATAGCTTAGAATAAGTTAAAGGATGACCTTTTATCATGGCTATTTTGGAGGAGTTATCTCTGTGCTTGAGCTTAGTTCATGCTATAGCCTCACCCCAATAAAGGTGAACTAGTGGGGAAACTCCTGTATTTGTGAATGGGCATCAGACCATGCAACTAGGTTGATGAGTTGCCACCCCAGTGGGTTCTTCATGACCCCATGAAAGGAAATGTTTCTCAAGAGAAATGTCTCAGTGTGTGAGACTGCCTCATTTTACAAACCCCTTGCAAAAAGGGCAGCATGGAGCTGTGGTGCCCCATTAGAAGAATGTCTCTGAACTTGGTATTGGGTACAGCATAGGGCAGAAAGATCAAGGTCTCCCATTTTTGCAGCACTAGTGGCACTTCTGCAATGGAGGCTTCTTCCTCATTCTCACCATAAAGCAACCCTCACCAAAGAGGGGTCTGATTTCACTAATGGGAAAAGGACCAGTTTAAAATATAGATGTAGATGTTTAAAATGTTGATGCTGTAGAAATATTCCGAACAAAACCATCCTTGAAAAACAAATTAATTTTCACTATCCTAGGGGCTGCAGAGAATTTCTTCAGGATGTTGAGAAATTCAAGGACCTTGTCTGGAACTTAAATTGCTTGGCAATAATAACATAGTTCACCTCATTAATAATAACATATTATTATTAACATAATNAAGGACCTTGTCTGGAACTTAAATGGCTTGGCAATAATAACATGGGCCACATAGTTCACCTCATTATCTGTTTCCAGAGTTGATTACAAGGGAAAAAAAAGTATCCATTATATAATAAAGAGGTTCAACACTAATTGTATCATGATATCACTGATATCAATACTGTATCAGCTGAATATTTTACAGAGATAAGAGCTGCACACAAATTGTCTGTGTAACTTATTTTAATGAATCATTATGAGAGGGCTGGAGAGGAAGTACATTTGACAAAGACATGGATTTTAGAATACCTGAGCTTCATTTAAAATTTGGATGTTAGTACTTATTCTATCACAGCAACTGTTGAATCTGGAATGCAGAAAATATTTCTCTGTGTGTTTTAAAGATCCAAACTCTTTGAAAAATACTACTTTTAATCTTTGTCCATGGAAAGGGCTTCCTAGACTTTGAGATGAGACAGAATTTTCATTATTGTAAATTAGATAATAGCATAACGTGTAATTTATCACAGGGTAAGAAATATAGATTTTTGGGTTAGAATGGTAAGTGAAGTAAATTNTTACTTAACAAGGACTTTAAAAGATTAGCCCCCCCTTTCAGGGGAGAGACATGTAGGAGTTATAAAACTTTTACAAGCAACTTTCATTGCCTGCACTTGTTTAATTTTAAGGAAATATTTCCTAAGCTAATCAGACACTTCAAGAATGGGGCCATCCTCAATGACAATGATCATGCATTGGTGGATTTTGCAGTCCTAAAGGATATGGATCTCGTATGGAGTAATATTAGGTCCCTGAACTTCAGGAAAGAAAACTTACAGCTCTTCAAGGAGGTAGTCAATAGCATCTCCTGGGAGATGGCCCTTAGGGACAAGANTTTTTTAGGCTTTTCGACTTTTAGTTTTAGAGAATTTTTGCTTTTGGGCTCTTTGGTGTCCTTTCTCCTTCAAGCCTCGTGTGCAGAAATTGTAGATAAGAAAAGAATAAACAACAAGATAAAGAAATCAACTGTGAGTCCAGTGCACTTCTTACTTAACAAGGACTTTAAAAGATTAGCCCCCCCTTTCAGGGGAGAGACATGTAGGAGTTATAAAACTTTTACAAGCAACTTTCATTGCCTGCACTTGTTTAATTTTAAGGAAATATTTCCTAAGCTAATCAGACACTTCAAGAATGGGGCCATCCTCAATGACAATGATCATGCATTGGTGGATTTTGCAGTCCTAAAGGATATGGATCTCGTATGGAGTAATATTAGGTCCCTGAACTTCAGGAAAGAAAACTTACAGCTCTTCAAGGAGGTAGTCAATAGCATCTCCTGGGAGATGGCCCTTAGGGACAAGAGGTGGCAGATCTTTAAGGAAGTCTTCCATGTAGTGCAAGACCCCAGGAACAAGAAATTGAGCAAGGAAAGAAAGACCTGGTATGATTGAGTAGGAAAATGCTGATCAAACAAAACTGAAAAAGCAAGTGCACAGTCAATGGAAACAAGGACAGTAGCCTGGGGAGAATACAGAGATGAAGTTTGGATATGAAAGGATGGAGTAAGGAAGGCCAAGGTGAAGTTAGAATTGAACTTGACAAGAGATACTAAGAATAACATGAAGATACAGGTACACTAACCAGAAAAGGAAAGTCAAAGAAGGAGTACCCCCCCAATAAACAATGCTGGAAAATTGGTAACAGTGGGTGAGGAGAAGGCTGAGGTACTCAACTTTGACTCAGTCTTCAATGGCAATCTCTCTTCTCACACCTCTTGTGTGGATGGACAACAGGATGGGGGCAGGAGGAGCAAAGTCTCTCCCACTCTAAATAAGGATTAGTTTATGTGAATTAACAAGATGCATCCCAGAGCGCTGAGGGAACTGGCTCATGTAGTTGTCAATCCACTCTCTACGATATTTTAAAAATTATGGTGGTCAGGTGAAGTCCCAAGTGACTGGACAAAGGTAAAAATTGTAAACCCATCTCTGAAAAGAGTAGAAAGGAGGACCCTGGGGACCTCCAGCCTGTCAGGCTCCTCTCTCTGCTTGGGAATTTTATGCAACAGATCANGTAGAAAGGAGGACCCTGGGAACCTCCAGCCTGTCAGGGAAGGCTGGGAATATTATCTCTCTGCTTGGGAATATTATGCAACAGATCCTCCTAGCACCTATGCTAAGGCACATGGAGTACAGGGAGTTGATCTGGGACAGTTGGCATGGCTTATCCAAGGGCAGCTAAGCAACCTAGTGGCCATCTCTGACAGAGTGATTACATGACTGGACATGGGAAGGGTTATTAAAGTCATTTATCTGTAAAGCCTTTGACATGAACCCCCAGAAAAACCTTTTATCTAAGTTGGATATGAATTAATGGGTGGACTATTTGGTGGATTTGGAATTGGTTGCATGGTTGACATCAGAGGATAACAGTCAATGGCTCAAAGTCTCAGTGGACATCAGTGACAAGTGCTGTCCATCAGGGTTCTGTATTGGAACCAATATAATTTAATATCTTCGTTAATGACACAGGCAATGACAAAGTGATCAAGCACAGTCTCAGAAAGTTTGCAGAGGACACGAAGCTGAGTGGTTCAGTTAATGCGCTTTGGGCATCCAGAGGGAGGTGGACAAGCCCAAGAGCTGGGCTCATGGGAATTCCATGAAGTTTAACAAAAACATGTTCAAGGGGCTGCACCTGGGTTGGGGTAGTCCCCAGTATCAACTCAAGTTGGAGGATGAACAAATAAAAAATAGCTCTGATGAGAAGGACTCAGGGATGCTGGTGGGTGAGAGGCTCGACATGACTCAGCCATGTGCACTCACAGCCCAGAGAGCCAAACGTATCCTGGGCTGCATCCAGAGCAGCGTGGGCAGCAGGGGAGGGAGGGGGTTCTGCCCCTCTGCTCTGCTTTGCTCTGCTCTGGTGTGACCTCACCTTCAGTGCTGCATCCAGCTCTGGGGGCCCCAGAACAGGACATATTGGAGAACACCAAGATGATTAGACAGATAGAAAATCTCTGCTGTAAGGAAAAGCTTAGACAATTGGAATTGTTAAGTCTGGGAAAGAGAAGGCTTGTGAGTGATCTTATTGTGGCCTTCCAGTACCTGAAGGGAAACTACAAAAAAGATGGAGGGAGATTTTTTTATAAGGGTATGTAAGTAAAGGACAAAGCGGAATGGTTTCAAACTGAAAGACAGTAGTTTTATATTAGAAGGAAAAAAATTCTTTACTTTGAGGATGGTGAGGCACTGGAAGAGAGATTGCCCAGATAAGCTGTGTATGTTCCATCCCTGTGACTATTCAAGGCCAGGCTGGATAGAGTTTTGACCAACCTGGTCTAGTGGAAGGTATCCCTGTCCATGGCAAGGGGATTGGAAATAGGGTGATCTTTAAGATCCCTTCCAATGCAAGCCATTATATGATTCTTACTTTAGTAATTTTACTTATTGGTGGAAAGGGAGGCAGTGTGCAGTGGTGAGTTTAGGTGTGTGCTCTTGCATGTCCAATGATTATGAAGAGAACTGTGATAGTAGGCACAGCTTATTAGTTTTTAACAACTCTATATGCAATTTTATATTTTCTTTACCTTTCTGTGTTATATATCAATTCTTGGATGGTTTAGAAAAGACCTGCAATTGTACATAGGTGTTTTTGAATAATTGTAATAACTGAATAATCAGCCTGCAAGAAACTAATTCTTTTTTCCAGACTTTTTCTCACCTTGACTCGGTTGTAATTCAGTAGATGATTCAGGTGCTATTCTTAATCCAAATAATATTTATTTCTCCATTCTCAGTAATTGGTAAATTCTCATTTCAACAGTGTTTATTTTAGAACATAAGGCAAGTCTTGACCTGCTGGTTTTCTCTCATTGAAGTATCTGGAATTCAAATCACATATATAAACTAAATGACAAAGAGCACAGTAAGTTCAAATTCTGACCTCATTCTGGTAGGTTACAATGACTGTGCAGAGGTGGAAGTAAACACATAAATAAAAGCAATTTCCTAACTGCTTCTCATTTTCAGTAGGTCAGGATATAGAATAAATCTAGTTTTACTGATTTATAGCACTATATCTTTTGTTGTCCAAAGAAGTAAGTGAACATCTGTACTCCAAGTTTCTTGGCACACTAATCCATTATAAAATGAGAAATGACAGAATGTTTGTCCAAAGTGTAAATGCGTGTGTGAGTTGCATGTAAGTGATGAAAAAAAGCAAGTGGATTATCCAATAAGATTTTAAAAATCATGCATGCAGAGATATACAATATATTTAACATGCCTTAATATTTTTCCGAAAAAAATATTTTTTATTGAATAAATACTTAGGTTAGATCAGTTTTATTTTGGAATTTCAGTTTCATGCAGCAGGATGCCGTAGCCATTAAGGTCACTACTTAATGTAAACACAAGTTTATTCCTCCTTCTTTTCTGTGCCACAACAAACATTTATACATTTAGAGAAATAAACCTAGAAACTATCTACACCTAGACTAGATTTCTACTACCTAAGTTACTATTTCTTATCAATCAAAAAGCTGACTGAATATGTGTTGCGGTGTGTGATCTGTTGATTTTATGTACTTTTATATCAAGGATTTGTTCTCATGTTCAGTTGGTATGTTCCTAGTTCTCCCCCCAAGTTCCCCCCAGTTGGTGTATCCCTGACAGTCTGTTTTCTGTCAATCCCCCCCGTTGCCACACCCCAGGTCTCTCTTATATGGGTTTCCTCCTCCCTTTATTCCAGCACCTTCCCTGCCTGTCATGTTCCCCTCCCACTCTGGTTCACCTTTACCCCTGACTGATGTTCCCTTACCCCACCTCTGTTCCCCCATTGGTCTGTGCATTGTATCCACCCCCTAGTTTGGCCGTTGTATAAATCCCCTGCACAAGTGTGCTGGGGGCCTTTCGACCCTGAACCCTTCAGCTATGAAAAACCTTGACTGGAACCTCACGGCAAAAGGTCTCCTCCTTTCTCCTCTGCTCAACCCTCGTTGTGGTCTGTGGCGCTGTGAACTGGAGCTGCAGCTCCACAGGTTCTGCCACAGGCACCCCCGTTTGCCGGGGCAGTTCCCCGCACGTGGTGTAGCGCTGGAAAACCCCCGAGCTAGCCCGGCTCCGGCAGACGGCGTCAAATATGTTTCTTCCTTGTTTCTTTTTTCAGTGAATTCCACTGGTCAACCTGTTGTAAGACAGAATTTTTTTTCAGGGAGGAACATATGCTGGAAGCCCTGAATCAAAATTTTTATTTAATGAAGAGATGCTCATCCATTTGTAGGTACACGGACTCCAGATTTCTTACATTTCTTCAGGTCAATCCTGTAAATACCTATTAGCCAGAGAATCAGAAGAAGAGACATTTTCATGGTTGTAATAGCCTTATAGAAGAGGTGAGCAGCTGTTTCAAGTGACAGTTTGAGTATTCTGATGTGGGATGACTAAGTTGCTCAACTGGAACAATGTTCTACCAGGAGCATTCCTAACACTTAACCTGAGTACAGGCATGTTCCTAATGAAAGAGAGAAAAGCTGCTTCATTCAAAAGTAGAGCAGCAAATGCTGATCTTTCTCACTGCCAAAAAGATTACTACATAAGCTTTCTTGTAGTGAGATACTAGCACTTCACAATCTTGCACAAGATATGATACTGAAGAAGATGACTGATAGAGACTTCTTGTTTCTCTGGGGAATTCTTAGGAAAAAAAAAAACAACAAAAAAAACCCAACTAAAAATCTCAAAGCCAACAACAACAACAGACCCAACCAAAAAAACCCATACAAATTTTCCCCTGAAAAGTCCTGTCCTTTTGCGAGATGTTAGCCTTTCGACGTTTTTCTTGCTGGTTAAAAATGCCTGAATTTCATTTTTGTGTGATGGAGGACCTTTTTGCATTTTGCAGTTATAACAGCAGAAGTAGGTCAGGGAGCAGATGCTCTGACTGTGTAGACTTTAATGGTGCCCTAGACAACTAACAGTTCAAATATCTAAGATCCTGTTCACAAATGTGATGACTTAATGCTTCCTAGCTTTCTCAGTTTCATAAGCTGGCAAAACAAAACCTCAATAAGCACTTTTATGTCACTAATTTTTGACAGAAAATATTTTTTCTTCAGTCTTTCTTAATTTATTTATTCAGATAATTTATTAAAGATAAATTTTGTAATTTTAGAGTTTTGATTGGTCCTTTTGTTACATCTAATTTTGGAGCTTTTCTTGGTAAACATGAAATTATATAAATCATCTTTTTTAACATTGTTTTTCACGTGATGAACTTGATGTTTGGGTAGTACTGAAATTTATAATTTTTAGGAGAGTAAAAGCCTTTTGCTAATTCATAGCTTCTGGTTCACTCAACATTTTAAACAATGACATAATTTTTGATAATGACTGTTGGTCATTCAAGCATGTTCCATTTCAATTTTGAAATAAGAAATTATGAAACTGACTGTCAAAACAATTATGTTGGAAAGGATTTAGCTAGATGTAATTATAGCATGAGATTGGCTACCAGGCAATTACTAACTAAATACATCAACTTTTGGGAAAAGGATGAATTTTTTTCCATAATCCAGAAATTATTTTTTTTTACTCTGTGTATGCCCTGTCTATGACGTGCATTATTGTTAATTAATCTTCATGGAAATAATTATTGTATCATTCTCGAACACTGTTTCTTCCTGCAATACCTGTTTCATTTCTTTCAGTCCCTGATACTAATATGCTTCCAATTCTTCATTTGCATAGGCAGTTTCTGGTTGGTAGCAAACAAAAAAAGGTGATTTCGTTATGGCATGAAAAGACATGTGATGGCAAAAGCTTGTAAGAGCTAGATAGAACCAGTCTGTTTGTTTTCATTCCAACCTTTAAGCAACCTAAGTGGAGTGTGTTATAGAAATGGTGATACATAGCTTTAAAGATGATGACTTCAACCTCCTAGATTTAAGTGCTGTTAAGAAGGAAGTTGTAAACATTTTTCCAGCAAAGAATCTGCTTCGGTTTCAGCATGTATTCTCCCCCCCACACCTTGGCAGTCTGTGAAATATCAGTAGAGATGTATCCATCTGCTTTTTCAAAAATAAAACCTAAATAAAATTAATTATATTTATGATTTAATGAATCTCTGGAAATAAGCTACACATGAAATTAGAATGCTCACACTGTTTAAAAAAAATGAAGAGTTTTAGTAATAAACATTTATTTTCAATTTTAAAAGTTCATTTAGGTCAGTAGACATCAGACATTGAGATATGACATATCTGAGAAGCCCAGACAGTGACCCCTAAACTCTCCAAGCCTGACTAGACAAAAAAGCATGCACTGTGGTTAATCAAGCAGCCTATTACATTCACCTACCATACATATGATTTCTTAGGAAAGTAAACTTCTCCTGAAAATATATGATTTGGCAAAACTTGCTTTTGAGACAGCAACTGCCTGTGATTAATATTTTGACTGACCTAATTGAAGTTTGACAGGACATCTGATTTATATGTAATTCTGTTCCAAGCCTGTTGAAAGATGGAATACTGAACATGTAGGTTTGTGATGTGTGTCACCACTTATAAAATCCCTTTCCCTGTCAGATTTATTTTGTATTAGCTGCAAGAATTTTTGTTAGCAAAAACCATGAACTATTATGCATACCTCTTCCCTGAGGTTTGGAACAAGACTTTGCTGTGAAGTGGTAACTGACTTAAAAAGTTTATGTTGTGTAGAACTGCAATTTTGTCTGTCTAGAGAAGTGGAAAATATTGGCACCAGAGATGAGAAATACAATACATGAAGATGAGGCAAATCATTTAATTGTCAGAATTTATAATTTCTCTTTTGAGCAGAGGAACATTACTCACTTCAAAATATCTGTACCTTTTTTTAACTCAGTAAATGATTGATTTAGATGGGTATGCTGTAATGATGTGATTAAATGTTATCAGGAGTATAAAATAAAGTCTGGAATTATTGGTAAAAGAGGAATTTGATAGAGGGAGATCACTGAAATACCATGATTGATAAAGGAAACTAATTGAATTTGAGTTAAATACAGTCCTGGTGATGTGTTTAATAGTTCCTTCTTGGTGAGTGTGTGAAATCTGACTGAAATTAACAATTGATTCCTAGTCTTCACTTTTTTCCTTCAAACAGAAATGTTAATGCTCTGTGATTTAGACTACATTTATTTGCTGACTTTCATTTCAAATTGTGCTGTTAATATCTATGAAAATTTAAAGCTCCCATGAAGTACTATGTATCATTTGCCTAAAATTCACATTTGTGAGCCATGCATGGTTGTCACTGATTTTTGGAAGCAGAAGTTATCTATCCAGCACAAAGGATGATATGAACTTCATCATTCATGCACTCGGCAGGAAAGGAAAGAATTTCACATATGCAAATTACCAAATTCACAGAAAATATAAAGAAAATGTTTTATATATGGAAAAGATCCTTCATGGAGATTGTCTGTCCTTTTTTGAGGTTGATATTATTTAAGAGGACTGTGGATAAGGGAACACCTTGACAAACTTCCTTTTCACTGTTTGGCACAGCTGACCCAGAAGGTTACAGAAGCCACAGTCCAGGAAGGTTTCCTGGCTGTTTGACCGTCTTTCTTCTTTTCAGACTGTCTACCAGACTGCTTTTGACTTTTAGAGCCTTTGCCAAGTAATCTTTCTGAGAACCAGGATAGGTCACATGGTAGATATTTAGGTTTATTTGTAATTAAAAATTTTGAAATATGAAGATCCTATTTTGGTGTTTGTTCTGTTCCAATTTCAGTTGCTTTCTAAATATTAAAATTTTTTCCTAAAATAGTGGTAGGGATGTATTACTCAATTCTGCTATGAACTACCTTGCTTATGTCAATGATTATAGCATTTTTTCCAAGGAAAAAACCCCATGTATCTATCTCAGCTAGTGTGCTGCAGGAGGTAGAATTCTTGGAATAGAAGTGTAGCATGATAATTTTACACATACAGCTTGTGGCAAAGATTACATAGGATGAAAGTGCTTTCTTGACATAGAGAGAAAGCTGTAGACTATCTGCTTTCACTGGAATACTGTCCACTAAGTAACGTTTGAAAACTGGCATCTTTTCCTTTGTAAAAAGTGTTGAAAATCTTCCATGTCTAATTTGAAAAAATCATAGAAGCTTATATGCCATCCATACAAATAGTGATTTTTATTGTTTTTTCTTTTATTTATAATTCTCTTTGGATGCTAACCAGGGAAGCTGGGCACTAGAGCTGGCAAGCTAAGGAATGTTTTTTTCTCCCTAAAGAACATGCACTTCAAAATGCAACAAGCCAGGGCAAAGAAGGTGTCATAAATGGAAGAAAGAAGACACGAGCATTTTGACAGTGTTGTGTGGTTATTTAATGAAGTATGGCCATATCTGAGTTGGTTTTATTTTACTTTGGTAGTTTGAGGTTTTTGAGGAGTTAGAAAGCATGAACTTTATATGAACTATGGTTTTCTGGGTGCCTGATGGCTGAGCTGCAAGGCTCTCAGGCTGCAAGTAATTGAAAAGACAACATATATTGGTGTGTCAGGAAACATCACTTACAACTTTTTATGCTGCATTTAGACCTTATGGAAACTTAACAACAGACACTCCCTCAGGTCTAGAATAGCCATTATGAATGGACTCCTACAAACAAGAAAACAAATACTGACTTTTTAAAAAATTATCCTCTGGAAAACAAATTCGGTAAAGTCAGTGGAAAAGTAGAACATTAAGGGATTTTTTATGATTAGCACAGCATGTTTTCAATAAAACGTAGTCCTTGAATTTGTGTTCAATACTTGAGATGAGGGATGAGGACTGGGGTAAATGACTCTCCTCTTATTTAGTCACGATTTAATTACTATATCTACATGAAGGGGGAAGAACAACATGCTCGAATTTCTAAGTGTGTGAATTGTGCCCTGCAAAACATTTCCTAACAGGACTCACGAAACTGCAGAGCTGTTATTCTAAGGTCCAAGAGGTGAAAGAGTAACTTCTGCCTCCATTTTTTTTTTTAAATACGGTAGGTCTTTAACTCTATGGGTTTCAGAATTACACAGATTCAGAATTAAACAGATGAGATAGGTTCTTCAGTTTATTTCACAAAGGTTTAAGACAGCACAGTTCTACGAGTCATCTGAAAATTGCAGGATTGACAGGCTGTTAAAGGGTATAACTCTTTTGCTAAGGTTGATGAATTTGGAATACTAAGAGTCTTTCTCAAGTCTGTCTTAAACATTTTTATAGTCAGAAGATAAGGGATATTGAGGCTGTTTTCTTATTATCAGTTCCTCAGTAAAATAATTTAAAAAAAAAAAAAAAAAGCTTCTGCAGGAACAGAACAAAGGACTGAACACTATTTTTCTTAGGGAGGTTCATCTCAAATTCAATTTCATTCTTGTGAGAAACTATCTTAATCTCGCTGGCTGATTTTTATGGACAGGTTTCTGGAGAGTAAGACAGGGTCTTAAACTCTTAAACATGCTAGAGTTGATTGATTTGTGCAGAAAGAAGTTTGAAATTACATACTTTGTCCTTTTATCTTTTAAAAAGGATCTTCTAGGAAATGCCAAACTAGTATTTTATTGGTGATTGCTCTTTTATAGACAGTCATTAAAAAATCAAAAAAAAAACCAACAACAAAAAAGCTATCCCAGAATGATTCAGGAGAATATTTTGAATTAAAGTAGTGTTGCAACTTCATAAATGGAAATCCTCTTACAATTAACTGAAGCTTAACTTCCTACTGAGGCAGCATGCATTGTCTTGGTACCTCGATAATACATGTAGAGAGCCATCTGGAGCTCATTAACAGGAATTAGAAAAATTGTGAAGAAGGAATGCTAAAGAAATATCTGCCACAAAACAACTTGTGAGCAGCAAATGATACCATAAAAATATTACCTCTCTGCCTTGCCTGGCACTTTAATTTCTGGACTGGGCAACAATCAAAAAGAAGTGACTGTAAAAAGGATATATCTGATTAATGTTTTCAGAATTGCATCAACATCTTACCTTAAAGTGACTTCTTTCTGGGTGATGTATACTCTAATTTTTTCAAACAAAGCACTAAAGCCCTAAATCTTCAGTTCTTCTCTCTCTCCATTTTTTTTTGTGTGTGTTTGTTTTGCATGTGTAGAAGTATTTAACAATCCACGTGCTCTTGTGTCTGTGTATTCATTGCATTTGTTCTGCTAAACTATAGTATGTGCAACAGAGAATTTGTTCAACATTTCCAAACTCTGAGAAATCCCACAATTCAGTAGTAAGGAATATTTTTTTTATCTTTGTGGAAAAGAGTGGTATAGAAATAGCTTCATCAGCTGTATCCATTTCATATAGAACTGCAGGAGCTGGTTGTCAGCAGGGAACAAAATCAGACCATACCAGTTTTTAGTTTCCTTAACTCATAAGCACTGCAGGAAGTCAGATCTCATGGTGTTACTTGAGGTCTATATGGAAACAACAAGAAAATGGTCGCCATAAAGTAAAAAAAAATAAGATAAAACCAGAATTCTTTGCAAGTAAGCAGTAACTAACTCTGCAAATCTATTTAGCTGGATATATAACCATCTGTATTATAAGTGATTTTTTGTTCATTTTGGTTGTGAATAATAAATGAGTGATACACTTCACATATGACAGTTTTTTCTTAATACTCTATAGTACTAAGATAGTTTTTTTCTTATTAGATTTTGAGAAAGTAACTCTGGAATTCAGAATGTTTTAAAAAGAGCAGTGGAGGAGATCTCAAGAGACTGTTTATTTATGAGCCTGAAACAGCAGGATTTCCTGGTAAAATAAACTCAGAATTTTTATTTTATGAAATGCCAGATGCGTTTCTAAAGCTGTAGAAATAGGATCCACATTGTGGTTTTCCAGAACTATCTGATGATTTTTTAAAATTTTTTATCTTTGCAATGAAACTTAACACTGACAGGCTTTATTGTAATACTGGCATGTTACTATTGTTACAGAGGATGTAATGACCTTAAATTGAGAAAAATTTTGAAGGTAAAGGGAAAATAAGATCCAACTTTAGTACAAGTTTATTGAGTGTAAGTCATGCCAACATAAGTGGTAGGGGGAGTAGGAAATAAAGAAAGGACTCTAATCAACTGATGTAATACTTCATGAGATGTCATAAAAATGGAAAAGAAATAATAGAAAAGGTCACCAAGAGTTTTTTTGAAGGAAGAGTTCATTGACACAAATTTACTGCCAGATTTTAAATGTTCCCTCCTCGTATTCACTTTGTTATTTACTTTGCATGTTATGAAATTTGTTAATGCATAAGGTGTCTCAGGTGAACTCTAGGACAGTAACAGAAGGTCAGTGGTAATTAGGGGTACAAAAGACTCAAGACATGAATGCAAAAACTAATTCTGGAATTTCTGCTATCTGGAATTTATACTCTGAAGTTAAAGAAGACAGACCTGAGTGTGGTAGGTGAAGACAAAAACATGATCCAGTCACTAAACAATTTAAAGTATCAGAGAGGGTACAGGTGCTGCTGCCAGTATTTCATCAGTCATGAAACCTTCTTGCCAGTGGTGTGGCCATCTGAGCTGTAATGAGTGCAGTGATGGCTGTGGGCAGAAATTAGGAGATTGAAGGAGCTCATCTTATAATAAAACCAGTGTGGCATGGTCAGCTCAAGCCAATGCTTTGTTGTCATTATGGGACAATAAGTCTTCTGTCAAAAAGCAATCCTCAGAAAACTGGAATAAATGGGAGAGGAGGAGGGAGGAGCAGGAAGAGTTATTAGTGATCAATGCAATATTTGTGAAATCAGCATACTGTAATTTCTGAACATATGTAGGACTTCTGTAATAGTGTCAAGAAACAAAAAAAGCAGTTAACAATGTGTCACATATATTTGGGGAATTAAAGGAACCTAGTAGCAAGGGACAGATTTGAAATATATCTTGATATTTCAGTAATCCATTTTTTTTTACTATAAAACATACATTAGAAATACCTTAACCATTTGACATTAGAAAGGGAAATGTTTGAACTTTTTTCCCTTTATCTATCAAGGTAGATATGTAGCCAAAAATTTCAGTGATTTAGGTAAAAGAACACCTAGACACATGAATTGTACAGAAAAGAAAACTAACTGATTTCTAATTTTTTTTTTTTTTTATATTTTATTAACTTAATCAAGCCATAAAATGAGGAAAGAAAGGTATTGAAGTAACCCACAGCAAGCCCAGCCACATGTTAGCTTCTAGCAATTTTTGAGATGTAGTCAAGGATGCTTTAAAAACTTCTAAGAGCAAAATGCAGAATTTTGGCTCAGAAGCAATGAGTTACTTCTCTGGACTTTTAACACATAGCTACAGCTGAAAATCTTACTATTTTCCCAACTAAATTTTGCAGAACTTTTCATAAATTAATTGGCAGAAAATGCAGCTTAGAATCTTTTTCTTGAGTTAAAATTGTCAATATGCAATTTATTTAGGTGTTACAAAATAATTAATCTGTATGTGTTGTGGGGTATTTGTTTGGGATTATTTTTCCCTATTAAGTCTAATACTAATGAAGACTTTGAGTGCTGGGTGGGCGAGGGCCTTTTTTTTTTAATGTTTGTATAAACTGTGGTATTTTCTGACATTTGCAGTAACTGCATACTGGCAAACTGTCTGAGAAAGATGACTTTTAATCTTGTCATTTCCAAAGTTCATGCTCAAGTTTATATGGTCAGGGTCTCAGAGCCATTCAGGGGAGAAACATCTGAGTTCTAACTGCATACCATATGAATTATCCATGATGGATACTGTAATTGTTCCTGGAATATGCTTCAACTTGTTGTGTATAATGAAAAAAAGAATAATTTGAAAGAATGGATTTTCCTGATTTTGGGAAAGGAAGGCAGGAAAAATGAGAAAGAAACAATATACAGCAAATGAAGATGATCAAGGTGCATTTTCTATTCTATAGTGTTCCTCAAAATAACCCTAAACAACAATCTAACTAACATCCCCTCAGAAAAAAAAAAAAACAAAACCAACCTAGAAACTCTCCAACCCTCCAAAAACAAATAAAACTTTGACTTCCAGTTTTTCTATTGGTCATATTTCACAATTCATCTAGTAATTAACAATTTTGATTACAAATCTGTGTTTAACTGAAGGTTTTTCAAACAACTTTTTCACAGAAAAGATTTCGCTGTCATTTTCAATAATTTAAGAGAAAAAGAGAAAAATCTACCCCATCCAGCTAAACAGAAAATGACTCTGAGATATAAACTTTAAATGAAATAAGGAGCTATTTTAGCAGTCGTATCTAGCTAAAAGACAGGTATATTTCTTCTTCTTTATGAATTGATATAATATTATACTCTTAGTTTTGGATATACCATGTTTGTTTTGGATATTTGCCTTATTATGAGAAATTGAGCTTCAGATATAATAATTAATCTTCATCGATTATAATTTCCATTTCAGAAAGCAAATGTGAACGCTAAAACAGGATTCATTTAAAGCTTTAAGTGTATTCATAGTGATACTAAATATAAAGAGCTCATCACTTGCCAGCAGGCTAGCAAAGTTGAAGGACACTTTGAAACTACCCAACTGACTTAATACTCTTTTATAAAGTCATATTACTTCAAGACTAAGAACTTGAATATAATTGTTCTTTTTTATTCTAATCTCATTTGACTATGAAAAAACTTTTCTATTTAACCTGGAATTCTTGAAATGCTGGAAAAATAGCCTAAACTCTGACAGGTTTGTGTGTTTGAGCTCCAATCTCTAAAGTGTGGTGCTACAATTTGCCTAGAAGGATAAGAATAAATTAAATTATGGAAAAACAACTTTTACTGAGGTTTCAAAGTACCTCTGCAGTAAAAATAAAATGTAAACTAACATATTACTTGGTGTATCTCCATATTGAGGAGAATAAACATTTGTATCTATTAAACAACAAATTGTAGTAATTAATAAAATATGTATTTTTATGACTCGGCAAGATTGATGTATCTTGTAACCAGTTTTAATATGGAAGAACAGGATAAATGTACTCATTTCTCTGAAAAGTGTTCCACGTTCACAGTGATGAACTTGATGGTTCATTCGTTGTTGAAATAAAAATTCTCTGTGGGAGACTGTCTAAACTAATACATCCACTGAACACTTGCTATATTAACAGTATTTCCCATGGCTATGCTAGCACAGCAGAAAATAAGACAGTAGCATTTCCTTCAGTGTCTGTCATACTTTGGGAAACTTTGAAACTATTTACTTCAAAACAACAACAACAACAGCAACAAATCTAAAAATCTATTAATTCTAACATAATAGAATACCGTTAATTGTTTTTGTCCATTGAGGACTAAGAAGTACAAGTGTCCTGGTTCCGGACAGTACAGGTTCAATTTTTGCAGTAGCCAGGATGGGCATGGCCAGGACACAGCGATTATTCTGTACCACCTCACATCATTTTTCAGGGATGGGGAAAGGAGTCCCTTCCTGGTCACAGAGCATGGCAGCACTGTGGCATATGATCAGGGATTTCTCAGTGGTGAGTTCTATTGAATGAATGATTCACCTTTTGTACACTTCGGTCAGTATAAATATTGTTGTTGCTTCTGCTTGTTTTCCTATCTCATTGCTATTTCCAGTAGATTGTTCTCATCCCAACATCTGATCTTTGCCTTTGTACCTCTAATTCTCCTCTCCAGCTCTCCTGAGGGAAAAAGGAATGGGGAGGGAGAAGTGAGTATGTGAGCAGTGCATGATTTGGAGTGTTTCAGTGGAAACACTAAATTGGGAAATATCATTCCTAAACCACAGCATCAAGTTGTATATACATTTGGATACTGCTTTGAGGTTCTTTTTGATGGTTTCCAAATGTTTATTTGAGGCTTTTTTTCATTTTTCATTGTTGGGTTTTTTGCTTCTGAGTTGTTTTTGTTTTGTATTTTTTTTGTTCTGTTTTGAGGTTTGCTTGTTTATTTTTTGTTTTAGGAGGAGTTGTTGTGATTTTTCTTTTGCATTTTTAGCTAGAACAAAGGATGACGTGACTTGATTTTCATGAAATTTGCCATCCATGGTGTATTCTTAGAATATTTAAATTAGGTTCAGATAAATTCTCAAAGCTTTGGTCTAGATCAGACATCTTTAAGTTATGCTGTAACAAACCTCAGCAAAGGAGATGGACTGACTCCCTATAGAACTTCCAGCCTGATTTCTACCGGTTGCCAGAAGAAGGGAATGGTCAAAAAGAATGGCAAGATTGCTTTGTTCCCTTAGAAAGGCCTGCCATACAGATATTAAGAGAATTGCAGCTTCTGAAACATTTTTGGAAGAAGAAACGTCTTTAAGATCCAGAAATCTTGTCTCACCCTGACATTACATTTTGGACAATCACATTTTACAGAATTGCAGAAAAACAATTAGGGTTGGAAAAGACCTCTGAGATAATCAAATCCAAACTTTTAAATCATCCAATGAAATTCAGAATGCGGTAAAAGACAGACATAAAACTTTTCTGTTCAGAAATGATACAGTCCACAATTACTGTGTTTTCACTATTCATTTTTCTTGCAATAGAATAAATCCTAAAATATTTCCCCCCTTCCAACTCTTGCTAATGAACAGAGAGGTTTGTGGTTATCAGGCAGCTGCTCTTGTGAACTTAACAAAGAATTACTTAAACTGCAATCTTTTCTTCAAAGAAAAAATCTACTGAGTTTTTTACGTAAATTGCACAATGAGACCAAGAAATTCAGTGGTCTGGGAGGCATCAGTCTCGATGAGTGGTTTTACTTTCCATGAGTAGAAGCACACTGCAGCTGCTCAGAACTTGCTATACAGGTTTCAAAGGAAATATCAAAACTAAAGGCAGATTATTGGCTGTGTTAAATTTTAACTGTGTTAAATGAGTTCCCTACTGAACATTGTGAAGATAAAAATTCAAAGCTTCTCTTCTTCATCATCCAGGGGAAAGATTTAACTTTCACTTACCCACAGTCTTCTTTTAACTACTTGATATATATAGACCACATGATTGCTATAACTATTCTGTTATACTTCAAGGTATCCTACCTGCCTTTTCACCTTCACTTTATGCTTAAATGTAACTTTTATTTAATTAATTTACATTGTTCTGTGGGAAATTGAAGGAAGGGAAACTGCCTATACTGGTATGTAAAAGCACTTATGTGCTGTAAAATGTAGGCAGAAAAGAATTCTATCCTGCAAAGGACAATGTGCTAGGTTTCAGAAAAATCAGTCTTTTGTTACAAACCTTGGGATGTAGTCTGATTGTTGTTTAGCCTTCAGTGCTGTCAGAATGAGAATATGCAGGTGTTTAAATCAAAAGCAACTATGGCTTTGATAGTCCTTGGTAATGTTTACACCAAAAGTTTCAGTCAAGTCAAAACCTTAAGGTCATTATTTGATGAGGGAGGTTTTTCTGCAGCATGTCTGCTCTCTATGGCGGAGGTGTGTATAGCTGTGTCAAGGAAAGCCAGTATAACACTAAAGTCAAAATTCATGCTGTGATTTCATTTTCCTGTATACAGAGTGAACACAGAGAATGGTTTATAGCATATTTATTCCCAATACCTCGCTGTTCAATTGCGTTAAAGCGAATGGAGATCCACCAGTATGCTAAGTGATCTTCATGTGTGTTTTTTTATAGAAAGTACCTTCTGTCATATTTTCGCTGTTTCTTCAGACAGTGGTAGATCACTAAATGACTATAGCATTCCTAAGTCAGCAATTTCATTGAATTTGGAATATTTATTTGGTACTTTTATCTCTAGTGTCACCTAGTTCTAATAATGTATTTGTCATCTATATAACATAATTAAAAATACAAGAGTAACTGTAACCTCCAAAAGTATCCCTAATAGCAGAATAATGATGCCAGCTGTATGTGTTTGAAATTACTTCAGTATTTTGTACATTGTCTTGCATGACATAATACCAAGTAGAAACAGAGCATTTTTTGCTTTATTACAAAAAATGTCAGGAGCAATTAGAGTATAGCAAAGGAGCTATTTTTTTACCTAGATGTCTAGAGGATTTTGATTTAAATAAATCTCCTGTGGAGACAGGTTTCTGAAGAAAACAATATTGAGTAGACTGTACTGGAATAGTATGTTTGTCTTATGCTGCACTATAATAACAAAAGACATAAACTTTTAATGATGTCCCAAAGTTCTAGTACATCTAAGGACATTCCAAGTTCTACATTTACATTGTATAGGTTTTCTCTAAGAGATTCAGTATTTCTTTACTACAAACAAGCACTATTTTCCCTGAAAGTAAATGAATTTTGGAACCAGTGAAGATGAATTATGGGGAGTACTAAAAGTTTCAATTTCCTTTTCTTTACATTATTTTTAGGAATGCAATGAAGTCCTCCAGTGAAGTCTAAACTCTCAGATGGGAATTGAAACCTAATCTCACAGACTGGAATTTATGTGACGAAAAAGGTATCTGAGAAAAAGGTGTCTCAAAATGAATTTGATGAACAAATAAAGGAATGAAAAGAACGAAAGAACAAAAGAAGGAACAAAAGAAAAAATGAAAGAAGAAAATAAAGAACGAATGAAAGAAGGAGAGAACAAAAAAATAAAAAAAAGAATGAGTGAAAAATGAGTGAAAGAATGAGAAAAAATAAACAAATGAAAGGAAGAAGGTAAGAATGAGAAAATGAGCAAAAGAACTAATGAGAAAATGAACAAAAGAAGAGTGAAAAACGAGAAAAAGGACTAGTGAAAAACGAGCAAAAGAACAAGAAGATGAATAAGAACGAATGAAAGGAAGAACGAAAGAACGAGAAAATTAACAAAAGAACAAGTGAAAAATGAGCAAAAGAATGAGAAAATGAGCAAAAGAATGAGTGAAAAATGAGTGAAGGAACGAGAAAAAGAAAAAAATGAACAAATGAAAAATGAACAAAAGAACAAGAAAATGAATAAAGGAAATAAAAAAGGAAGTATGAAAGAATAAGAAAACAAAAGGATGAACTGAAAATGAATAAAAGACCGAATAAAAGGAGAAATGAAAGAATAGGAAAATTAAAAAAACTAATGAAAAGAAGGAACAAAAGAACAAGAAAATTAACAAAGGATGAAATATAAAAAAGAAAAAAAGAATAGAAAATTAATAAAAGAATGACCAAAAAAATGAATGTAAAGAAAGACTGAAAGAAAAAAAGAATGAAAAAATGGACAAAATTATGAATGAAAAAAATGAATGAAAGAACAAGAAAATTAATAAAAAGAATGAATGACAGGAAGAACAAAAGAATGAGAAAATGAGAAAAGAATGAGCGAAAATGAACAGAAAAATGAAAAAAGAATAAAGTGAACGAATGAAAGGAAGAACAAAAGAACAGGAAAATGAGCAAAGGGACGAGTGAAAAATGAGCAANATGAACTGAAAATGAATAAAAGACCGAATAAAAGGAGAAATGAAAGAATAGGAAAATTAAAAAAACTAATGAAAAGAAGGAACAAAAGAACAAGAAAATTAACAAAAGATGAAATATAAAAAAGAAAAAAAGAATGAAAAAATGGACAAAATTATGAATGAAAAAAATGAATGAAAGAACAAGAAAATTAACAAAAGATGAAATATAAAAAAGAAAAAAAGAATAGAAAATTAATAAATGAATGACCAAAAAAATGAATGTAAAGAAAGACTGAAAGAAAAAAAGAATGAAAAAATGGACAAAATTATGAATGAAAAAAATGAATGAAAGAACAAGAAAATTAATAAAAAGAATGAATGACAGGAAGAACAAAAGAATGAGAAAATGAGAAAAGAATGAGCGAAAATGAACAGAAAAATGAAAAAAGAATAAAGTGAATGAATGAAAGGAAGAACAAAAGAACAGGAAAATGAGCAAAGGGACGAGTGAAAAATGAGCAAGGGAATGAGAAAATTTATAAAACGAATGTAAGGAAGAAGGAAAGAACAAGAAAATGAGCAAAAGAAGAAGAGAATTAAATTTTTCAATCATATGTTTTATTAGTATTCTCATACCTTCGTTTATTTTTCTCTGGTCCTTCAGCCCATTTTCTCTTTCTGAGGGTCATATATCACCCTTTTTAATTCTTTTTCCCGTCCTTTTGTTCTTCATTTCATTAGCTCATTTTATTATTTTTTCTGTCCTTTAGAACATTTTATACTCAATTTCCTGCCCATTTTCTCGTTCTGCCCTTAATTACATCTTTTTAATCATCTTCTTGTTCTGTCATTCATTTTGCACTCGTTCTTTTTCTGCTTTTCTCATTCTGTCGTTCCTTTTGCACTCGTTCTTTTTCTGCTTTTCTCATTCTGTCGTTCCTTTTGCACTCGTTCTTTTTCTGCTTTTCTCATTCTGTCGTTCCTTTTGCACTCGTTCTTTTTCTGCTTTTCTCATTCTGTCGTTCCTTTTGCACTCGTTCTTTTTCTGCTTTTCTCATTCTGTCGTTCCTTTTGCACTCGTTCTTTTCCTGATTTTCTCGCTATGTCATTCATTTTGCACTCGTATNTTATTAGTTTTCTCATTCCTTCGTTCATTTTCCTCTGGTTCTTTAGCCCATTTTCTCTTTCTGACGTTCATTTATCACCCTTTTTAATTCTGTTTCCCGTCCTTTTGTTCTTCAT
>VYXF01012283.1:106438-122121 GCA_013397295.1 Polioptila caerulea | reverse complement strand
TCACTTTTGTGACCAGTGACAGGTCTCGAGGAAGCAACATGAAGCTGAGTCAGGGAAAATTTAGGCTGGATAACAGCAAAAAAGTTCTTCCCCCATGGTGTGGCTGGGCACTGGAACAGGCTTCCCAGGCAAGTGGTCACAGCAGAAAGCCTGACAGAGTTCAAGTGTTTGGACAACATTCTCAGGTCCGTAGTGTGACTCTTGGAGTGTCCTGTGCAGGTTCAGGCATGGGGCTCGATGATCCTTGTGGGTCCCTTCCAACTCAGCATATTTTACAATTCTATCATACATTCAGTCTGAAGTTGGCTTTGTGGGGTGAGCAAGGTCTTATCCACTCCAGTAGTATATCCAATGAGAGGTACAGAATCTCAGCCCCAACTGCAGTTAAGCACATTACATGATGGCCAATGTCACCTTTTCTAGCTGGTCATCTGTCTCACTTACAGAAAATCTTGACTTCATTTACTTACACTGAAGAAAATATTGAAAGCTGTGAAAGAGAACCACAAGTGTTTTTAAGAACTAAAATGAT
Source organism: Polioptila caerulea (assembly GCA_013397295.1). Lineage (NCBI taxonomy): Eukaryota > Metazoa > Chordata > Aves > Passeriformes > Certhiidae > Polioptila > Polioptila caerulea. The sequence goes on along the minus strand of VYXF01012283.1, from coordinate 121,589 downwards.
GACACAAACAGAGAAAATGCAGATAGTTGTAGGGCAGACATATTAGGCAGTTCAATTTCAGGTTACTAAGTCAGACTGGGTCTGGTGGCACTTCTCCAGCTGAGAATCATCATGAGGATAGGACACTCTTTTTCACATCCTTTTCACCCCTTTTTGTCCCAAAAAGAAAATATTTCAGAGGGAGAGCTGTTAAGCTTCAGCAATTGCCTCAGAATGTTTGGGAAACATTCCTTCATTGTGGCTACACTGCTCCACAACTGGCGAGCTCTACTCAGTTCCTCAATTCCCAGTCACAAACTTGGCTTTTTGTAACCTGAGTGATTCAGAAACAGGAAGAATAAATCTCTCTTTTATTTTATGGATTCATAGAATAATTTGGGTAGCAAGGGAACTTAAAGATCATCTAGTTCCAATACTCCTGCCATAGACAGGGATACAATCTTCTAGACCAGATTGCTCAATGCCTCATCCAAGCTGCCTTTGATCATCTGTTTTAGAAGAAGAAATGTTCACGAAAATATTATTTTACATCAACTAAACATATGTTTTCAAGTGACATTAAATAAATAAATACATTCAGACAATCAAGTATATCCGCTTAGATATTTTTATTATAAATTAATATTTCTTGTTTCTATCATTCTGCATTCACACTCAGCTATAGAATAAGTTTTGTTTGTGCATTTCCCAGAAATTGCATTCAATAATACAAGTTTTCTAGTTTCTTACTTCTTGCTTAGTTATGTCCTTTTTACTAATGTTTTGAAAGTGAAGTCAAAATAACAGTAAAAATGCACAGAGAAAAATTCCCTTGAACCATAGATAGAGTTGTTGTCAAGAATATTTATTAATTTATATTCTGTAAACAAAAAGGGGATTTTATGTTGAGTATGAAATAGATTATATTCTTGCACATTTGTTTGCTTTGTTTTATGCTTTTATTGCTTTCATTTCAGAACCAACGTGATAAACAAGGACTGTTGCTTGGCAACTTCAAATATTTCCTTTTTAAATTCAATGCTCATATGTTGCATTGTAATGTAAGTTCAGTTCATACTGTGTGATGAGCTATTGGAAAATAATTAGCTTCTTTATTGGACTAATTTCTCAAAAATGTATTTTGTCTATTATTTGTCTAGGGAGAAGGAATTTTTCAAAGTCATTCATCTATAGAGATTTTGTTAAAAAGGCAATTTATTATCTTACATATTGAAGAATTAATTTTTCATTAATAACCATTTAAGTAGAATTTATTTTCCTTAGTGTATATAGAACAATCTTAAATCTTCTATAGTTTAAATGCACCCCAAGTAGAGTGATTCTAGCTTTTATCCCTCTAATGAGTGCCCAGTGATACAACCTCTTCTTGCTGTATAGTTACACTTTGAAATTTTTGCATTTTGTGTGCAAAACAAGCTAGGCTTTTATTTATCAGTTCAGTGATATAAAATTAAGAAGCCATTCATTTTCTTCTAGTGGAAGAAGGTGTCCCAACAGTGTTTGATGTCTAATAAAATTAACCTGTCATTAATGACTAGTAAGATTATGTGGCCATTCATACAAGTAGAGCTATATGGTTATTATTTTGACCATCTATCTTATTTGAAAGCTTGTATTTTTCTCTTCAACAAATTGTGAATTTTTTCTTGTAAAAGACTATGTGTATATTTTTTCCAGGAATTAGAAGTCACTGGATTAATTTAATTATTATTTTTTATGTTGATTAAAATTTGAAATTGATTGTACCTATTATTCATTTTCTAATTGTTCCTGGAAACAGACTTAGGTAGTAAGATTCTAAGATACAAAACAGCAGACACAAATTTTCCCTCCTCACTAGTGGGTCACATTTACAATCTGGGTTTTTTTGGGTTTGTTTGTTGTTTTGGTGTTTTTAAAGTGTTTTTGTTCTGTGTTTAGGGACAACAAGATTTCTGCTTTTTTGGTGGATTAGTTATTGTGGTTAGAACCAAGACTTTCAGCAGAAGAAAATTGTGAACGATTGCTGCATTGTGACAAAAGGGTTGTTCGATATAACGAAGTGAGAATGGATGAAAGAAAAATGGAAATTCTTATTTAGGGCTCATGTTAAATTTGTGGGCTGTCATAACTTGGTATTTATACTGAAGAAAGGGAAAGGACTGGAGATCTTTATTACATAATAGTATGCATCTGCTGTTTAAATATTAATTACCATATCTGGGGCATTTCTAACAAACAGTATTTCCCAATAGCAAGGAGCTGGCAGAAATTTAATAGGCAAAGATTAACATATTTTCTTACAATTTATTAATTGGAAATTTAGGTAGACTAAGTTGCTGGTTTGTTTTTTCCCCTGAACTTTTCTTTGAAGAAAAGTAGATCTTGAGTTAACTCTCTGGTAGAAGGGCAGCATTCATTAGATTATACTTGCTCAATACCAGCATTTTATACCGTGTATCATGGCACAGATAAGTCTGGAATTTCATATTCACCAGGAGAGATTCAGTGAATGTATTTTCCTAAATAGCTTTTTTATTTTTTTAGTGGAGAGGAGATAACTGTTAATTTTGAATAAGAATTGGTAATAAATATGTTGCTGCTTTAATTACCTTCTGACTTCAAAGGGTAGAAAAATTTCTAAATAAATTAAGATATAAGCAAAAATGTTCTTAGTACTTTCTTTAGTCAGAAATTGCAGCTGTCAATTACTTTCTTTTTTAGTCATACACTGCCACTCAAAATTTGGTGACAAATACTGCCTGTTTTACAATTTTGTGTAGTCATCCACTTCTTACTGAAGGTAGAATCTGTTAAGGGGAATAAACTTGTAGATGTTGGCATTCTTGATTTAGAAAATGACTTTGAAAATTGCAGAAAGATGAGTTGCAATATTCTCTATGCTATTTTAAGTTGTCAAACATAAAAAATGTTTAATGAAAGCCCATTTAGGGAAAAAAATCCACCAATCACCCAAAAACTTATTTTACTTTCAACTTATACAGTTTGTCACAAGCATGTACATGAAAAGATTTCAAATCACAGTGATTTCTGATTTGATTAACAGCTACATTTTTCGAAATATGAAAAATACAGCAAAATACTCTTATCAGTGGTAGTCACTGGGAACATAATTTCCAGAGTTTAACATAAACTCTAGAAACATTTTGTAGCTCAGAATATTCTTATTTGGCAAATCATTTAGTAACTTTTTCAAAACCAGTTTTTTTTGTTTTTCTTTCTCTTTTTTTTTCCTTTTTTGGGGGGCAGGGGACGTTGGTTTGTTCGGTTGATTTTGGCTCTTTGTCTGGTTTTGTTGTTTGTATTTGTTTGGGTTTGTTTTGTTTTGTTTTCTTCTTTGGTTTCTTTTCTATTTCTGAATAGCCAGTATAAAATGAATTGATTCTCTGCTGCGTTTTTTTCATGCCAAGCTCTACAGTCTAACATCTGATTACAATATAAATTTATGTGGCTTGTTATTAACTCTGTATGTATTTTGCACATTTCAGGAAAAGGCACTTGTCTAAGAAACAAAGGTAGCTTGTAAATCAGGAGAAGATTTCGAACATTGCCTGAAGTTATAACAAGATTTAATCTTGCAGTTTCTCTTAAGTTATATATACAGTAAACATAGTAATTAACAATTTAGTTCAGATTTCTTAGCAGTAGCCCTTGAAATTCCTGTGGTTCTGCTTCGTACTCTTCATGAATTTGAACTGGTTGCTGATTGCACACCTGCATGCACCTTTCTCCATCTAGATTCATTTTGCTCAGGTGTTCTCCATAGAGAACTTTTACAGCACTTCTAGAGCATGTGCATTCTTATTCCTTGGTTTAGCTGCATTAATTTTTTTTTTGTCTTCTACTTAAAAAAAAAAAACAAAAACAAAAACCACTGGGGATGCAAAAATACTTTTCTGTATAGGTGGTTATTCTCATGAGAGAATGTAAAATACTATGTTAATATTGTTTCTTGAGAAATGCAGAATGGGATATACATGTTTGGTATTACAAATATATTTGGAAAAGAAAGGGTATCTTATGCAGCTTTTGATGATGGAGAAGACATGAAAGATGACTCTACATATTCATACCAAATCTTACTGATTTAGGGATTAGTTCTTAAAATTTAAGTTTTAATATGATTATCTGTAATTTGGTAATCTTATTAGTGACTTTAATGCAGAGAAGGTGAATTCTGGTTTTAGAGGTTCTCGGTCTATGTCTACCTACAGCATTTCTGCTTTCTTCCAGAAAGAATCTACTTACATCTATCTGGTAGAGTCCAAGTTTTTGGGGTTTTTTTCTTTCCCTCTCTTCCCTCTCTTCCTCCCTTCAAAATGTTAATATTTCTCCTATGGAGCACTTTACATTCCTTTGAATTCTGAAAAGATAAACATGTAACAATTCTGCTTCCATTTTAGATTTGATTTTTTTTCAGTTGGTACTCTAATCTGTGGAATGTTATGTGTCAAAACAGATAAGCTGGGTTGAAAATTGAATTTTTTCTTATCCATATATTTATCTTTTAACATTTCCTTTTTTCATTGGACCTGCTGAAACATACATTTAATTCTTCCCTTTCATTCATCAGTATTAGTTCATAATTCAGATGAATCAGAGGACTGCTTCTAGAAAGAAAATGTGCATGTCCTATATTTTATAAAAAAGGTAAACTCTTTGAGTTTTGATCCTTTTTATTGCAATTGAAGAGAAAGATGTTTGTTCTGAATAAAAAGGAAAAATAATGACAGTCTTTAAGAGAAAATGAAACACCTACTGGGAATTAAATGTAAGTCAGTCAAAAGGCTTCTTCTGTGAAGCTGTTGTATCTCCTCCCATGAGGTTGAAATCATCTTATTTGGCTTCCAGGAGGTACAACACAGAATTATTTCTGCCCTAAGAGAAAAATTCCCATTAATTCAAAATGATTTAATGTTGAATTTTTCATACCCTCAGTGATAAAAGCTATAACGATTTTCCCTGCAGGCTACAAAAATATGCAAGTATCATTTCTACATGGTTTCAAAATGCATGCTTGTGTGTGTGTTTATGTGTGTGTTTATATGGTATATGCACAGAAAAAAAAGCTACAAGAAACTGCAGATTCAAATGCTTTTGCCTGTCATCATGTATATGTTTTAATTATTGGAAAACCTGAACTGGTATTTTAAGATAATATCACCCACACTAGCTAGAAAAATCAGGAAGATTTCTACTTAAGATAATTATGAAAAATAGTTGTTGCAGAATGGCATGTTTTTAAGGCAATACAGTGAAAAACGACTGAAAGCCCTGGATGCTCTGCTCATATGTCTTCTTACAATTATGTGGCTTTCACTTTCTCTAAGATATGAAAAGGCCACTTTGCTTTCAAACATAAAGCCATACAGATGGATTTGATATTCTACAGACCCTGCCTCTGAATGTGTTTTTGATGGTACTCTGAACAGTATGGATTATGTCTCTAGACATCTGATCCTACAAGTCTTTCTGTACCAACATTCCAGTTTGGACAGACAATGGCTAAGCAATATTTCTGAGTTAAAAACAAAAAAAAAAAGAAAGACAAAAGATGAATCGTAAGTAATCCATATGCATCACAGTAACAGGACAAAATTGAATTTCTCAGATTAAATTACTTACTATTAGTAGAGCTACTACAAGAAATGGTGTAATTTGTTGACTTAGCAATCCTACAAGCTTTTTTTACAAGGTGTTTACCTCCAATTTGTCACCAGTGATGCTTGTACTCTTCCACATCAGTGAAACTTGCTGCAATTGTCATTTTTCAGCAGTTGCCAGTTTGGTTTCATTAAACTGAAAACTACACAATTTTTAATAATCCAAGAACAAGTTAATGGTGTTTGCTGCAGAGTGCAGCTTGTGCCATCTATGGTTCAAAAATCTAAAAAAACAAGACTAAATGCACTCCCTTTTCTCTTGTCACATGAAGAGGGGAGATTTCCTTGACTCTTAGTATTTGGTTTGTCTATCAGTGTCCCAGGAAAGCTGAGACCCTTCTGCTCAACCAGTCTGTCAGCATCCTATTACTGGGACTCTTCACCAGCAGTTCACCAGAATTGAGAAAGATTTGGCTGACTTGTTCAGGGGCACACACCAACAGCATAAAGGAGACCCCTCTGCAGTGTTTCCCACTTTATGACTCCTAAGTGGGTCTTCCCGTTTAATTATATTCCCTGACCTTTCCACATCTCCTCTCAGACCTAGTTGCTACTTCAAATACTTTCAAGAATACACTGTATCATAATTTACAGGTCTAAACAGCATTCCAAAATAATTATCTGAATTTTTACTCAGAATTATTTGATTCTTACTATTGTTGCCTTTTTCCCAACCTGGAAATTAAACTCGAGATCATTTTAGTAAGGAGGTAATATAAAAGGGGATCTTTATATGAAGCCTTCCAGGAGCAGTTATGGAAAGATGTCCACAAAAGCCCACCCCCAGGGGGGAGTACATTTTTATGGGTTTTAGGAAATTAGCATAATTGATAAAAACACCAATTAGGAGGACAAGTCTTGATGCAATTTACTCTCCAGGTCAAGCCCCTTCTCTGGAGCCCCCCTTCAGCACTGGCTGTACTTTATCCATTAATGCATTTCAAAAAGTTCTCNTATGGAAAGATGTCCACAAAAGCCCACCCCCAGGGTGAGTACATTTTTATGGGTTTTAGGAAATTAGCATAATTGATAAAAACACCAATTATGGAGGACAAGTCTTGATGCAATTTACTCTCCAGGTCAAGCCCCTTCTCTGGAGTCCCCTTTCAGCACTGGCTGTACTTTATCCATTAATGCATTTCAAAAAGTTCTCCTTGGCCTTGGTTCCCAGGAAGAACCAAGAGGGCACTGGGGCCTTGTACCCCTGAGGGCTTGCAGCTCTGGAACTTATTTTGTCTTTCTGCTTAAGGATGGGCCAAGGAAAATAGCTGGGAAAACTAGCTACTAATACAATAGGTGACAGATTTACAAACATATGTGTGAAGAATATACAGAACATAGAAAATAAAAACAGACAAAATCTAAATGGCATCACCGTGGCAACATAAACCATATGGATTTTTTCCTGCTTACCTGATTGGGTGAAAGTAACTTAGATTCTTACTGTGAAAATGTTGTATTTACATGCAGAATTAATTTTTCTTCCCTCTTTTTAAAATTTCCAGATTTAGGAACATTTTGCTTAGGTTATTTCCAGAAAATATATTAAAAAAAAAATATAGAAACAACAAAACTATTGTAAATTTATGTTTGAAGTAACACGAAAAAAAGACATTTTAGACAAAATTTTCCAAGAGCAAAATGCACCCTATGTATCAAATATTAAGGAAATTAGGAAATCAATTTATTCTCCAAAAATCTGCATGTGTATTTATGAGCACATTTGTGTGTTTGTGCACACATATATTTACGAAGTAGTTGAAAAATATTTGAAAGATAGAGAATACATAGTAATTATTCTTTTTGTATCACTGTAGACCTCTGTGTGATTAATTAATGTGGTTTTACTGTTTTTCTTGGACAAGAGCCAATCTGTGTTTAACATGAGATTTAGGAATGATTTCTTACATGTCAATGCTCAATTACTTGGTATTTTATTTGGGCTTACGGTCAGATTTCTGATATTTTCTACAAAGTCTTTACTTTTTTAACTGCTTTACTTATCACAGCATAAATTCCCTGTCAATAAGGATTTGAGAGATTTTTACTCAGTAAAGAATAATTTGTAAATTATTATTTATAATTTTTAAATTATCCTTTTGTGTTGTAAAGGACCTCCAGTGGTCATCTACTCCATCTTCCAGGATGGTCATCTATATCCATCCCATTTTATTTCATACTGGATGGAAATAATCTTTAGTGGTAACTGAATAATATTCTGGAAATTTTAATACGGAGATGTTTGTAGAATATACAAATGAATTAAAAATATATTGTCATAAGTTTGTATTTAAAATATTTACATTTTAAGCAGAAGTCATGCAGTGTAAGGGGAAGAAAATGGAGTTGAATTTACTTATCTAAGTATCCTTAAGGGATCCTCTCCATTAATCAGTACTGCATTCTGATGCATACTCTATATAACCTGTCTAACTCTGTATAAAAATACACAATAAAATCATCCCTGCTCCCATGAATCTTTAAACTGTGTGGTCTGCATACAAAAGAGACAAAGGCACACAGTAATACATTGAACTTTATTAACCAACATAACCAATCCTTTCACACATCATCAAACTAATGATTATCACAGTTTTTTATAAAAATTCACAGCAAAGTGGTGTATGAAAAAACACTTTTTAAGATGGATGGTGAAGAAGTTTGTAAATATTTACATGGAACTTCTGTGATGGATTGACCTTTTCCAGCTGCCACGTCCTACTCAGTTGTTCTGCCTCTGCCCTTCCTCAACAGGACAGAGGAGAAAAGAAGATGCAAATGTTCCTGGTTTTAGGTAAGACAGGGAGATCACTGACAGCTTGAAGACAACATATCTTAAGTACTGTCAGTAGAACAGACACAACTTGAGGAAAAATCACATAATTTAACCAGTAAAAAGTAGAGTTGGACCAGAGGAAACAATGACAAAAAACTTAAACCACCTTCCTTCAACCAAGCTCCCTTTCTTCACAGGCTCAGCTTTTCTCCATCATTCCTAACTCATCTACTTCCTCTCCTCCAGCAGCACAGAGGGATGGAAAATGGGGCTACAATAAGTCCCTAACAGCTACTCCCTCCCCCTCATTTCTCCTCACACTTTTCCCTGCTCCAGTGTGGGGTCTTTCCCATGGGCTGCATCTTCCTTCTGGCCATTTTCACCTGCTGTGATGTGGAGTACTTCACAGCCTGCAGAATGGATATCTAGAACACCTTCTCCACAGGATTTCTCCATCCTGGGGCTGCAGAGGCATCCCTGCCAGGAGTTTCCCTCCTCTCTCTCTCCCCATGTAACTGCAGGGCTGTTTCTCACATGGGTCCCCTCAGGTCTGACTGCCTGGAAGCCTTTTCCGTTCCCTTACTCATCCGTACCCTGCGGTGAGACTTTTGGATCTGGCTGGAACCAGCTGTCTCTGCCTCTACACAGGGACCACCCTTGCTCCCCTCCCACTCTCACTATCAAAGCCTTGCAACTTAAACCAAACAAAATTTTTCAAAGATGTGAGTATATAACAGCAAAGGCATGAAGATTTAAAAAGGAAAAAAAACCCACAAAACAACAAAACAGAACAAAACCCCAAACAAACAAGCTAATTAACTAACTAAACTAACAAAACAAAAACCAACTAAGCAAATAACCCCCACCAAAACCCCAAATCTAACCTAACTAGAGGTTAAAAATTGGCTTCCTGAAATAATTAGAGTTCAAAGTCAGGTTTTTCTTACAAAAATAAAGATGATACACATAGGATAGCCAAAGTAAAAAGTCATCAGTTTATTTGAGTGCCATGGAGAAGAGCAAGACAGCGAAAGAAGATAGAAAGATGAAAAGTCTAAAGCTGAAGTATTTGTTGCAATGTACTAAACAGACTAGGAGAGAAAAACTGAAATTGTCAAGTAAATGGTATACCAAATGAGATTCTGAACGAGCTTTACCTGTGTATTTGAAGAGAAAAGGTCATGGCTTACATATTATGCCAAAAGAGACTTGCCAAACAACAACCACAGTCCATCTCTAAAAGCCCAGAATGAGTCTAAGAAGGGGCTCTAAGTTGATATGGATAACTGAGAAGCACTCTGTTGAAAATGTCAGCAGAGCCTGGAGGCAGAAGGACAGCTGTGCAAACTATCAGGCAGGCAGTTTGGTGGGCAGTAGAGAGGGCAAGGTGCTCCCAGAGACCCGAGAAGGCAGAGGGAATTAGGGCTGGGGTAACTAGGCTAACATCTAAGCTGAGCTTATGAGGTAGGTAGGGAACAGAAGGGAGAAGAGACTAATACCAGGGAAATTCACCTAATACTCAAAAGAAGAGCTTTGTGGAACAAAGTTAGCAGTGATAAATCAGCAGCAGGGTCATGGGAGTCATTTGACAACATATTTTCAAGAACTTTGCCTCTTTATTGTATGGAAAATGTAAAAATGAATAAGAAGGAATTAGTGTGGCTGTCAGCATTTACTTGTTAATCAATGAAAATTCAAACTCTGATTTAAGAGTTAAGATTTAAAAAAAAATGGTGTATGCCTTTTTGTTCAGGATATAGAAACAAGCTGATAAATAAACCACTACCAATTATGACTGTGTTATCTTCTCTCTGAATCATTTTATCCCTGGAGACTTTTTCCTACTTCCAATTTTGAAGAGAGCTTAGTTGTTGACTTACATATCTTTTGCTAGTTCTTTAGTAAAATAATATTTTGTCATGTTTTGTTGCCCTAGCACTCTTTTTTAGCGACAATGCCACTTCCAGTGATTCTTTTCACCCAAATTTTTACTATATTCTCTAACCATGATGTTTAGTTGTGCTCTCTAAAACCTTTCCGACCATTTGTGCACATATACTTTTTTTCTCCAACATTGTTCGCAAGTAACTTCCACGTTGCCAGAGAAGACTTCCACCTCCTGTCTTTTTCTTTTACCATTTTTTCAAGAAATTTTCTTGTTTCTATCTTGGTCATATTTTTAAATTGACTGCAGTTCTAGTGGATACCTGCTTTTGCTGCCAGAAAAGGGCTGCAGAAATACAGAAGGGCCTAGAAGAAGCCATTTGAAGCTGAGGTCACTTTTCTTGTCTAGCCAGGAGAAGAGGACTCTGAGAAGAGATCTCATGGTGGTCCACAACTTATTCACATGGGAAAGCAGAAGGGCAGGCAGTGATCTCTTCTGTCTGATGATAGAGGCAGGACTGAGGGAATGGCCTGTTTCAGGAGAGGCTTAGTTTAGATATTATGGAAAGTTTCACCCAGACAGCAGTTGGGCACCAGAAAAGGCTCCCCAGGGAAATGGACATGGCACAAAACTGCCAGAATTCAAGAAGCACTCAGAAAATGCTCTCAGGCACACAATGTGACTTTTTGGGATGCCTTGTGTGGGGCCAGAAGTTGGGCCTTAGATGATTTTTGACTCTTCCAAATAAGGACACTCTATGATTCTATAAATACTGAATTACAAAAATCAGTCATTGTAACTGAATTGGCCTCAAGCATCAGCATTTAAGATCACATCCTTTGCACTGGTGAAGACCAAAAAACAAAATTACCCTGCCTCTTTTGAGAATTTCTGTGGTCTTTCCCTGGTTTAAATAGGGTAAGTCGAGTCTGCCATTTATCTTGTATGCCCTAACCTCAAAGCATCCCTGACCTCTTTTGCATATTGTTGTCATTGTCCCCTGTGTGATCAAGGAGACAGTAATAACTCAAAATTGCTTTTTTTTCTCATTTAGGTCTGGATTTTCCCTTGAAGAAGATAACGTCTTTTAAGATTAAAGTGGAACCTTAAAAGGATGATTGTATGGTGATCTCTGCAAACTCTTGGTTCATGAAAATTTCAGTCCCTAAGTAGTAGCAGTAGTAGTAGTAGTTCCTTCTAGTAGTAACCTTGGTGTTAAAGGATATTTAGGTTTATACCTCAAGGGAATATAAGCAGTCTACATAATTTACAAGTCTGTAGCTTTATCCCACCAATACTACATTTGACCCTTAATTTAGTTATCTTAGAAATCCTTCCTCTCAATAGAGTTCTAAGTGCTCATTTTACCTATTTCAAATGAAGAGGTATTACTCTAGGTAGCCTAAGGTATCCAGCTGATATGGCTGACTTTCCTTACTAAATTTCTGTCCCAAGTTAGAGAAGGTCTTTTAGATTTCATTCTCCTTTTGTTGCTCCCTTTACTTCACATTAAAAATCTCTTTGCAGTTTATTTAGTTACAGACTTTGTTCATTGTTGATCTTCATTTGACAAAGGTGGTTTTGGTGTGCTTCAAAGGTATCCATATACACCATAAATATTTATGGCAACAAATGTGGCTGATGTGTGGTAGGGTCTACAGATCAGTCAGATTCTTTCTTGACTGCTTTGCCCACCCCTACAGCATTGTGAATTTGTAAGATCTTAGAAATTCTTCAGTGTTCCTTAGCAACAGGGTCAAGTCATCAGGCACAATGATAATTATAATTCTCAAGACTTACAACTTTCTTCTTCATCTTCTCTGTACAAGGTAGGTAGTTTCCATTCTACGTGGAAACTCTCCTCAGCTAAGTTTATATTAAAAATTTTGGTAGAGTTTTATTCTAGTATCTTATATCTTTATAGAGTGGTTTTGCTTGAAAGTCAGAGAATTTGATTTGCTAGCTCAACACTTTTCAAACTAGATTCGATTCTTTTTTGATATAGGAAACTTTAAAAAATTAATGAGAGTATGAACCACCTTTTTGTCTCGATCTTCACTTTTCAAGGAAACACACTTTCTAAAATGAACCAAAAGTATCCTAAGTATCCTAAGAAAATATTGGTCATCCCTTTAGACAGAAAGTCCTATATTCCCTCAGTTTCAGTTAGAATAAGATAAACTACATTTGTTAAGGAAAACCATGGACTATGAACTATAAAACAGAATCATTTCTCTGATCTCTGTCTTCTCCCATCTGCCTCAGAAACTATGATTTCTGTCCTGCTATCATCCCAAAAGCACTTTCACAAGGACTCTGTCAAGTCAGTCTAGCCAGCTAGATGAATGGAGTCATTTTGTCTTTGGGATTCTTCTGCTTTGACACGAGGCAAAAACTAAGTAAATATTCTCATTAGATGAAGTGATGCCAGGAGAATTCCTAATTTTTAATATTCTAGATGACTTACATGTGCCGTATGTCTGTGTTCTGCCCAGTCAGCCACAAGCAAAGCCCAATTCACCTGAATATTTAAATATACAAGAAATAGTTATTAAAGCCTCTAACCAAAGCAAATCTTCAACACCCACAAAATCCTTCTTCTAACGGCACAAACTTGACATACATAGATATCCAATTTAAAGCACAGATTACCCCTGCCTCGTGACAGCAAAATCACATGCTTGTACTCCTGACAATGTATTTTCTTATTCCTTACCCATGATTTTCTGTGTTACTTTCTTCCTTACAATTTTAATGATTTTATTTTTTAATACAGTAATAAGTCTGCTGGATAACATAGTATTGAAGCATATTTACAACTTTTTTATTCAAAGGCAAAAGCATGCAGATTCTATGTTCTTTAGATCCACCAAAAAAAGACAGAACCGATATTTCTGCGGCACTTGGTGGACAATAGAAAATTACAAGGACTTTGATTTCTCTCAAAATCACATAGAATCAAAGAATCATTGAATAGTTCAGATTGGAAGGTACCTTAAACATCATCTAATTCCAACCCCCACTTATGTTGGCAGGGACATTTTCACTGGACCAGGTTGATTAAAACTCTGTCCAACTGGGTCTTAAACTCTTTCAGGGATGGGATATCCATAGCTTCTGTCAGCAATCTGAGTTTACTTGAATTTTACAGAATCAGGATTGGTGAATTTGGAATGGATCAATGAGATTGGGAAATCTTCACTATTTAACTACTAAACACTAAATAAGTCAAAGCTCTGGAAAAAACTGATCAGCTTCTTCATTATATACTTCCAGAAACTTTGTGTCAAGTTTACTTTTATTGGAAAAAATAAGTGCAATGTTGACAGTGACATAAAAATTTTATATCCGTAAAAACCCTACTGCTTTCATGATATTTTACTTTTATAAAAAAATAATCTTTTGCAAAATAAACAACATTTACTTTTGCAAGTGAGAATTCAGATTGATTCTATAAGAACTGCTACAAACTCAGTTTATTTGTATGATTTCATTGGCAGCAACTTTTTGTCAACCAAAAATTTTAAACTTTTTATGTTAAGATTAAGAAAATACATATTTTTAGTAATTTAGTGTTTGAAAGAATTTCAGCTTTCAGGATAACTGCTAAAAGAAGAGAAAACTAAAATCTTTAATGGTTGAGGCAGTCTCCAAACAAAGAAAAAGAGTCTGTTCCTTAATCAAATACTGTTTCAGATTTTCAGAGCCTGCAGAATAAATCACTAATCAAATTAAGTGAACATATTTTTCCTATTTGCATGAGAAAATTTCCAGAGAACTTAAAAAACCCTTTTGAACTGTAGAAGTGTATGACCCCAAATATTTTATTAGGTTCTGCCTTTAAATCTTCTCTATCTCTATGGATTTTTTAAATTCATACTGTGAATTCATTACTCTTGGAAGAGCACTGACCCCACGTTTGTCTGTTATTCACATTTCAGATTCAGATGTTATGATGATGCTTAATATGTACATTTTATGAATACAAATGTTTTAAAATAAAGTTCCCTCATATTTTCATATCAGCAGTTTTATGATTAGAGTTTTTATTCATCAAGTTCAACCACATTATATTTTCATTTATTTTCATATATGTTTGTGAAATTGAGTTTTATTTTAAAGTATGAATTTATTAAAAGTTACATGGTCACACATAAATTGCTTTTTAGGTTTAGTATTAGTTACAAGAAACCAAATGTCATGTCAAATACCTCTACCTCACCATGATCATAGAATATATTGGGTTGGAAGAGACCTTACAAGATCATATAGTTCCCACCACCTTCCTTAGGCAGGAACACCTTTCACTAGACCTGTGTGCTTAGAGTTTCATCCAACCTGGCCTTGAACATCTCCAGGAATGGAACAGCCTCATCACACTCTCAGTAAAAAAATGTTTAAAAAGCAGGTTTAGATTAGATATTAGGAAGAAAATCTTTACATGTGTTTCCTACCAGCCCTTGCAAAAAGTCCTTCTTCATGTTTCTTGAAGTTTCCCTTCAGGTACTGGAAGGCCACAATTACATCACCCCCAAAGGTCAGAGCCTTTTCTTTTCCAGACTGAATGACCTCAGTTGTCTGATTTTTCTCATAGGAGAGGTGCTCCATCTCTCTGGTCAACTTGTTGGCTCTCTCTGGACTAGCTCTGACAGGTCCATGTCCTACCTGTGCTGGGCCCCCCAGAGCTGAATGCAGCCCTGCAGGTGGGGTCTCACCAGAGCAGAGCAGAGGGGCAGAATCCCCTCCCTCCCCTGCTGCCCACACTGCTCTGGATGCAGCCCAGGACACGTTTTGATTTCTGGGCTGGGAATGCCCATGGCCAGCTTC
>VYXF01012283.1:47337-105832 GCA_013397295.1 Polioptila caerulea | reverse complement strand
TTGAGTAATGAAATGGCAGTTTTAACCTGGAGATCAGTCACTGATCATGTAATATAAAATGAATCCTAAAACTAGAAGTAGTACAGACAGCAGGACCAAAAAATTTTGGGGGAAGATGTAATAGATAACATTCCTGAGTCATGAAACAGAGGAAATCTAGCACCACTGAAACCTTCTTTCTTGGTCTCTACTAGAAATAAATACAGTAATGTCTCTCAACATTTAAAGCATTTATTCATAAACATCTAACCTGGAGAAAAATATGTGCAGAAATGTACTTTGTAGGTATGAAGAACTGGCCTTGAGAAGATCAAAAAGTCTTCTGAACTATTCATGCCTTGTCATACTATAAGAGGGAATGCCTTTGACAGCAATAGACTATGGTAATAGAGATTTCTACAACAGTACAAGTCCCTCAACTGTTAAACAAGTACTTTCTTTGGGTATATTTAGAGAAGTCCTCACAGATCAGCATTGCTGAAGAAGCTTCATAGAGGATTTATCTTTAGAATTAGGAAAGGAATTTGTGTTTCTGTCTTTCGGGATTGATCATTAAAGAATTACTGGAATATGCCAGAAAATAAAATCTTTTGGATCCACAGCCATAAATGAAAATTCTGAGGTACAACAGACACAGCCCTGAGATGGGAAGATGATCTTTAAAGAAATTGAAATCTAAGGCAGAAGTACTAGCAGAAGAAAATATTGTGAGGAATAATGAATTTTTAAAGCGATCTTCAGTTTAGCCAGCAGGAAATCTCTTTTCACAGAAAGAGTAATTCAATACCAAGAGAGGTTATCTAGAGAGTCTGCAGATTCTCTGTCTAGGGTGATTTTTGAGACTCAGTTAAATAAAGCCATGTCTGAATCGATGCAGTGCTTGTTTAAGTTGGAGAATGGACTTAATGAACTCCCAAATCTGTTTTAAGCTAATACTTCTGTAACTTCAGGGGGGGAAAAAGTAGGTTGATTACTTGAAAAGAGAGCAGTCATTAGAAGCTGCAGGATTGTGAATGATAAAATATTATGTATGTGGGGGGGTGGATGTGTGGAGTTGCAAGATTAGTAGGGTACACAAGAGATTTAATATTTGCCTTCTCATTTCTTAAATGTTCACCTGATGCCAAGTATGGTTAAAATTCTTTCATTCTTTTCGAAAGTAGATGAAAGCAGCTTGTAAAATCCATTTAACAAACGGACTAAGAAAAATAAAAACATTCAGGGAAAAAAATTCTAAAGATCATAAAATATCCTTGAACAAGAATAGAAAATGGTGGTAGAAGTATGCTCCAATTTTTGCATATTCCTATATATGCACACACACTAAGGCACTACAGAAAGCTTGGGCAAAGGAAATATCACAATAAGTTGTCTCTGGAGGGTTTTCAGAACAAATCAAATGAATATCTGTTAAGTGCATCCCAGTTCATCTCATAATTTTGATTTGGATACCCTTTAAGATTAAATAAAGTAGGATTTTTTTATGAACCAAATATTAATTACTTCTAAGCATTATCACTGCTATTCAGATATTTAGATTTTTAGTCGTTTTTGTTTTTGTTAATATAGTTACTCTTTTCTGTGTTTTCAATATACTGAAGCCTCAAGGGCTAGTAGTTTAAAGAAATTTGCATTTAGGCTTCTGAAAAAACTTCATAAAAGAGCAATTAAAAATATAATGATGAAAAATAACTGAGCTCTAGTTTTTAGCAATCTCTTGAATGCTGAGGAGCAGAGGGTGCACGTGTGGGTGTGTGTGTGACTGAGATTTCATCATTTTGTGCTTATAATTTCTAACTGGGAAAATTGCGACCAAAACAATTGGCAGACTTCATGCTTGGCCTTTTTTGTGCTATGGACTTTTTCTTAAATGTTCTGAAAATGGCACTTGTCAGTGTGATTGTTCACGTTTTCCTTCTCATTTTATGCATCTAAAGAATGCTAGTCATTAAGCTCAGTTCTCGAGGAGCATACTTGAAATTGTGATTTCCACAAATTGGATGGGAATGTTGGATGCAAAATGAATAGAGTGAAAGTGTGAGAGTTATTCATTTTAATGAAGAATTTTTAAAGTCCTGTGGATGACTTATCTTATTAACATCCTACTCAGAAAAACTTTTACTAAAATATGTTTTTAATATTTATGCTAGTAGTAGACAGCATTAAAATGAATTGAAAACACTTTCTCTTCACTGTACCATTCATTTTGCAAGTGCCTAATTTATGCTCTACTAATCACTTCTCCACTTGTTAAATGGCACTGTGACTTCAAATTACAAACTGGTGTAAAACAATACTATTCACACTATGGTATTTGACTCTTCTGTCATTAAATCCCCATGGGAGAATTATGTTTCTGAATGCATGATTAATTATACTATTATAGAGAATTAAGACTAAGAACTGAACACAAAAAGGTATTTACACATTCAATCATGAATGATATGTGCACAAACACACTTTAAAGAAAAATGTATATTTAGTCCAGTTATGGTAAAACTGCAAATTCCCTTTTCTAGATAGCAGAATTCAGTTTGAGACCATAGTTAAGTGGCATTGGAATCTGACAAAAAATTTTCAAATACTCACAAACTCTATAAAATATGTATACATCACACTCACAATTAACATTTTCATTTTACTTCGATGTATGGAACCTCACTTAGAAAATGAAGAGTAGATTTTCCAATTGAGACATCAGTTTTGATCAAGAACAGGGCTGCCTCAAAATACTTACAGCAGAAAGCAAGAGAAATAAAAATATTCTTTTTACATCCTTGTGGAGTGGTGTTTGAAATTCAAGTTAAAAGGAGGCATCAGGTTTAACAGCCATGACAGTAATATTTGGCCACCCCCCCCAAAAAAAAAAGCAGCTGCAGAATTTGCTTTAGTTTATTTGTAGCATATAGTAAAAGAGAAGCAACTGCCTTTTACAGAAAGATATTCCTAGGACAGACTCCAGCATGTACTGGATTTGGTGCTAAGTCTAGAAAATAAAATGTTGCAACTTTTTTTAATATTAAGCCATCAACTTATTAAAGTGATTTATAATTTTTAATACCAGGTATTTACTTCAAATTAACACATTCTTATATGAGAATATTTACTTGAAATTGACTTATATGCAAAATCAAATATGTAGGTCAGTAGAATCTGTCTTCCTCTTAACAAGGACTAGATACCTAGGTAAATGCTACGTAACTTTAAGTAAAAATTAATTAATTTTAACCTAAATGAGATATTCAGTTTTCTGAAGAATTTTTTCTCTTGATATGTTGTTTATTTAGAAACAATTTATCGAACACATTTTGGGAAAAAAGTTTTTATTAGCAGAAGACAAATCTTTCTCAAACCTTATGAAGTTCAGCATTGTGTAAGATTAGTGCAACTTTGCAGAAGAACTCATTATTTTTCTACCATGCTTTTCTTCAGCTGTAGAAACAAAACTAGATACAAAATGGTCTTGACAAGAAAATGGTCTAAGTCATGATTTCATATAGAATAATAAGAACACAAGTAATCAAAACATGTATTTTTCACAACCTTCAAAATTGTAGAATGGAGAAGTAGAAGTTACTTCTTGTAGCAGGCACATATAAACTTCACATTAAAAAAAAAAAGGAAAATGCATCTTATGAAAGCACACTTTTAAGAGATTTCTGTAAACTTCATGTACTAGGCCATCATAATCTTGACAGTTTATTTTCTGAAACAAAGGAAAAGTGTTTAGATGTTTTGGGATATGCATCGTGGGATATGGAAAAGAGTAAATATTGTGTTAAAAAGAAATGGTAAAAATTTTACAGGAGACTATAATTACTTTTTCAAGTAGTTATATCTACATTAAGCATATATTCTCACTGGTTAATCATTGCACTCCTGTCTGCCAACACATCTGTAATTTTTCACTTCATTTCTTTCTGCTGCTGATGTACATACATTTTATGTGGAATCAAGGGACAATCAGACTTTTGTGGAACAGAATTTTAAATTTATATATAGTTAGTGGCATTTTTCAAAAAGGTTTGAATTAATTTTCTTACAAAATTGAGAATTTTAAATGATTAAAGATATATTTGTCTTTAGGTAGATTAGGCCTCCATTCTGATACACTGTGCGAAGTAGTACTTGGTAACTATATATCTAATTAAACTGAGGTGGAAATTATGTTCCTGATTTTGAACTAATATCCAATAATTATATAACCATTTGCTAGTATGAATTCCTATGATCAGAGATGTTCCCATGATTGTAAACTTAATTTAATTGTAAACTTAATTTAAACTAAATTTTATTTCCATAAATGTGAGTGTCCAAAAGCACATTCAGTTACCTAAATAAACAAAGAATACAAGATATACTACTATAAAATATGCTCATAATTTGAGGAGAGAAATAGATTGACTAGTTGACAAGTATTTTCTGTAAATAGAGCAAGACAACAGCAATATACTAAGGAACAGAATGACTGGTTAGACATGCATTCAGTCCAGTAGGTTTGAGAGCAACCTCATAATGATATTACATGATCACCAGCAGAATGATACTTGTCCAAGGATTATGGGATGGTCTACTATTAGTGGGTCAACCCAGAAACCAGTTGCACTCCCAGAGTAGCATGTTTTATTCCTCAGTTTCCTTGTGAAGCTTCCAGCCAATTGCTAGTAATTGACAGTATATAAAATTGTAGTCTCTGCATTAGAGCCTTACATTATATTTTTTTCTAGTTCAAGTGGAGTCAAGATTACCATGCCCACTGTATTTCCTGCCTCTAATCTCTATAAGCAGATCACAGCCAGTGTCACCATCATGTGGTATCAGAAAAATACATCAAAAAAATTACTCTTCCTGTCTGAGACCAGAAATTTCAGTCTATTTGGATTCTGTTACCTTTCGAGGCAAGCAATGTTTCATACATATTTTAGCATAATCCTGTACATTTAACAGTCTCCCAGTGATTAGATAAATATCTAACATTCTATTATTTGACTTCATTTAGTGCTAGACTAAGATCATCCACACAATTTCTTAAGCTTCCAACTTCGATCCAGAAGCATAAATACTGCTGCTTTTGTTCTTGTCTTTACATCTGTCCTGGTTCTGGCCAGGACAGGGTTAATACTCACAGTAACCAGGATCATATGGACCCAGAGGGCCTTGAAGTTATTCTATACCATATCCCATCATGTGCAGGGGTCAGGGGGAAAGGGTCCCTCCAGCTGGATAGCGTGGTGGAGCACTCAGGATTTCCACGTGGTGGGCCCTCGCATGTGAATCATTCACCTCTTGTACACATTGTTACTAGCATTGTAGCTGTTACTGGTAATTTCTCATTTCATTGTTGTTTCTCATAAATTTTTCTTATCTTCAACCCATGATCTTCACCTTTTGTTCCTCCAATTCTCCTCCTCAGCCTGCTGCAGGAAGGAGTAAGGGGGAAGTGGTTGAGTGGCAAGAGGTTAGGAGTGTCTCACTAAATTGTGGACAGCCATTCCTAAACCATGACAGCATCCTGAATGAAGAACACCCAATCATTTCTGATTCTTCTGCTTGAGTGTGCACATCTTCCATAAGTTAACAATTGCTATTTATTTTAAACATGACAAAGCTAGTTCTATCATTGAGTTAAAGTCCATTCCTTCCTAACAGATGCTCTTTAATCCACTATGGTCGGTTTAATCTAACCTGGTTTCTGATGAATCCAAGTTCTTACTCCTTGCACTTTCTGAGCCAGACATTAAGATTCTTCAACTTCTTAGGAACTTTTCACTGACATAGCTGTGCTTCCTGTCATCTTTCTTCTGAATTATCTGAATTTGCTTTCAGATTCTTTCTCTTGGTCTTCTATGTCAGCAGTATCCATGCAAACTGTGATTTCTGGCTTTTCTCCAGATCTTTCTAGGGTGGATCCAGATTTCTAGGACATCAGGCTCTGCTATAACCAACAGACAAATCACAGTACAGTATTCTCTGGGAGGAGAGGTTGTTGATTGGATTGAAATAGCATCTTCTGCCAAAGAAGTACTACTTTAGAGCTTGGGTCTCTGATTCCAAAGAGATTTGCTCTGTGCAAGAGGTTAAATGGCCATCTTTTAATCAGGAAAGGAACATTGATGTTTTCCCCTTCGTTTCAGTTTGATGTCCTCCCAGAAAACAAGACTGCTGTTTAGACTTTTATTCTGCTGGGTGGTGTTCCTAAAGATCTCTACGAAGCTCTGCTGCCTTTCTCAGAACAGAGGATTGTTTACTTTTTAAGAATAATCTGCTCAAGGGTGTTCTTAAATTTAGTGAGTGAACCTCTTCAGTACAGGTACTCTGCTCTCAGGAGATAAAATGTTCTCTGATGCTATAAGTGGTCCATATTATGCGCAGATGTATGCTATCTTTTCAGAAAGGTGCTAGCTATAAAATTCATCCCCATTTTATTTTGCTGGAGTTCTTTCTCCATTTCTTCTTTCAGAGTAGAGAAAACAGAGGGGTTCTGAAGTTGATTTTGTGTCTAGATGAGTTTGCATACTGCAATATATTGAATCAAGATCTACAAGCCAGATATCATTTAGCTGTAACACCAAATGTACACTAATGTACTATATTATACATACACACTAATTATTTTCTAACTGAAATTAGAAATTTAATTACATGGGTGGCTTGTGCACTTTCATTTGTAGCACATTCATTTGTCCTGATTAATATATATATATTAGATGGATTGGTCTAATGATCTATTGTTTGTGTACATGACTTGCAAATAATATTCACAATTAAAGCGGGGTGTTTTTACTCTCTAGAAGTCCAGTTACTTTTGCTTGAATTGCAAATATTGCTTTTCAATTTTTCGTAATTGGCACCACTATTAACTTTTTTCTGCATTAATGTGCTTTTATGCAAATAAGTTAGAACTATGGATGAAAAAATGCACCTCTTCATTTTCAACTATGATATCTGTTATTATTTTAACTCATAGTTTGATAAATCCGTGTTCATGTATTGCCATAAGAGATAAAGGAATTATCTTAGATTTTCTCATGAGCCAAATGAAGTTCCCAGAAAGGCAAGAGATGTTTTTCCCTTTCTATCTCATCTCTCCATGCTTTTTTTTTCATTTTTTGAAGGTCCTAAATGTTATCTATCATTATCCAATGGATATATTTAGTTCTAGCTTGCTCACAGCAGTCAGTAGAGCACTCATAATATTATAGCATCTCACTCACCCTGGAGAGGAATGATGGGTTGCCTGGCAGCAATTCTCATTCAAGATGATATCAGGCCCATCCAAGCCTCCTTGTCAAGGTCAGTTCTCAATAAATAACAAAGGGTAGAATCAGTCTGCAGAAAAATATTTTCCTGCACAGGATGCAAATCAATGTTAAAGTAGTTTTGTGTTAAATCATATAAATGTTAACATAAATATGTAATTAAAATGTATTGAAGAGAATTTGCAGAAGGCAAGTAAATGAAAAACTATATCTATTATGATGAGTTCACTTAACATGATTTAATAGCTCTGAAGGAAGACTGTCTCACAACCAGAGGAAACAATTTCTGTCTACAGTAGAAAGACTCCAACATGACGAACACATTAAAACACTACTCTGGCTATTGCTTCCCATTTATTTGGAGTAAAATAAAGGTATTTGTAGATTCTAGACTGCCTTAGAATGATTTAATGAAGCCTTATGGTGTGAAGTAATATAAAGACAGATAAATCTGGTTGCTTGTTCTAGTGTGAATTTTCTGATGAAAGAAGAAATAAAAGAAATTTAGAAAAGGTATATTGTTCTTTTCACATGAAAAGAGTCTTAGGTAATAACCACTGAATATTTTCTTTAACTAGCAAAGTAGTCTCCATTAAAATATGACAGTATATATGTATGCAACCATATACCTGGCTAAGGCCTTATACTCCGACATTGGAAATATCTTCATTAGATGTTGCTGTTCTTCCTAAATTTCCTGGCTCACATCACTGGCTCACAAAGCTGATTCATCTTGCCATCTCTGAAATGTAGTTAAAGAGTCAACCAAACTGCTGATTTCCCTGGCAGTATCTCTACTATACATTCTAATCAAGTCTGGAATATTCCCCAGAAGTCAAAGTGAAACTTTTTTCCTAAATGCCATATAGATTTCTCCATTATAACACTCATGAATCAAACCAAAATATCAGCTATCAATCTCAATTTACTGGCTGAGAGGTGATGAGGAACAAATGAATTCCTCTTGACTGTAAGTGATCTTACCAGGCTACCGCTTCCCTTCCAGTACAAAATCAAACAGAATATTGACAAAACACAGTATAGGTGAACACATTTGAATTTTGAAAAGAGTAGGACTGCACACGCCACTAGCTAGAGATGACAGAGACTGATGCAACGTGTAACCATTCCATTTCAATGCAAACTCCAATAGGCAGTCATTTTTCTTTTATTGGTAATATTAATGGGAAAAGCTATGCTTTCCTGCAGGACATGAATAGTTTAGCTGCATAAGAAATTTTTTTGTTGTGAGGTACACCTGAAGTTGAACAAGATTAACCCAGGGAAGGTACAACTAATTACCCAAAAATAAATACAGATTAAGTGGAGTTTGGGACCCTAGATTTAGTTAATACTCAGAGATATTCCCCACAGAGATAAAGCATTTGGATAAATATTAACCCACGAGAAATGAAGGGATAATCTCCAAAAAATATTTTTCATTAGAATTCATTTCTCTTTTGTGCAATTTCAGCTTCACAGGTGTGAATACATGGCTGACTTGTAGATAATGTACAAGCTGTCTTCTAAATAAAGATGAAACTCATTGATTATTTAATTTTTTGCCCTTTCAGAAGGCGAAAGACAGCTTGTCATGAAAAATAAAAAGAGTTGCCATTCTTGCTTTGACAGTGGAAAAAAGCATACAATCTTTATTTTATTATAATTTTAATCAAGCTAGCAACTGCTCACTGTTGAAGTGAAATGAGTGGAAACTTACAAAAAAAAACCCAAACAATTGGTCAAGTCTGGTCGCACAATTTCTTAGCTTTTTTCTTTTTGTACAATAGCTGTGATTTTATCATTTTGTAATTCCTTGCCATTTTACCCATTAAAGCTCAAATGATTGCGTCTTGGGGTGGTGTTTTGTTCTGGGTTTTTTGTTGGTTTGTTTGTTTGGGGGGTTTCTGGGTTTATTTTCTTTATTAGTTTTGTATTTCTATCAATAGCCATTACTCAGAGCTACTCAGACCTTGTTGCCTAATAGAGGTAAGCAGTGCACAACCATACAGCAATCAGAACACTGTTTTTATTAATATCACAAGCAATTTCCAGGTTAATTTTAATTAAAGATACATTTTCTTGTGAAGAGAAGTTCAAGGCTCATTCTACGTAGGTTTGTTTTTTTCAAATGGTAGGAGACAGCAGCTGATTGTTGCACTACACATTGCTGGTACATAGTCCTATCTAGTTTTTCAAATTTTTCTAAAGAAACACAACCATCCTGATTTTGCCCAAATATTACATGTTTATGTAAGCACCTGAAAATAAATGTAAATGCCTTTACGGTCTTTGTAACCTGAGAATCTCTTGGCTTGATTCATGTCTCAGGGATTCAGGTTTGGCCATTTAGCCTGAAGGAGTATGTCAGACAGATAATTCCATAGCTTAGTTGTTAATGATTATATCCCATGATCTATCATCTTAGGCTAGTTTCTGTTCTTAGACATTGATGGTATCTGGGTATTACTTGACACTTTTTTACCAATATACCAAAATTATACAACATAAGTATTCATCTTCTATCAGTAACTTGTCTGCAGCTGACAGAAACTGAAGGTCAAGTAACTTTGAAGTAACTTAAGAATTTGATATTACTCAGAAAAGGAACCT
This sequence comes from Polioptila caerulea, assembly GCA_013397295.1. Lineage (NCBI taxonomy): Eukaryota > Metazoa > Chordata > Aves > Passeriformes > Certhiidae > Polioptila > Polioptila caerulea. The sequence continues at coordinate 95,960 of VYXF01012283.1, read as the reverse complement.
AGAATGCCTTGACAAAACATTTTTTAACAGAATATGTGTTTAGAGACATCACCCTGCAGGTTAGGAAACACTTTCAAGAACTAGTAATGCTTCTAGGTTCTAAGAACCTCCAACATATTGTGTAAGATTTCACCTAGATGCACATATAAACAAAGGAGGTTTCATGATCTCTTATGGGAGCAAATAGTATGCAGCACAATAAAAATAGTGAAACTTAAGATCTCTGAATTTACAATTATGAGAACACAAAATTTAATGTCACACATTATGAAATGTACGTAAAGATATTTCCTTGGCTGACGGAAAGAAACCGAGTTCCATTAATTTGAATTAGAATGCCAGATTACAGAACAAGACAGCTAACTATAAAGGAGGGATTTCTGTCCTCCCTCCCAGAGGAGGCTGGATCTATTTTTGTTTTATTTAAATAAAAGGAAAAGAAAGCTAGAAGCTTACCTTTATCTTTAGCAGCAGCAGCAGCAGGAGGTTTTGGAATAAGGACAAAAATGCTAGGAATTATGGAAATGATAATAACATACATAGACTTCTAAAGAAAAGACTTTCTCATCCTCTTAACAAAGCCAGAAGTATCTGTTCACAATACACTCACATATACTTACCCCTTGTTTTTCTTCCTTGAATCAATCTTTCATGTAATTGTTCATAAATATGCAACTGACTGCAGCCTATGTTCAAACATATATTTCAAAAACTGAAGGGTTAGTAGTTTTGTTCTAAATGTTTTGCAATTCTTGAACCAATTGGTGTGGGAAATGCAGGGAAGATTTCCTCTCTGAGTTTTCTGCTGTTGTAGCTCAATTGTTTTTTGAAAATTAGCTTTGCTAACCTATGTTACAAAACCTTATTTTTTTCCTCAGGAAATACTTCTTCTTAAAGATAAACAGGAACTATTCCTCTGTTGAGGAAGAGTTCTTAAGGTTATCAAGAGTCTATTAATTATTGTTCCTTTTCCAATTTAAACTTCTCTGAAAGTTTTTTTTAAGAGATAGCATTTTCTTATTTACAGCCACTAATTTTACATAAAATGTAATTATTTCTTTGGAGATTATACTTATTAGAAGAGGGGTATTTTTCCTGGATAATTTTTCAATGAAAGTTGAAATACTGTGACTATATTATTCATAATTATTTCATAGATTATATGAGTTTACTGTCAACCCTTCTGACACTGTGCTAATACCACAGGAATGCTTTTCTTTTGCCTGAAACTTCTGGTGGATGTGGAGAACAGTTTTTCTTTAATTATTTTTTAGTTGAATCCTTTTATCTTTTAAATCTATATATATATGTACACCCACATTTATTTATTTATTTGTGTTTCCATATTTATGCAGTTACATATATTTACATATATTTAGTAGCTGAAAATATCCATGCCTCGGTTTCTTCTCAATTTTCTCATTATGATAGTTGAAGTTATAAATCTGTAGGTCAGGACTTACTTTAAAATATAATAACATGGTGACCCCCTAAACCTCTCATCAAGGTTGTGGCCTAACCCTGTAGGCAGCTAAGCCCCACACAGCTGCTCAAAATCCAAAACACAGCATCACATAAGGTACTGTAAGGAAAATTATCAACATCACATTCAGATATAGTAAAAGCTGGTTTTGGTGTTCTTAGAACATAGGAGCAAAGCTGTCAGAGAAGTTAGCTAGAGCACCTGCTCCAGAGGCACACAGTGTTGCGAAAATCAAATTGGGACAGGTTCAAATGTTGCATTGCACAAAAATGTAATACAGCAGTCTGTAGCTGATGGTAAACAGCCATTCTATTGGTGACAGATGTTGCTTTGGGGCATAAAGAAAAAATAATAAAGAAGAGAGAAAGAGGAGAGAGAGAGAAAGACAGAGACAGAGAGAGAGACAGAGAGACAGAGGAAAGGGAAATCTCTTAATGGAATTCCTCGACAAACACCCGCCCTTTATGTTTTCTCTAATGCAACCAGCTGCTTTCTCCTGTAATACTTTACCTTTAGCAACTACACATTTTCCCTCAGGAATTCCTCAACCTCCCAGCTGACTTTTCCTGCTTGTAATGCCTCAGTTGCTGACAACATCACTGCACACTGCCTAGCTGCTGACCTTTCTGGCTGCGTATTATTGTCCCCAATAGCATAACTGGGGCTTATCATGGACAGCAGGTAGAACAATGGTAAAGAAAGATCTTTCTGACACTAATGGCAGCTGCTTCCCAAAAGTAACTAAAGTAGCAACACCGATGATCTTGTGGGAGGAAGGCCATGGGAATAATAATAGCAAAACAACATCGTGACAAAAATTCGGGGAAAACACTGTTGCAGCAGTTCGCATGAAGAGGTACAGAGCTTGCAGGCTGTAGAGTGGGAAAATTGAAGGTCCTTAGCAACATAAAAAGATTAAGACACATAAGGAACAGGGAAAAATCAGGCTGGTACCACCAGAAATTGAAACTCTCTCACTTAGATGGAAGGGAGGGTGAGAAAGAAATGAGAGGTGAGATCTCATGCTGATCTACAGTGTAAATGATGGACCTTAGTTTTGAGATTTTTTTTTTCCCCTATCTAGTAGAAAAATATAGGATTGCTTAGAAACACTGTATATTTTAAACAAAATAATAGAATTATAAATCTCTACCTAGTTTGTACAAAAGCTGAGGATCATTTAGTGGAACAAAATATGAAATATTTATTTTGAAGTGTGGAGACATTTTTATAGAGATTTTGACATCAAAACGCATCTGCTTAGAATGCTGCAGGCAATTATGATTCATTCAGCTAATATTATCTTTCTTCTTTGAGGACAGTATCTTCCATAATCTTCCAAGCAGAAAGTAAAACAATGTATTATAGTAATCTATGTAGTTAAAAAGAGAAAATAAGATACAATATGAACTGTTGACAACTGGAATAAATGCATTTTATATTTACTTTTTATATTTACTGTTTATATGTACTGTTTATATTTAATTTTATACAATAAATATTGTATTTTTTATGCATGATAAATAATTTTTCTTATTGTAACACAAGTAGTACATTTTCATCTCATGAAAAATCATAGCAGAATTTTTTTTCTGTCCTCTTTAAGGATAAGATTAACATTATAAAATATTATGAATCTAACATTATTGCTTAGAAAACATATTCTAGGCTTTACAAAGAGTGTTACTGAGACCTCAAGAGATTTTCTGGAATGAGGAATTCTTAGTTCATTTTGGTTTCTTGATTAATTAAAATATTACCTTCTTTAGTTAGTGCCAATTAGCTGTATTTACTCAGAAGTCATGTTATTTGCTTTTACTTAGATTGTTGGACTGCAAAATTTTTAACCTGATTGGCAGCTCTTATGAAGATATGTGCATAACATCCTGAGGTCACTGCCTCTCAGTCATCAAAAATGTAAATTTTATGACTAAGTAAACAAAGATGCTTAGCTCACAAAACTGCTGCTCTTTGAAATACATTGTCTGTATACATGGCATAGGGAATCTTTGATTTTACACTGTAAGCCAAAAATGACACCTAGACACAATCCTGTGGTTTTTTGAGTAGCAGCTGAGAGGGCACTCAGAAGATTGTCACAATGTGAGTTGGAACAAATATATAAGCAAAGTTCCTTTAAAGTATGAGGATTCAAAGTTCAAATAAAACATTACACTGAATATGGGATTTTAGGCATGTACCTTCTTATGGAAAGAGGAAGAAGAGTAGAACTCCGGTGAGTTTCAGCAGTCAGTGCCTGAGGACACTGTTGCTATGCTCTTACTGGTTTAACTTGGATTTAACTCCTAGCTCCAGCAGGTGATGCTCTCTTCCATGATCTTTATTATGATGAAAAAAGTTCTTGCTACCTTGTCCTCTGTGGTCCCACAGGAAGCAGAAGAAGCCTGGATATGAGAAGGGCAGGGACACTCATTTTACGAGTCCTGTAGGCAGTAAATAAGACTAACAATTGTCAGCTGCCACAGATAGAAAAGCACATCATGGTAGAGATTGCAAACACATTCCAAGACTTGAACAATCACAGAGTAGCTCAAGCTTGCAAGGGATCTCAGGAGGTCATCCTGTCCTAGCTCTTACTCAGAGTCAGTTACGAGGTCAGACCTAGTTGTTCAGAGATTTATCTAGTCACGCCTTTAAACCTCCTGGAGACTGCACCACTGCTCTGTGCATCCAAGTTTGAGTGTTTACCTGTCATCATGGCAGTGACAAAGAAGTTTCTCACCATTTCAGATATAAAAATAAATTGAAAGCAGAGCCATCATAAGTTTATGCCAAAAACACTAACATAGTCTACATTTTCTTTTGAGCCATAAGAAAGTACACTGTTTTTTACTGGGCTACTTTTAAGAAGTTCTTGATTTATTAAAGTGATAAAAGAAAATAAAACAACCCCAAGCCCCCAAAGAAACAACCAAAACTCCTGCATAAATTAATTTGCAATATTTACTGAAAGATACATTCCCTCTTCTTATTTTTCAGTTTAAGAAGTTAACAGTTTTTTCCTTGTTTTCTAATTTTTAGAAAATAGACAATTACAGAGAGCTACAACCACCCCATCTGCATTTTGTGTTATGTGTTGTGACTTTCAAGCTATATTCTTAGTGGCACTCACAAATACTCAACTGATAATCATTTTTGGCTACTAGAATGATGCAGCTACGAAAAAATTCACTACTCTTTTTTAAAGGTGTGTTTTTTAATCATCATTTGCAACATGTTAGAGGTAATACTGGCTTGTAGTTCTCTCTTGTAGGTATCATAGACTTCTCATGGCTAAATTGCAAAAAATAGTTATTTTGACTTCTGTAATTTAAGGAAATGACAAAAGGAATGTTTAAGCTAAAAATTTTATTTGTCTCTACTTCTTTTGTCCCAAGAAACCCTGCAACATTTGTAACCTGTAATATGATGTATTTCTTACCTAATATTAATAAATTTGTACAGCAAATTTGGAAAGGTTGTATAGGCCAAACTACAGGATACAATTGGTTATCACCTTTAGATGGATACAAGGAGTCAGTGATACAGCATAGATTTAATATCCTATTACTATTAATTAGATTTGCTTCACTTGCTTCATTTTCTTTTGAATCCTTGTCCTATAACTTTTCTTGTCCTTGACAGATGTAGGTGTCTAGAGACAAAATATGATCATTGCCAGATATACTCCTGCTTTCATCAAGTGAAAGTTCTTTAAATGTTTTACAGTTCATTCTTCCCCTCCTCTGCTGTGCTACAGGCTGCCGTATTAAATGATACAGTAAGGACAATACCTGTTTGGGTACATCATGCAATACATCAGCTTAGTAACTCCTTTGCCATCAAATAGTGTTTATCTGGGACCATAGAGATAGACATTTTATTTTCATCTGCAAGTCTATGACCTCTCCACCAATTATCCCAGGCTCAAGTTCAGCCAGGCAGGAAGAGGAACAGCATGAGACAATGGCTCAGTGCTAAAGAGAAGCCTAAATATTTCCCAAAAAACAAGGAGCTTCATCTTTACCAGGCAGGGGGTCATGACCATCAGCAAAGGATGAATGGCTAATTACTGCAGGATAGCCAGGATTTCAGCAGCATCCAAAGCTATTCTGTTGCTCCAAAATCTTACCACTGTTTAACAGCTGTCACAAGAAGGCTAATGACTGCAGGGAATATGTCACAGATCCCATCTCTGAGACAGCAATGTACATATCATATCTCACATTCTATATATAGATTGAAAGAGATGCAAATTCACTTGTGGAGTTTTGCACTGCTCTTATGTTACTGTGAAAAATAGGGGAAAAAGGAGACAAAGTTTCAATTAGTGTGATTCGAGAGACAAGATGCACAAGGTTAATGAATTACAGAGATTCAAAACCTAAATAAAATTTTACATGTAAGATAGGCAGATTGAATGTTCCATGAAGAAGAAAAAATGCAAATAATAGAGTTCACTTAAGTCATTGAAAATCAGAGTAGAAATACTCTGTATTATACTGTAGTGGTGGAAATTATAAAGTAAATTTGTGCTATAATTTTTGGTACTGATGTCCATAAAGTTTGTGCAGGTCTAGTGATGATGAACACAAATGGTAAATCAAGTGACAGTGGGGGTCAAACTGAAAATATTTCAGATGAACTTTTTTATATCTCTGTTATATAGATGTAGAAACCAGGAAAAGTCAGTTTTATGAAAGTTATTTTTCAGTCTGCTCTTGTAGTATGCAAATGAGGTTGTAGACAGTACCCTTTTTGTAAATAACAGAAAAAGCTAAGAGCTTTTTCCTGGTGAACAGGAACCTTTTTTTCTGAGATTAGGTAGGGGTTATTTCAGGGTGTTATTTCAGGGTGTTTCTTAGTATTTATCTCCGGTTTCTAAAGTTTGTTTACATGGGACACTTCAGCAACATCCTCTATATTTATGCAAATGAGGCAGTGATTTTTTGGGTTTCCTTTTGCCTGTAGTTGTTCATACCTTACAGTCATGATTTGGGCTGCAGTAGAGTTATTTTTCTTCACAGAATCAGAGAACGGCTTTGGTTGAAACAGACCTGAAAGATCACCTAGTTTCAATCCCTTTGCCATGGGCAGGGACAACTTTCACTAGACCAGGTTGCTCAAATTCCCAACCAACTTTCCCTTCCACGTTGCTAGGGATGGGACATCCACAGCTGGATATCCATTTGGAAAGCCTGGTCCAGTACCACACAGTCTTCAAAAATATTTTAATAATGTTTGTCATTAAAGTCTTACCCTCTTTTATGAAAAGTTTCAAAATACTTCAAAGTTTTCACATTATGGACTCTTGTACATCTTTTAATTGTTTTACTGTTTTGACTTTCCCTTTGAACCTATTATTAGCTGTTTGTCTGAATTCAAACTAAGTATTTTAAAACTTCTCTCACATTTCATTGTCTTTCCATGATAAAATGGGGAGTTAACACATGATAGATGTGGAAAAGAAAGGCAAAGGTGATAACTTGCTAGCTTATTTAGCATATTCTTTTCTTTAGGAAATGTTTTGCTATTGTTATGATTGAATGAGGGCATATTTAAAAAAAGAAATGGCAATTTTGCTTGTAGGCTGAGGTGATAAAAAAGACATTTGTTCTCTAGGCAGAGCTCAGTAAAATCTGACCCTAAATGATTATTTTTCACTGATTTGGCTATTTCTTGATCATGGAGCAGGCAGTGGCCATTGCAGGAAGCTATGAGATTTAAAGTAACTCCTTGCTTTTTCATGGCAAAAATGAAGTTACCTGTGTACAGATGGGGCACATTAAGGATTGTGACAATCTTCTCCTTTTAGCAGAGTACTCACTGGTTCAAGTTTAAAGTTTAGGGATATTCATAACTGAGTTTTCTAGTCAGAAAAAGATTACCACATACCAAGGTTTTGATCCAAGGTCTTGATGTGCATTTGATGTCTTCCAATTTCCTCAGATAAGCTTTTTATTGCACTCAAAGTGCTCTGGTTGGAATTTTCAAGCCAGTTAAAAGAAAAGAATAGGTAAATCAGATAATTCTGTTTTTCAAGGAGATGGGAGATGAGCTTAGTCAGCTTCCCTTCCCACCTTGTGCATAGACTAAATATTGAAATGGTGAAATTTTAAAATACTTGGTCCATAAATGATGGAGAACATGCTAGAATTGAGAATGGAAGGTGGAAGTGAATGGAAGGTGGAAGTGAATGGAAGAATGGGAGGAGGAGTCTTGCATGCCAATAGTCATGTTCATTTGATGTACAATGATTAGTCACATGAAAGAGTGGTTAATAGAGCTACTCTTAAATCATTAAGAGTCATGTAAATCTCTCTTTAGGGGAAAGGAGGTGCCGAAATTTAGATAAAAATGTAACTGCAACTTCATTATTTAAAAAAAGGGCAAAAAGTTCATTTTGCTGCATAACTGGAGCTACCAAACCATTATAGATGGGACTATGTGTATCCATTAATATAAAATAACCTATGCGCTATAAAAATCAGAAAGGTCTGGTCTTTGAGTGTAGGTCAGGCAAATTGGTTATATTAAAGATGTTTAATCTGGTAATTTTGAGTTTGAACAGAATATTATTACTTGTTTAATTCACCTTCATGTTTAGAGTGAAAACAACTGCAAGGAATGAAATATTGCTTAAAATATTCAGGGCAGCAACATATGCCTCAAGAGATAAGAGTTTCACTGTTAGTTTAATTAAGAGAAAAAAGCACAAGCTTCAAGTGTTATTTACAGGTTCTTGACATATTCACTAATGAATCATAGGATGCTGTAAAGGTTATTCTGCCTTTTACAAAAGAAGAGCACAATAATTGTTCCTTAACAAACTTATTTTCTTCGCACTTTTAGTCTGTTCATAGTAAATCAATGCGCTTGAAATTGGAAACAAAGATTCTTTGTTTTCACTGTGTCAGCAAGCTGGCAAGATAGCTTCATATGGGAGATAGAGTACAGTGGGACATTTTTATGTACACTGTTGTACATTAAGGAGTTAAGCATACTATCAGCAGACTTTTCAGTGCTCTGTATTTTCCAGGACACTTAGTTTGTTTTTAAGAATAGCAGAAATGTTTGGTGACATTGTCAGCATATCAGACAACAATGGATTTTCAAAATGCAATTCATTATTTTCTTTAGTACGATCAAACTTTATTCTTTCTGCCTGCATACTTATCAACTGGATTGGTAATTTTTGTTTCTATTTCTTTTTTTAATTGTTTCTAATGCAGACACAGACACTATTTCTCGAAAAACTACCTGTTACATTAGACAATCTCTCAGCTAAAGCAAATCAAGAAACAGCACTTCTTTTCCAAATAATTGAATTTATGGTTGATGGAGATGATAGTGCATCCTATCTCAGATATGAGGAGGGCTAGACAATGTGTAGCAGCATCCATATTAGCATTATGCCAGATTGTTAAGTAACAGCTCTCAGTACATCATGTCTTACATGCTAATGTGTTGCTCATCTTCTGTCTTCTAAAGAACAGGAATCAGCTTACTTCAGCTGTGGCTAACTACAGAAAGACAGATTATGAAATACAGTATTAATAGTCCTTGGGCTTGAGTGCTATCTAGATTAAAAAGCCTACATTGGAGAGTTACTGATTAGTGCCTGTAAGAAAAGAACCTGTGTGCACCAGAAGATCAAAGAATCTATATTTTTACTGTTTGAAACATACACGTTATTTATTCCTTATAAAATAGGAGAGCTAATTTTTTTATTAAAACATTGTAACAATAATGTTTTGATTATTCATGTAAAAACTTTTAAATGTGAAATCTTGCCTCTCTTCACATCACCAATATTTGAAGGTTAAGATTTTATCTTAAAAAGTCCTGACAACCCATACTTGGCATTGAAGGAAGAAATAGCAATCTGTTATAACAAGAATGGTTAGTCTGAACTATACACACAGAGGATAGGAAGAAAACCTTACATCCCAAACCCTCTTCAAGGGTGATGGTGAGCAGCAAATTAGGTACAGCTAGTGGCAAATCATGGCTGGAAGAAGGCCATGACTTGCCCTGCAGAGGAGTTAGATATATTTCCATGTCTACTTTAGTTTCCCTGCATTTTATGCACAAACCCAGATTTATCAGTATCCAGCAATCAGCAAGGGTATAGAAAAAAACCCAGAGGAAATTACACTTCCCCCAGTAGCAGGTGATTTTCCTCTACGAAATTTTCTGAGGACCTTAAATGGGCCCATTTAATTTCTGTTTATGTTCTAAAAGCTGTTTCAGAGGTGACTGTCTTTAACTCAGACACTGTCACCCATGCATTTGTGTCAGGTTATACCCTGAAAGATTCAGTTACAGAATGGATGGATTTTGTCCTCTCTACTGGTCACATAGGCTCTTCCACAAGATCTAGACTTGTCTACATGAGAACTTTACCACATCTCCAAGTCTTTCTTCCTTTCTTCCTTTCTTCCTTTCTTCCTTTCTTTCTCCCTTTCTTTCTTCCTTTCTTTCCTTTCTTTCTTTTCTTTCTTTCTTTTGTGGAGACAGGGCAGTGAAGAATTACCACAAGTCATAAAGAGAAACAAGAGGAGAAAAAATACCAGACCAAAACAAAAAAACATTCATTTGATTTCTCTGTTATTCAGATCCCACAGTCAGTTGTTTATAAATATTTGTGATCACATCTGAGATACTTGACTTAATTTCTAAATTTCACTCAAAACTGATATAAAGTACTAAACTCGACACTTTAGGATTTAAAAGCAAAACTTATGACTATCTACATTGAAAATAGGGGTGGGATGTGGGGTCTGTGCTTGAAACAAACAAACAAGCCCAACATTTTTCTCATACATCCTACTCTTTCACACAGACGTATTTTCTGACAACTATGCATAGTCCTGTTGGTGGTTTTCACATCTTTCTGTCTCTTCTTTTGACAAAGCATTAGAAGAAAATGCACTCTCGAGTCCCACAGTAAAAGGACAGAAAAGTAAAATAAGTCAAATGAAGGATGTATAACTTTTTTCTCATACAACATATTTTAATATCTTTTTAGAGGTTTTCTTGATCATTGAAAAAATAGATGTGAAATAACAACTTGAATACTGAATAGGACTTTGTCAATAGAAAGTTTTCTGAATAGAAAGCTGTAACTCTTATTGTAGATTTGGAGATTTCTCTACCTCTTCACATTAAAGAAACAATCCTCCACCAGGATTTAAAATGAAAAATGAAGTGGAGCAATTATTGTCTTCTTAGCCCCAAAAGAGCAAATAAGCTGACTTTGTGAACTAATATACAGTCTGAAATTTAAAAACTTGTCTGATGGGTGAAACACGCTTTGAATTGTTCCAAAGTGTTCTTATTATGGGTATTTATATTGAAGTCTAGGAAAAAAAGCAAGCAAACTAAATGTCAATAACAGAGTTCTCAGAATGGTAAGGGAGATGTAGTACACTAAAAATTTTCTTATGCTGGTATTTAAACAGGCCTTGGAAATGTAGATCTAATCAGGCCAATCTATTTGAAGAAAGGATAATCTTTTTTTATCTTCTCTTTTCTGCTGCTAATATTAGCAGATATTTCTCATAATTGAAAACTAAGAAAGAATTCCTCTAGCAGAAGAGAACAATAGAAAAAATTTGAAGAATTCTGACAGTATTATCATAGAAATCGACCAGGAAAGCCTTTGCTTTTTAAATAAATTTTTCAGCAACTAATTTAAAGAAATGATGTTGTCGTTTCTTCTGGAAGAAGTTTTCTCTGTATTTTGGAGTCCAAATAAAGACAGAGAAACAATATAGAGAAAAAACATAAAGAAGATGGCTGAAACAATGTAATTATTCAGTATTGTTCACACATAAATGAGCATTCTATTTTTACTCCAAATGCCAAAAATCCCCTAACATGGTACTACTTAACAATGTACTGTACAAAACCCAGAAAAATATAACAGCATCTAGCTGTGAATATTTTTTTTATTGAATAGTGAAATCCACACATCTCACCCGCATGGAAGGGATGTCAGATGACCCAGGAGAAAGAGAAATGGAAGTTCAAAATCTCATGGTTTCCTGTCAAACAACACTTACTATTCTCTGTTGTAGCAAGTAACAGTTTTTCTCTGCCTCCGGGTTAATATAAACTGTTATTTTGTAGAAGTTGATTTTATTTTGTAAAAGTAGTACATGGAGGGATCCTACATGAAGAAAATATGCTTATGTTGCCAAAGGCTGACAGATCTGTTTGTACCTTGAGGGGCAAACAGAACCAGATATCCAGTAGGATGAGAGCTATGGAGTTAATATTCATAAAAACCAATTTTTTGTGGCTTGGATACTTTTCTTCACAATAACTATTCACTGAAACATAGACCATCAAGACAATACTCTTTAAAAAGAAATGATACTGCAATATGAGGTACAGTCTTAGACAGTTGGTACTGGATAATTTCAACAGTTTTAGAGAAACAGAGGGGAATGGTTTTAAAATTAAATTCTGCTACAGATAAAACTGTTGTTTCCAGAAAACTTGTATATTTTATTGGAATTTCCTTCAGTGACAACCACATTGCCATGCCCTTATAAGATTCAATTGCATTTGAATTTGGAGAGAATATACAATCTTGTTTTTCTTCTGGAGTCTTCAAAATTTTATTAAACTTTTTAAACGTTGTTGTCTTTTCTGTACTTCTGTTCCCTATCAGGAAAATCCATACTCTATAACACCAGACACACCCATAAGGTTAGCATGCTGATGGTGGGCAAGATATTAGGAAGGAATGTCGCCAGGATATTTGACCCAAACTGACCAAAGGGTTAATCCATGCCTTATGAGATCATGTTCAGCAATAAAACAGAGCAAAGGAGGAAGAGCTGGGAAATTCCTTATTAAGGTGTTTGTCTTTCAAAACAAATACTAGTCATAGTTATGCTCTACTTTCTAGAAAATGGCTGGGCATCATGTGCTGATGGGAAGGAGAGAATTAATCATATCTCCTGATCTGTTGTAGGAGGTGGAGTAGGATAACTACATAGCTAAGTTGTGAATGCAGTTTACAGCAGAAGAGTCTTGCATTCTGAGGACTTCCTAGATTGTTTTGGAAAACATTCAGCATATCATGAGGCAAAGGTACGTGCCAGCTTCATCAATAGAAACCATTCAGACATATCTGAGACTTCACACAGGGCATCTAGGTTCTTGTAATTTTGAAGACAGCACAGTACATTAAAAGTCATGGTGGCATTTATTCTGGACTCACAGTAGTCCATGAAGGAAAAAAAAAAGAAAAAATCAAGTGATTTGTGACTTTAATTTGTCCAGATGCATGGAAAATTCGTAGATGCCATTACTAATGGTCTATCTTGGATTTCAGTTTTGCAAAGATCTGAAGTCTGAGAGAGCATTTTACAAAAGTGTGTGATGCATCCCTTTCCTGTTTCAAATATTGTCGTTTGTCTGCATGACACAAGAGAGATCCATCACTTTGACTTAGAAAATGGAATTTCATTTAGAACTAATATTCCTATTACACTTGATGAAATTCTGCCACTCAGTGACATGGGAATAGAACTAGTGCTTGTAGCTTGTATGTTTGCCTGACTTAATTCAGAGGCATGATTCAGTTTCCCTTAGACTGGAAATGAGAATAAATTAAACAAAATTACATACATTCTGATCCTAAATTACTGTTTCTATTTAAGGGTTTGTCATTGTTTAAGTCATCTTAAAGTTAAACCAAGTAATTTTTTTTCAGTTACTTTACCTAGGTAAGGTTTAAATAATTGTTTTTGGCAAGCATGTCATCACAGTATAAAACTCATGTTGTGATTAGGGTGGATGTAAGCATTTATCTTCTGCTGACAGCTTCAGACAAAAGGAAGATAAGTGACGCTGTTGTAATTGTAAAGTGACCTTTCTGCTATAAGGATATTGACAGCCATCCTCTCACTTCTGTACAGTATGTTTTCCATCATGAAAACTAGGATTTTGCTAGTCTATTGTTGGCTTTTATACTTACAGAGCTCTCTCTCAAAACATTTGTAGATTTTTTCTGGTTTCCTCAAGATAACATTTACTATGTACCTGACAAAATGTCAGCAAATAGTAGTACATGTTTTCTTAAAAGGACTCTTGCTTTTTTCATGTTGATATCAAACCATAATTTTGCTGAACAGAAAAATAAAAATCTCTTTCTTTTTTGGTTTTTAGTAACATTTTTTTTTATATATATCCCTTAGAGATCCCTCTCGTTAGGATATAGAAGACCAACTGCAAAGATTGGTGAGTCAAATAAGAAGGTATAAAATCAACTTTTGAATACAAGAAAATGAAGCTGAATTTGCAACTCAGTTTTCATAACATGCTTAAAAATTCATGTTTCTATAAGGTGGAAACATTTCTTTAGTGATTTTTTAAAATAAAGCTAATGTTAGTGCAAGTAAGATAACAGGGTACTGTCATTCATTTTGACAGTGACAAAGTGACCAAAAAGCCTAGAGAGTGAGAAGTAGACTTGAATTTGATTTGGTAACTAGTCAGGTAACTACAAAAGCCCTATTACATTTATTTGTTCGAGTACACATGAATTAAATTTGGATTTCTGCGTGCTACTCGCACTTAAGATTGAATCTCTGGCAAGGCACTGGCACTGGGCATAGCTATGGCTTAAACTTCCATCTTCTTGGTCAATACCACTGATTAAATTCAAGGATTATCCTGATTTAAAGAAGTTGTACACTATTTGAAATTTACCATCCTTCTTCTTTTAGGGACAGGAGGAATTTTGACTTAACAGTTTGACTGGAGTCATAAACTAGATGTTAAGGAGCTCCTCTTTGACATCTCCACCCTGTGGTAGTCAATTGGATTAACCTCTCCCCAGAAACAGACATCAGCAAATAACTCAGAGCTTTCACAAGTCATGTGAATAATAACGCTGTTTCACAGCATTAGCACATTATTTGTGTGTTTGACAACTATCTTTTAAGTCACTGTTTTTTGGATAGTTTGTGTAGATTTATTGTGACCATGACTTGTGAATAGATATTCCATGCATGAGACAAAATGCTACAGTCAATGAGCTGATGATTTGTTCATTAATTTTGTCTTAGATGTACTATTAGAGCATGACTACTTGAACGTCATCATTCTAATTTATTAATATATGTATTTATCATCTCACATTAGGCTATTTCAATTCTTTATATTTCTTCCTATTCTCTTGTGAGTAAAGTTAATACAACAGCAAAAGTTTTCAAAGGCACAGGTACTTCACTCAAAATCCATTGAACTTCAGATAAGGAACTTGGAGTCAAGGCAAGCTCTTCTACATTTTTACTTTGACTTTTATCTTTAGATACTGTGCATTTGACAAGATTCATTTTAGAATCTAATTTAAGAAAATAGTTTTCAGAAAGCACTCCAAAATGCATCTTCAGAAAAATATTCCTGAAGTTACTCCAACAATTTCTGGCCTTCCAAGTGAACTACAGATGTGGAAAAATAATTGCCTCTTTAGAACAATATATCATATAAAATGGTTTACATTCTGCTGTTTATGATGAGGAAAACATCCTACGTGCAAAAATGGCACTGAGATCAAAATTCAATGAAAAACACCTTTTCCTTATTTCTTCATAAAATATCCTTATTTAGGTCTGATATGCCACAGAACAACTGTTGTTTACAACAATCTCCCTTTTATAAATACCAGCAATGGGAAATTTATCATCTTAATAGGCGGTAATAATTAATCTAACCTTTGCATCAAATGTGTAGTCTTTACTTTTGTACATGTAGACTTCAAAACTTCTTATTTCTTCAATAATTTTATTACTCTTTATATGTTTTCAATATTTTTTATTTGTTCTGTTCTTAAAAAGGCCATCAGTAATATTTGACAGTAGGCTATTGAAGAGATAAAGAGGGGAAGGTTACTATTTTTATTAATATGGTAATATTGTGTGCCAACAATGATGGGCCTAAGGCTTGATAAGAATCCTGTGCCAATACACCCTCCACCCAAAAGCATCATTCTGTTCCTGTAGAAGAAACCTCTCAGAACCACTGCAAGACCCCAGATTGTGTGAATCATACATTGCCAGCTGCTGTTACTTAATTTGCCTTAGGAAGGAGCTGTCTTCTGTCAATGGGAGTGCTTGCCAAAGAAAGAAATGAGCAGATATAAAGAAAAATTAATTCCTTTACTTTCAGATCCCTAAAGGGATCTCTGTAATTGGAATTCTGACTGAAAATCTCTACCTGTGGAGAGTCATATAGGTTCTTACAAATCATTTTTATGGTGATGTTCAAGTTTTGATCCATGTTACTCATTTTTTATTATTTGAATCGCCCACGTCGACTTTGATGGCTTCTATTGGAGGTGGGAAGACAAAAAAATATAACTAGATATAAAATCTTTATGGACAGCACAGATTATATACAGAAAGCTTTATTAAATAAAATATTCCTCACCTGGAAATATTGATGATCATTTTCTTTGAAATGTAGGAAAGGAAAACAAAATGGATTAATTTGACCTTGCACTGTCAATAAACACCTCTAACTACTGCCTTTAGTTAAAAGTGAAGCAGTTTATGTATAATATTATAAAAGATTATGGCACATGTTGAGATGTTTCTGTTTGTTACATGCATTTGTTCTAAGAGAAGATTAGTTACTTAGGGTAATTTATCCATTTTGCCATTCCTTAGGGTAATTTATCTATTACTATGGTCTTAAAAAGTGAGTGAGAAATTTAATATAGAAGTGTATAAGAAGAAGTATATAAGTTTCATTAAGGTCTTATCCAACTTCTTTTCGATCTATATTTTTGAGCTGTCAGTACCAAAAACTATGATATAATGTATAATGGGAATGAAAAATTATCCATGCAGAAAACATAAAAAAAAATTGAGTCTAAAGGTGAACTTTGGAGTAGTTACTTATTCTAGAGTGCAGCCTCTATAAAATGTTTTTTTTCCCCTGATGCCAGTAATTTTAACAATAAAAGGAAAAGGATAACAAACTTGTCTTTAAAGGTGACAATGCAGTGATTGAAATGAGTGATGTTCCTACACATATAAAGCAGCTAGAGCTTTTCCTCTGTTTTTAGTGGTACATAAATCAATCAGTCTTGCAGAGCCTGATACAGAATTCTTCTTTCATGATTAGATATTTTATACATAAACAGAGTCCTGTAAAAATAAAAGACTTTTGACTGACTAATATTTTACACAGCCACAACTGCTGTCTCTTTTCTATTTAAATTATGAAGTTAAAACTGGTAATTCCTTGTTATTAAAAATACTTGTTCAAGAATGTAAAAATGAAAACAATACATCAACTTTTAAATTACTCTCTGGAGATTCCACTTCACAGTTTTGGGAGGAGTTCAACAAAACACTTCTAAAGATTTTTATTTTTCTTATAGAGGAATCATATTTGATGGTATCCATGCGTTCTGCAAGATCTCTATGGATTTTTCTGATGCAGTGAATAAGCTGCTAAATAGCATTCTACATTAATAAATTGAATCTATAAGGAAATAGTCTGGATTTTCCCTCACAGCAGTCATCTCTACAAAATGATATTGTTAAAATGGAAACTGTGCTTTATTGATGAAATTTCTTCTGGTACATTTTTAAAAAAATACATTAAAAGAAAAATTCAGATACTTTTTAGGCCCAGAGCAGAATTAGATTTTATGGTCCATTCGCCACAAGAACTGTTTCCCTGAAGGTTTTAATTTCAGGAACATTTATTCACTTTTGATGGACAAGTTGATAAGAAAAAGAGGGAAAGAATTTCACTGATCTATCAGTATAGGTAGGCAACCTGTCATTTAAAAAGAAATTTTTAGAAATGTAACCAGCTAACTATGTCCCACCAAGGACACATACGTCATACCCACTGAAGCTTATTAGAGAACTATCTGCTGGAACTAAAAGCATTTATATTCAGAATTATAAAGACATTTTAGAAGAAAAAGGAGGAAATTTCAGGGATTGAATCTGTAAAGTAAACCCATTTGGGGCAGGAAAAAGGAAGGTTAGCTCAAAGAAGCAGTTCTTGAATTCATCATATATCTTGCTTTGGAGTTTCATTCTCTTTTTCAGATGCAAATGACAAGGTAACCACCATTTGGACTTTTATACTTGTGAACTATAATACAGAAACAGATTCTTCTCCTTATCTTGGATGACTTTTATTACATTCTGATTGCACTGACTTTGCAAAGCACTGCTTAGAGTCCTGAAGCAATTACTTTCCAGTGATACTATCCAGAGACTGTCCAGAAGTCTCAGGGGATTAAAAATGTGGGAGTAAAGGCAGTACAGACCTATAGTTTGGCTCTCCATATTTAGTATATATTCCCATAGTCCCTGGTGCAAGACTGATTTTTGTCTTCCAGTGCATACAACTTCTTAAGTACTAGATCCAGTCAGATTATCTCCTTTACTGTTGCTCTAGCTGATGAAATGTACCAGTGATACTAAAATAACAGTCGTGTTTCTGCTTCAGTCAATCTTCTCTTTTTCAGTGACTTTTCACTTAGAGACTTTACATCTTTTCATTGGGAGTTAGCTGTAACTCTGAGTATTTACTTACATGGTGCTGTAAGACAGCAGAAGGTCAAAGAGAAGAAAGAGAAAAAATCACAAGAAAGAAAGATAGGAAAACTGGGGTTTAAGTGTTGTGGAGACCCTGTCTGTGTAAAGATGTGTTCCTCTTATACTGAATAGGGCGATTTCTTTCCTAAATGCTTGTTTCATTTTACTTTTGTGTCTTTATCCTGACCCAAACTTTCTTCTCTATTTTCCAAAAAGTCCATTACTTAATCTTCTCATTTCTCCATTAATCTTTTGGCTCAGGCAACATCCAGTTCTGCCAGGAATTTAAACCTTTTCTTGTGTTGGCTATGATTCTTGGCTCTGTTGACAGGTCTAAAATATAGCCTCCTGCAGCCTATATAAAGATGAGAAGTGTAATGATGTTTGAAAAGCAAAGTGATCTGTAGATTGAGCTTTGCAAATTCAGATTTTATCACAACACTTCTCTCTTTCTCATGTAAAGACAAATGAGCAGAGCAGTGGTTACGCAAGACTGGGCATCTTCAGCTCAAGAATATATCTGATATATCTGCTCTTACAACCAGAAGATATGCATATGCTCATGAGGGCATGAGAGCATAATCTCAATTCGACTTTATGCTAAAGGCTGGATTGCCTCTTAAAAACATGAAACACAGTAGCAAGATTCATTAGAGAATAATGGTGGGCTTAGTTTCTTAGAATGTTTAAGAAAGGGCCAAGTCCTGTGGGGTTGCAATTCTGCCTTCTTTTCCTTGTGCCTGTCCAGTTATTCCAAAACAGATAAAAGATTGCACAATCTAAGCATTGACTAAGCAAACTGCGTTAAATAACCAGGAAGATTTGAAAGGTCAGATTGTTCCCCATATTTGACACTTGCAGCTGGCTTGTGCTCACTAAAAAGAAAAGGCAAAAACCCCAAACAAACAAACAAACAAACAAACAAACAGACAGACAAATAAACAACCCCATTAAAACAAACAAAACCAAAACAAAGCAAAAAAATCCACACATACGCAAAAAAAAGAAAAACAAAACAAACCACAAAAAAAAAAAAAATAAACAAACTCATCACTGAGTACTGCGCTCTTAAGTGTACACAGAACATAGGGCCAGAAAATCTCCTACCCTTGAAATGTGGATGTTAATACTAAGGCATAATGCCTGGTGAATGTAGCAAGCAACTACCTGCTTCTGTACTGGTGAGTTCAAGCATGCACACAAATGTTTTTGGACACGAATTTGGGCTGTGCTAACTACTGCCTTACCAAAGAAATCTCAAGCATATTTTGACAATTTAAAATGTTATCACAGCATAAAATCATAGAATCTTCCATGTTGGAAGGTGTCACAGAGACAGACTATTCATTTTGCATAGTTTAAGCCAAGAGCAGGTCTGAAACGGTTTATTAGTTTACTAATGACACGTAATTAACCAGCTATCAATGAGCTATACATGCAGATTGAATATTGATAATACTTCAGATAAAGCTAAAATGTTAATAAATCCATACAAAATTCTAAATATGTTGCTATAACTAATCCCAAGTAGTTTTAATCACAAACATACACACAGTGGTACAAACACACTCTGCCCTCTAACAGCACTTGTGCATTACAAGTACCCCCTTCCCTGTCTGGGACTACTGACTTTCCTACTTCTACCCTCATCCTTCAAGAGTTGTGGGTGCTCTCACCTTGTGGGGCCCCTTGATGCTCCTTCCATCTCATGGGGGGACACCCACAATCTCACATTTATCCTGCGAGGTGCGGGGCTCTGCTTGCTGTAATCCATGCTGGTATCCCTGATCAGAGTGAACCCCCTTATGGCATCTGGCCAGACTGCTCTGTCTGGCCATGGAAGAAATGTGATGCCAGTACAATGACTTCTAGCAGAGTCAAAACAGGTTTTTACTACTGCTGTGTCTACTCCAAGGTCTCTACTCACATGCTACAACTTGTCATGCTCCTTTCATATTTTTTCTTATGTTGACTCCTGCTTAATTTCAAAATGTCCTTGTGTTATCCAGATGATTCATGTTTTTCCCTTTTACATGATCATTTGGGAACTAATCTTGCAATTTAGTGCAATGTGTTGTGGGCAAATGTTTTCCAGTTTGGCACACTCAGCCCGACACATGCATTAAATAGTTTCATGTTCTTACCCACAGCGGATGCTGCTATCCCTGCTATTTGCCAAGGATAGACCATGAAAACATCCCACAAAAGAGGTCTTGTGAAATCATTTAGTCCAACCTCCTGCTCAAAACAAGTTCAACATACAACTCTGATCAGAATGCTTAGGTTTTTTGTCCAGTTGGGTTTTGGAAGCCTTCAGAGCTGGAGATTGATTGGAGATTGTCCCTTGGGGCAACCGGCTCCAGTTCTTAATTAAACTGAGCAAATTTTTTCCTCATATCTGGTTGGAAAAGGGAGAGTGGGGGCAGGCTCTTTCTTAAAAAGAAGGTGTGATAACAGCCTATAATGGCAGGCATGTTGTACTAGACAACCATGTTTCCAAACATTCTCTAAAGCCTGTGGAATATGTTCTGTGTCAGGATCTGTGTCAGCTAATTTTCAATCTGATCAAGGCTGATTTGTTTTATGAAACAGGAAGATATAATAACATAGAAAAGACTGTTCCATGCTGGTGACACCAGTGACAGAAGTTATTTCTGAATAGGCCTTATTTACTATTGCAAATGTAGTCCACATCCTACTTCTCCTTGCTGCAACCACACTGTGTTGTAGCTTAAGACATTTCCTCAAACATTCTCCTAAAATTGTTTGTCAACGGAAACAGACTAAATTCTGACCTACACGTACAACAAAACTTGGGATCCAGTAGAAAATTACATAGAAATGAAAAATTATAAACATTTTTGGGAATAAGTACAATATATGCCAACCATATCTTAGGCTATGTCGCAAGAACTGTGGCCGGCTGGTTGAAGGATGTGGTTCTCCACTTCTACTCCACTTTCATGAGATCCCACCTGGAGTGCTGCATCCATCTTTGGACCACTCAACATAAGATAGAAGTGGACCTGCTGGAGCTAGTCCAAAGTAGAGCCAACAAGATGATCAGAGGCCTGAAGCACCTCTCCTGTGGAGATGGGCTGAGAGAATTGAGAATGTTTAGCCTGGAGAAGACAAAACTCCAGGGAGGCCTAAAAGAGAGCTCGAGAGGGACTTTTTAGAAGGGTACGTAGAGGCAGAACAAGGGAAAAAGTTTGAAACTGAGAGTAGGTAGGCTGGGGCTTGATATTAGGAAGAAATTCTTTTTTGTGCAAATGCTGAGGCACTGGAAGATATTGCCCAGAGAAGCTGTGGATGCCCCATCCCCGGAAGTATTCAAGGCCAGGTTGGATGGGGCTTTGAGCAGCCTGGTCTAGTGGAAGATCTCCCTGCTCATGGCAGGGGACTGGAACTAGATGATCTTTAAGATCCTTTCCAACCCAAATCACTATAATTCTGTGATAATTCCTTCAACAGTGTAGATAATATAGCAGTGAGATTGTTTATTTCCTAAAAATACTTTGTTTATGCGTTATTAGTAAGTGAGTTCAGCAAAAAGAAAATACAGCTTTCTTTCAAATAATGACAGTTCTATAAAGTCTAGTGATCAAAAAATTCCTGAGGGGAAAGAGTTTTTATTCCCTTTGTGTGGAAAAATGAGAAAAAGCGTAAGACATATATCACCCACTCACACCTCCTCTAGGGATATTTGGAGAGGCATTCTAGCAATCAGAGATGATGAGCAGTGGATTTTTCACTTCACAGAAGCAGCCAAAGTTTTACATTTTATTATGTTTTTATATGAAAACTAGAAGTGCAGGCATATTTTCCAACTGAAAATTTCCAGGCAGCTCTAATAACTGCATATGAGCTTAAACATCAGGAGGGTAATGGATGCCCAGAAAGAGACTCAGTGAAGGAAACATCTCTTACTCCAGAGCTCATGTTTGGCAACCAGACTTCAATATAAAAGGACTAGATGCTCCTTATTACTCTCCCATGAGGCATGTGTTGGGACACATTGCACATATGAAAGTAAACAGTGCTGACTGAGACCAGTTTTCTAGGAGACATGACACAGAGGATACAACATAAGATTATGGAAAAAAAAAATAAAAAACAAACTACACAACTAAACAATTTATAGTGAATTTAGGAGAGCTGGCCTTACAGCAAAAATGAGGTGTTTCAATACAGGGCCAGAACCAGAGGTAAGCAATCTCTGGTTAGCCTATGTCCTTCAGTGCATATTTAAAGTGTATTTTATAGCAGAACCAGAGAATGTGGAAGGGTCCCGTTTAGGCTATGTCTCACTAGGTGTCTGTAAGGCTCTTAATCAACACTGGAGTCTTGCTTGCTTGCTTGTCCTTATTTTGTACAGTATCTCCTCTGCTAACTGGAATGACTGATATTGTGAAGAGCTGGGTAAAAGAAGAAACTATGATTTCTAGTAACCGTGTCTACCACTCAGAAAAGATTTTGCTACTGCTCAGAAGGCTTGACTATATTAAGATGAAATATGTTAGTACATGTGCCTTTGTGTAGAGGGAATAGTCTAGATGCATGTAATGTCTTGTTATTTTATGTTAGTGGAAACTTAGTAAGAATGGGACATTAATAAGTCACAGACATAGTTGACACATTATAAGATAGCACTAGGAAATTTTAGTTATTGTAGTCATTTCCAGAGAAGACATGCTCATGCCTGCAGTCTTCTCTCCAGAATTTTCTGCCATGTACTAAAATCCCTTACCTACTTCAGCTGGAGCCTCTGACCTTTTCTGTCAAGGTCTTCGTTATATAAATATAAGGCCATTATTTGCAGACTGCTTGGTAAATTAGATAATGCACTGTATGGACTGTTTTGAGGGGATAAATTTACTTTCCTTCCTTTGAGGATTGATAGAAGGAACTAGTGCCTGAAACAGGAAAAAAGAGGGTGTTGAAAAAAGCAATGAATTTTATTACTTCCTCCACGTTATGTTTATGAGTGTCATTGTGCTCATGTTAATCCAGAGCAGGTGATGTCTCTCTTAAACCAGTGAGCCTTGTTATTGAAGGTCAAATAGAAACTTGAAGTTGGGAAGGGTCAAGCCAGCGAATGAGAAGGAAAAGCTTGCTGAGACCATAATCCCTTCACTCATGTCAAAACAGATTTGAGCTATTGTTCAGCCTGTGGAACCTCTATTACCTTTAGAAGTCATTCTCTTTGAAAGCATTCAGGAGCTTGTGGATAGGAAACTTGAAATGAGCACAGTTTGAAGGAATTCACCTTTGTCACTTGAAGGAGAGAACAGCCTGTGCCCTACAGATATGAACATAAAACACTGGCACAGTGAAAGTCCACTGGTTTTATGAGTTTTGGTGTTAGAATTATTACAATCATATGGTTTTGAATGATTTTTATAATTGTTATAATTTAAGATATAAACAAAGGTAATTACATTAATCTTGGTCTGAAGGGTAAAGTTTCTTTAGACTTTGATGGAAGGAGTACTTGCAAAAGACATAAGCTATCAAGCATAGCTATAATATACAGTCAAAAAGCTCTGCTAAGACAAGAAACTCAGAAGAAAATCTGAGTCCTTTGCAGAGTGAATAAAGACTACATAATGTATTTTTAAAAAGACTAAAGTTTGTAAAGCATCATTGTAGTTGGAATAGAGCTCAACATTTATGTGGAAGTGAGAATGCATGGAACTGGGGAGATAGATACTAAGGCAGATCATGCGTGAGGTCATGACTTCTGGGAAGCTAAATATTAACTTTGTAAATAGAGATAAAGAAGAACAGTATTGGGCATGAGAGTCTGGAGACCAATCCATCGTCTTTAAACTGAAGGCCAGTAAGACCTAAACAGGCTTTTCATATTCTTTGAGATCTTTTGATAAAATTATCAGCACATAATCAGTATAAATTACTAGCAAGAACAAGAACATCAGGCAACAGTGAAAGTCAAAACCGATGACGAGATTTGATAGAAATCACTAAATAACTAGATGTATTGGTGATATAATAAAGGGATATATGGGATCTTTCAAGGAATCCAAAATAATGATTCATTTGAGTCTGCAAGAAAATTAGGCACATACTTTGGATCTCAGACCAGAGCCATAATTCTCAGCTGCCTGATTTAAACAAGCTTCTCTGCAGAAGGAGAGTGCATAAGTGGGAAGGATCCTAGGAGACTTGATCTGATAGAAGTTGGTAGAGAAACAGAAAAGAACAGGACAGATTATTGCTTTTGTTCTTAAGTGTGATGAATTGCCACTATTTTCAGCTTGTTAGGGGAAGAAACAAAAAAACAAAAAAAAAACGAAAAAAGGGAATTTATCAAGAGATTTTGACTGTAACACTGACTGTTTGTCTGGAAATTCTTTTACACACTCTGTCTTTATCTTCCCCTTCCCAAGAGACCCTTTAACACCTTACAGAAAGAACAAGGCTAAAATCTAATTCCAATGTCAAAATGATCTTAAAAAGAAATTTATTAGATCTGGACAACCACAGAAATTCCTAAACTCTGAAAGAGCTCCAAGTGGGATTACCAGGTTGCAAAAAAAGATTGTAGAAAATACAAAAGCAACCAGAAAAACCAAAAATATAAGAAGGATCCACTAGGAAAAAAACAAAATTTACATTTTCAGTATACCAGCAGTAAACCAAAGTTCATCTTCCTCATAATTTCACTAGCATTACCACAGTATTCCATACATGCACTACCATAATTTTGATATATTTTTTAGAGACTAATCAGGCCACAAGCCAGTATGTACAGATCAATTTTGATAGATTTGGACTTAATTGTAGAAGCCGCTTATAAGCCACCAAAGTCTGCAGAGGGTCTTGTTCACCACAGGAACTACTTATGCATTGGCTTTTACAAGAGATACCTAGAAACTGCTATTGTCAGAGATAATCTTCAGTGTAGGGAAAAATTGACATGGAGCTCAACACAAATGCCTGAATTTCTTCTTCTACCATAATCCTGCTAGGCTGATGTTGGGATTGTATTGTATAAGTCAACACACAGCCACTCATCATCCCACAATGTTATCTTCAGAATCTAATATTGAAACAAATGGCTTAATTTGTGTAGGAAATGCTTCCTATGGAAAAAAGATGTATGTTTTAATCTGACCTATATTGAAGCAGCACAGACTTAATGGAGGGGCTAATAAAATTGGATACACATGGCATAAACCCACTTGTCTGATGGTAACATATTCCTGGTGCTGAGTTACATTTTGATGCTGGTCTAACTTAGGAAATTAAAGGATAAAGAAGAATTAGAAAAAAAACCCAAATGCCGCATGGAAGAAATAAATAAAATTCCTTAGTTTTTATCATGGAAACTTCCACAGACTACATTGATTACAGAAGTTGTGAAGGAAAGAAGGAGGCAGAAGGAGAGAGAAATTGCTACCTGAAATGAAACCATTTCAATTGTTCTACCTAGTGTGGAACAATATTACTGGTAATATCTCACAGTGTGTTGCAAAATCTAAAGACAAGAAGGATCAAAGATACCTTCTGAAACTTCAAAATTCAAAGGGCACTTTAGCCCTATGACTGAGTTCAGATTAAACTAGTTAGCTTCCTACCAGATGTAAAATAAGTTAACTTCTACCAATAGCAGTCACAAGTTTCATAAAATGATTTGAGATTCAGCTTGAGAAAACAGTCTTAAATCCTGTCAAATAAATGCCCAGGGTATACCAATAAAAATACCTGATACTTGCTGACACATATATATTCCAAGAGTAAGAGAAATAATTTGTTTTCAAATTAGATGAATGTAACTGAACTGTACATTGTATGGGATGAAATAATAATTCTGAATGTTTAACCAGTCTATCACTGTTAGGGAGATGTAAGTTCAGGCAGGTATAAAAAAAAAATTGTCCTTGTTATGACATGGATTGAGAACTACCAGGAATTCTAATAGCTGCCAAAGAAGCTGAAATGGATCAACTGAAGACACTTTTTTTTTTATTGCAATGGAAAAAAGAGAAATTGCTACAATCAGACACCTTAGTTTGAGGACGAAAAGAAACAAGCTATTTCAATGACTTGATTTTGTAAAAGGATCAGCTTTTCAAAGTAAAGGGACAATTCAGAGTCTGGTGATGAGAACAGGCATTACTAAGGAAACAAAACCATAGAAAGGGATTAAATTTGAAAAAGACCCCAAGCAATGGTAAAAATATTAAGAAAAACACCACCATGCCCTCTGCCATCATGCAGAAAGATCCTATATTATAAAAGACATTTGGCTCTCCTCTAAGTGGTGCAGATGTCCACTTGAGAAATAAAATGTAGTTGGAGAAGTAGACCCCTTAGTGTCAAAAAGCCTTCTGTAGAGCCACATGAAAATATGAGTTTTCTACTTTTTCTTGTCTGTTTTTTGTTACAGAAACCTTCCTTTCTGTCCTGTGTTTCAAGACATAGAGTTTTATAATATTTCCTATGCATAACCATGTTGAAGGGGAGATGGTATTTATTTATTCAAATCCCCACAAATTCACAACACTGAATTAATAAGCAAAAAAATTTTTTATCTATTTATTGCTCAAGCTTTCTTGGAAAAATAAATCCCACTCAATTGAATTTTTTTTTTTATTTTAAAGTAGTGTTTTATTTTAAGGAAAAACAAAATATTCTCTAGAATACACAAAGGTTTGATTTTCCTCCTGAAAAATTCTCAGTCCTGCACTAAATTGTAAAACATTTATGGGCATATTCTGTAAACTAGTTGCAGCACAATCTATAGTAAAATGGTGGCATTACTTTTTAGTATTTAGAATGCATCAAAACTGTTTTTTGCTTGAAATGGTAAAGATTTACATGAAGGAGTAGTGATGTGTTGCATCAGACACAAAAATAGTAGAACATTTTTCCTGTGGCTATAAAGGGCCATTTTTATCTTACATGTCAGATTTCTTTCAATATATGTAATGAATTGAAGTATCAGCTTGGAACTGGAAAGATACAAGCACTCTCTTAACACCATAAGCAATCATATTACAGACTTTTGTGGCCATACTTCTCTGAATGCTGAACTGAAAAACGCTCCTGAATTGTTTTAGCCATTAAAAGCTTTGTTTCTGTCTCCCAGTGCTACATTTTGCACACAATAGGAGCTAAAGCAGCAACAGAATCAAACTTCATTGATCTTGAAAAAGAAGAATGTGTGATACTTTTATACTACATAATGCAATGTATAGTGAGCCACAAATTCATAAATATCTACTGAGTGCTGCTGTTTATGAAAGAATAAATCTATAATCCTGTTTTCATACTCCTTGATTGAAGACATTTACTTTTAATGTCTATTATTAGTATTTTCATCAAGGGCACTGAGTTAACACATGGTTACATCACCCTAAGACATCATTTCTTGTAATTTTATCTTATTGTTGTTAACTCTTAAACCCATTTGCTTTCATAAGAAAGACCATAAGAGAATATTTGACAAATCAGCACTTTCCAGACACCAGCTATTTTACTACATATATTTTAATCTGTACCTCATGATGATAGACTGTCATCCATTAGATTAAGTATAGAGAACAATGAGAGACTTATTTTTTATTTATCTGATAAAGATCCATTGCTCTGATAGCATCACTTTTATTCTAGAAGCATATTATCTCAGCCTGGAAGACTGACAGCATGCTTCTAGTTTCATTCAGGAGGCTGAAGATTTTTCATGGCCTTGGCCTCTGTCTTCTTGTGAAAGACAATTGTATATCTCATAGGAAAACAAAAATGTAACTTAATTTTTGCATTAAACCCCCACAAGTGTAAGAAAGACTTAATATCCATGTTTTAAGCACATTCTCTTTGAGAGTGGAGGGATGGAAGGGAAGTCTCTGAAGCTTGATTGTCATAAGTGTACATCACTTTCTAACTCACAGTAACAAAAATCACATGAGCTAGAGGGGCCTTGAGTATGTGCTACCCTGAGTTCTGTTACAAGAGTGGAGACCAGGAAAATGTGCTATAAAAAACCAAAAAAGTCTGCAGAGAGAAAATACTCATGTTACCTTCTGTGATGGCTGAGGTTAGCTGATGGCTACAGCCTTTTTTCATTGAGCATGTATGGTTTGGAAAGCACAGAAAAATGCCTGAAATTCACATTTGCACATTTCTACCTGTCTGCCATGTTGGCATCCATGTTTTTAATCCATGTGATAGAAAGATGTTGACATCAGGATATAACTTCAG
This sequence comes from Polioptila caerulea, assembly GCA_013397295.1. Taxonomy (NCBI): domain Eukaryota; kingdom Metazoa; phylum Chordata; class Aves; order Passeriformes; family Certhiidae; genus Polioptila; species Polioptila caerulea. Next base: position 67,661 of record VYXF01012283.1, on the reverse strand, counting down.
TGGGAAAAACTTTTTGCAAACATTGAACTACAACTTGCAAGCTCTTTGGGTAATTAAAGCATATTTAGTCCAATGGAATTCCACACAAGATGGCTACAACAGCACCACAATATTACAAAAGGAAGTAAACAAATGCAAGAATCCAGAAGCATTTCTGCACCTGTTTGTTTAGGAAAACAGAAAAACATCGTGGTGCTCTCAAAGCCTGGAGCCAATCTTATAAAAATTCAAGTGTGTGTTGGGGATTCATTGCTGCTACCATTCAGGGACATTTTTTAACTTATTGCTGAAGCTGAAAAATTAGCTTTTCAAGCATGCTGAAGTTACAGAGGTATTCAAGCTGTTACATACCAGCATAAGTCTCTTTTCAATTTTCAGTGGCATCTTCTTCACCATTAAAAAAAAAAAAAGGAAATCAAAGTGCCTCTTATGCTTTTTGCACAATATTTGTGACATCATACAGGAGATTTTCCTCCTGATGGTGTTTGGAAATAAGCTTACAAAAGTCTTCGTTTTTTATCCAGAGTTCATTTTTACGGTCAAGTCAAGTTTGTATTAGCTTAAGTTTTAGCATTCAAAAAACACCCAAACCACAAAACAATGGGCAAAAATATAACCTTAATGCTATACCAACACTAAGTGCAAGGCAGGAGGAGCCATTTTATGCCTCTTTATGGTAAAGGTTGGAACAAGTACAGGGTTATTCTATTGTATATTGCTCCAGTTGTTTTATATCAGATGATAAGGAGACAGTTTGATAACAGGGAAGATCCTCGGTTTCCACTTGTCCATTCACTTCCGCCTACCTGAAACCTCATGTAATAACAAAAATTTTAGAAATGGCTGCAGTAGATTCAACAAAAAAGTGCTTTACTGAGCCACTAGAAGTGTGTGGACTCCCAACAGCATTTGCAGTAGATTTTTAATTGCTTCATCAGCATTCAACTTTTCCTGTCTGATTCAGTGACAAGTCAGAAGCCATATATTTTTTTCTATGCTAGAGCTACAGCTGAAATATGTTCACTTATTTCAAACAAGATTCATATGATGTTGTAAGATTGCCTGATGTGGAAGTCAGGAAAATGAAATGAGAGGGGGCAGGGCAGAGAAACAAGGTAGGAAAGAAAACATAGTTAATCTGAAAACTTTTAAAGTATCTCAAAGTGAAGGCAGAGGAAATTTGTGTTGTTTCTGAGAGAAGATAACAGCCAATTCCCAATTTCAACATGACTGAAATTGTTTGAACCAGGAACACTGTGAGTCAGTCACTGCCCAGTCTGCAGTGCCCAGCTGGTCACTTAGGTAAGCTAAAACAAATTTCACACAGAATTCCATTTTTGAATTCTTTTATGTAACTTTTCACTCACTTCTGCCCACACAGTGTGCTATTCAAACAGCTGCATGATCCATATACAGACTATTCCTAACTAGCAGGGAAATGTGAGGGTCCCTGTAAGAGTTCTGAGCAACACTAAGTATTAGCATAAAGTAAAGACTTAGAATTGGATTCTACTTAACCACCACACAAATTCTCCTATGGTGGCAGTAGAGAAGACATACATAGGATATACACACCGAAAAAACAAAAAAAAAGGAGAGAGCAAAGAATGTAGCTTTGTGCCAGGCCTGTCTTCAGCTAAAGCTTTTCCTGTTAGACAGGCAGTAGCATGCAAGACATAATACAGAAGTGCTAGCACAAGCATTCAGAAATCATTCTGGCTGCCCCACATGACAAGCCATAGCATCAGCTAAAATAAGTAAAAAAAAAATTGATATAACAATGTTGGATTAAAAATATTTTTTTCATTTTGAACCTTCAGAATTCATACACTTTTATAACTCTTTTGTGACTCTGAGACTTGCCTGGCTTTTGGTTTAGAACAATTCATCATTACACAGTAAAATCATGTTATTGGTCGTAATGTGTAAGTTCACAGTGTAAATGTTGTTTTACAGATCACAAGAGAATTTGAGGTTGGTGACTCAAAGAGAGAATATAATGTCAGCTTGTTCTCTATCTCCCTTGTGAATAGTTGTCACTCAGTATTACTCATTTATGTTTTTCCAAGTTTGTTCAGGTTAAAGAGCAAAAACAGTATAAAAGGATTCATCCTATACTTGCATCCAGATGGTAATAAAATGTTCCAAATGTTGACTGCCACACAAAATCCATCTTTTGTCAGATTATCTCTGAGGACCTGAGGAGGAACTGGTCTTCTTTTTGCTCTGATGCCTTCACAGGGCCCAGGGTTAAGACTGTAATCAGAGGGTGAGAACAAGGTAGAGAGAAACAAACATATATGCATGCAGAAAATCCCTGAGGAATGCAAGCGCTGTTGCTATGTCAAGTGTGGACCTCTCTGAACAACACAACATGCTCCTTTCCTTGACTACTTGACAATATAGTTATTTTTTTCACTGTGTACCTCCAAAATTCAATGAATGAGTGTCTTGCTCCTCCAGACACAATACAAGAGCAGGAAGAATAATACATAAAGTCAGTTTTTATCATGATAACCTGAAACTTCTTTATGAGTAAAAGTTAGTAAGCAAAGGAAATCCTAGTGTTTCTTTTTTATTCAGCCACGGAGGTGTAAATCCATTAAATTTCACAGAACTATATAGCATATCTCTAAATTTAGACTAAATATTACCAAAACACATACAGATTATAACCTATCTTCAAAGGAAAATTCATATGGCTGTTTCTGTCAGGAGTTTATACCTGGCTATATAAACTGTGAGACCAGTGTAATAAATCAATGTCCCTGAGTTTAATATCCTTCTCAGAGTAAATATACAGTCCAAAGAGTACATTCATGAGCTATGTGAGAAAACTCATTCATACTCTTTAACAGCAGCGAACGCCATGGATACTGTTCAAATCCTGTTATGGGGAGATATTTTTCATTTTAGTGATATTCTTTGTGCAGAATATAAAGAAAATCTCCACAGCTGTGAACAAAGAGGTTTTGGTGGTTTGTTAGTCTTTTTGGTTTTTTTCCTGTATCACTGTGCTTTCCCATGTTTCAAAACTCCAGGTTTAAACTTATTCTTTTAGAGAACATGTTGCCATTTCTTTTGTGTTGAGAAATTAATTTTTCCTTTTCAATTCTAAGGTAATTTTGCTGCCTTTTTATTTCCCCCTGCCTCAGCCTTCTTATTCTTCTTTTCTATATTTCTTTTTCCTCAGTGTCATCTGTGTAAAATTTTATGAATAATTTATTTATAATTATTTTATTGACATCTAAAATCAATTATTTATATTACTTTAATTTTCATTTTTATTTTTAATAATTATTTTATTGTGGGATTTTTTTTTTTTTGTCTCAGATGATCTTTGCCCTGAACAATGATAAGGCAAGCTCCTTTGACAACTTTCTATCTGTATCCAGAGGTCAGAGAACACGGTTGAAAATTTTCTCAGAAAATTTGTCTTTTAAATTAATCTTTCTTTTTTAAACTTTCATTTTAATGTGGAAATATACTGTTTTCTTGGTTTTGTATTTCTTAAAAATGTACCTTCACATTTTAGAACAAACAAGGGCATGTAAGAAGCCAGGCAATAAGGTTCTTAACAGAAAGGTTATATGAAAGCAAAGAATTGAGTATGAATTTTATATTTATTGTGAGAAAAAACATTAATTTTTAAAAACAAGTAATCCTTCTGTGATCCTTTATCATTGCCATAGACCAAACATTTTTTTTTTAATTGTTTCAGAATCATTTGCTGAGGTGGAACTTGAGAAAAAATAATCAGTAGTGTCAGGTAAATCACACTTCAGTGATTAAAGTTGCCTCCTCTTGCTCTTTCTGTTTCTTTTTGGATTTGCTGTTTGTGAGTGAGCACAAAGGAAGAGTTCATTCTCAGTTTTGAGTTTTCATGTTTTCTACCTTTTTTATTCAGCCTTCTTTCTTCCAAATGGGAGTTAGAAAGAAAAAGAATTTAAAAAGTAAAAGATGGAAGGAAAAGCACAAAAAACAAAAGATTTTTTTCAGATTTTTCATCTGAACTAATATAAATTCAGCATGTTTGAATATGGAATAAAACTGTGAAAATATTGAACAATTCATTTTTAAACCAAGATGGATATTTTCATAAATAATTGGCTTCCTCATTGAGATATAGAATTCACCTTTATGATGGAAATTTTCTGGATTTTTAAAAATTGTAATATTTTAACTGTTCATATAAAGTTTTGTTTTTAACAATAGTCAATATAAGAAAATAAATTGTAAGTGGTATTATTTTCTGTATTAGTTCAGCTATTTCACAGGCCCAGGAAACAAAGAAAGATATTTTCATGGAAACATAAAGTTTTGACTGTTTATTGTCACTGCGGATCTTACTCATTACTTACTGGTATCTGATCTGCAAAGAGCTAAATATACATTGGCTGTATTCTAACTTTTCCCATGCTATAAATATCACATGCTGAATTACATAATCTAAAAATATTCAAATGATTTCTCAAAGTAATAATAGATTTCAAGCACCTTAGAAATATTTCTATTTTAAAGGTAGTAAGTAGTTATGTAAGTTTTAAAGCATTAGGTTTTTTTTATTTCAGCTCTGTTTAGTTGAAATACTTGGCACTATGCATTGCAAATAGTTACCACAAAGATCTAGTCAGGCTGTAAAGTATTTGATGATTGTGCTTAACATTGATCAACCAAAAATATATTAAGCTTCATCTTAAGCAGGCTATTTGGAGGTAATGGGCCAAATAGTACATTGTTTCTCTAGATAAGATTATGGCATGGTATGAAAAATTAATTTTTGAAGCCTTTAATAAATCAGAGGAAGATTAGACTACAACCTACCATTTCCTGGTAGTTCATCCCATACCTGTCCCATTACTCTGACTGCAATTATACAGGGGATATTTTTTTAAGGATGTTAATGAAGCTCTGAACATGAAAAAACTCACAGTGTAATCTTATAAAATTGTTTAATTTTACTACCTTTTATTATTCTATTAACATTTGAATGATGCTACAGAACAATTTTTTCCAGCATTTCTGTTAGAGCATCATACTGATGCCTAGTAAAATAACCTCCCAAGTTCAAAAAACCAGAGTACAGATAAATGTTCAAGAGTTAATAGACAAGATACACATTTTTGCAGTGATCCAAGTAATGGATAAAGAAAAACAAGTGTCTGTTTATAAAATTAATATTAATTAATGTTTTCAAAGAGTAGTAATGTCATCAGCCATGTGCCATTTTGAGTTTGCATTGCAGTTTTAAAAGTACCTTTGGATATCAATCTGATGTTAAAATGACAGGCTGTATGGAGAGAAAAGTTTTAAAGGACTTTTCAACATCTCTGTTTGCATCCGACCTATACTTACCCTCTTTTCCAGCTCTCTTCTATTGCTTTCACTTTCAACTTTTTAGTCTCAGTCAAGAAAGTGAATTATATGCTCAGTTGGCTCAAATCAGTATAGTCATTACAGAAACATTCAACACCAGGGAACAAATAGTATTTCATTACAATTAGGATTTGTCAATACTGCAAACATGAACTGTATAGAATTTGATTAAAGTGCTGCTGTGTCCTGACCCAGTTGTGAGGTGATTCTAATTTGCAGTGTAGATAGTTGGCCATTTTTTATGATTTTCCCTTTATAACCTTCTTCACTCCCTTAATGATAATAGGATCTGTTTCTTTCCATTTTATTTTGGTGAGAAGGTTGGAGGTGAGCACCATGGAGAGCTGCTGAATTTCTGTCACCAGACCCAAAAAGTCAGCGAGAACATAGTACAGCAAATTTCATTTTCAACATTCAATTTTAATCCATAATGTTACACTATATGGCCAGATAAATAGCTTGTCTCATATTAGCTTTATTTTCTTCTTATGAAGGTTTCTTACCCTGTTTGATCTGTGGGCTAGGAAGTTCAATTATTTCAGTTGTTTATTTCTGTGAGGTTCTTTACAGATTTGCTTATCTCTATTATTTCATTTTCATTATCTTACAGTACTCCATTTCTAAATAATATTTTGCCTTATTTTTTATAGGAAAAAAATTAATGGAAAAACAGACCTGAAGAAAGCATGTCAGTGTTTTATGTCCCAGAACACACACACACACAAAAATTCTATAAATTAAAAAAAAGCAAATAAACTATCAAAAAAACCAAAACAAAAATCCAACCAACCAACAATAAAAAACAACAACAACAAATCCTTTAAAAAACCCTTAAAAACAGGATCAGTTCCTGGCCTGATGGGACTACATGTACTCATAAAGGTAGGGAGTAGTTAAAATAAATCACTGTCTCTGGTTATCAGTAATTATAGGTACTCTGTTCACAAATCTTGAGCACATGTCCTATTGCTTAAGTTTACATAACAGCATAGACCACTTAGAAAATGTGAGAATCATATGGAACATATTTTTAACACTTTACTTTGAGCTTTCACCATTCAGAATGTGATTCCCTTCTGAATAGTGTCCCTCAAGGGTGGGTAGAAGGACCAGACATCAGTTACACTGACTGTAGTTGAGTACACCCCCAGCAACTTTGCATGTGACACCAGGCTGGGTGCTGAACCTGATATGCCTGAAAGAGGGAACCATAAAACCCTCATGAAATTCAACAAGTCCAAGTGCAAGGCCCTGAACCTAGGACAGAATAATCCCTAGACTGGTATAGTCTGAGGGATGAGGGAATTCTGAGCAGCCCTTTGGAAAATGGCTTGAGGATGCTGGTGGATGAAAAACTGGACATGAGCCAACAGTGTGTGCTCACAGCCCAGAAAACCTTATGTACCTTTTGCTGCATAAACAGAAGCATGTCCAGCAGGTCAGGGGAGCTGGTTCTACTTCACTGTTGTGAGACTCCACCTGGAGTGATGCACCCAGCTCTGAAGTCCCTAAACCAAGAAAGACACAGACCTTTTAGAACAGATCCAGAGGAGGGCTGCAAAAATGATCAGAGGGCAGGAACATTTTACCTTCTTGGGAAGACTGAGAGAGTTGGGGTTTTTTGACCTGGAGAAGAGAAGGCTCTGGGGAGACCTTATAGCACTTATCCATATCTCAGGGAAACTCATAAGAAAGGTGGAGAAAGACTTTTGACCAAGGCTAATGGGACAATGGTTTCAAACAAACAAACAAACAGAAAGGCAGATTTATATTATATTTTAATCTGAAAAAGAGTACTTTTATATAAGAGAGAAGGAAGAAAGGTGAGGGTGGTGAGTCACAGGGAGAGGTTGCCCAGATAAGTTGTGGATGCTGGAAGTATTCAAAGTAAGGTTGGAGCAGCTTTAACCAACCTGATTTAGTGAAAGCTGTCCCTGCCAATACAAATCATTGTATTATTCTATGAAAGAACTGAAAAATCATAAGAGGCAAATTCTAGAGCAATTCTGGGAATAAATTACTAAACACTAAATAAAAACCAAGAATAAAGTTGTTGACAATAAAAATAGAAAACTATTTTCAAAATCTCTTAAGCTTTTGGAAAAAATGTGCCAGGTCTTACCTGAATTAAAACTAGAGACACAATGAGAGTCAGCTTAAGCAGAAGTTCATTTAGATGTAGGCCCATGAAATTGGAGGTTTAGCTGGTGTCTTTTTTTTTACTGACATAATTAAAGACAATTCTCAGTCTTATTAAAAGAACCCCAGTATTTTACATGTATGTGCATTTGTACACATGTGGATGTATGTATATCTGAATATAATTCAGGACAGGAAGACAAAGGGCAAATGGAATCCAAACTGTATTTTTTTCAAAATCTAAAATTCTATGTCTTACCAGTTTTTGCTTGCAACCAAAGCAGTCCATAATCTATTCCTTCTGGAACCTGCTTTCATATGTCTCTAACTAAAACAAATCCGTATTTTAAAACAGAAAGAGATAAAAAAAGATTGGAAGAAAATATTGGAAGAACTTATAAAATTGAACAGATATGAAAATAACAAAACACAAACTTCTGTAATTAGTTGAGTGTTATAAAATGATATAAACATATAGTATGGCTTTCTTATTTTCCATAAAGAAATTGGAATGTGGCAAAGCACAGGAACATGTAAAACTTACTATTTTAATCCAGACTGCAGGAATCATGAAATCTTTGGGTTGATGTTGTAATGGCTTAACCTCAGCCTGGAACAAAGCCCTATAGAGCTGTTTGCTCACTGTCCTCTTGCAAGATGAGAGAGAGAATCTGAAGAGTGAAAACAAACTTACGGATTGAGATAAAGACTGTTTAATAGGCAAAGTAAAAGTTGTGCACACAAAAAAGCCAACAAGGAATTCATTCATCCCTTCCCATGGACAAGCAGATGTTCAGCCATCTGCAGGAAAGCAGGGCTCCATCACTTGTGACAGTGACTTGGGAAGACAAATGCCACCACCACAAATGTCATGCTCCCCCTCCTAATTCTCCCCACAGCTTTATATACTGAGAATGACACTACATGGAATTTCACTTTGGTCAGATGGATTCAGTTGTCCCAGCTTTGTCCCTTCCAAGTATTTCTGCAGCCCCAGTAACATCATTGGTGTGACGGGGTGAAGAGCAGAAAAGGCTTTGGCTCTGTGTGAGTCCCACTCCGCAGTGACAAAAAAATCGGAGTTATCAATGTTGTTTTCAGCACAAATCCATGGCATTGCCCATACCAGCTATGGCAAAGAAATTTAACTCTACTCCAGCCCAAATCAGCACGTATGATAAGAATGTACATGCTACATTTGTTGTTCCATCAAGTTCAAGAAGATGAAAAGTATATTGTATTATAAAGGATGTACTTCAGAAGCAAGTATTGTTTTCAAATCAAATTGGAAGACTCAGGTAAATAGATTGTTGTTTTTATCCTTTTTTTTCTACAAGTATAGACTGAATTCATAATACAAGCAAAAAAATAAAGGCAATGCAAGCCTATTAACTGTCATAAGAACTCTTTCAATGCATATAAGAGGGACATTTTGTGATCTTTGGAAATTCATTTGAATTCTGTGGATGAAATCCTGGCCTCATTCATTGAGGTCAAATTACTGTTGAGTTTAGGATTTCTTTTTCAGAGACCAACTTCATCTGCAGGCTGGAGATAAAATTAATGCTACACATTACTAATTTATTCAATTTATGAAAGCTGGTAGTAACTGTTCACACCAGGTATAGCATGCAGTTGCAAAAATTAACATTTCTAATTAATGTGTCAGAGTCCTGAGTTTTCTCCTCTTTCCCCTCTGGGGTTTGACTGTGCTCAAGGCCAGCTCTGATCTGGTGCAGCTGTGGAAATGAGGGTTGGAGTGCTGGGAAAACAGCTTGGATGGAAAAGACTGTGGGAAGCCATTCCTCTCCTCTTGGCACAAGAAATGTTTTTAGGCCAAGATGCTTATCCTTGTCTTTGCCAGAGCTATATTACAGTTTTGCCTGTGCCTGCGGTCACCTGTGTATCTTGCTGTTCCTGACTTGTGCACTTGACTTCCTTGGCTTTCCACCTTGGTCTTGCAGCTGCCTTGTGGCTATAAGTTAGCCTGATGATCTGAACTGTCCACTGAAAAAAAAAACACTGAAGCTGCTCTCTTCCCTTGAGTACCATGGGATTATGTCCTTTATCTTTGGGGTGCGGCCCCTGCTGCTCTGCTATCTCTCCACAAGTGGCTTTCCCTCTGCCCTAGACTATCCGGTTCCTGCTCCCTTCCAACTCTGCATGCAGAGAAGTGACAGCACGTACCATGGCCTGCTCATCCACACCTCTGAAAATAAGCACATATTCGACATGTGTGATCATAAATGAAGAAAAGAAAACAACTTATTAAATAAATGATGAATCCCTATGTAGTGGGTTTGGTGCTTAACATCTATGCCTTATCTAAAAACCAAGCTATGTCTAATCACGATATGCTAACATTGATACCTTAGTGTGTTTTGCTTTGAATGCACTGAAAGATAAAGCTTAAACCAACCCTTAAATGCAGAGAGACATAAACTTAGTGAACACTTGTGACTCAACCTTGCTTGTTTTTACAAAATGTCATTAGTTTCATAACTACAGTGGGAAAGAGGTACATCCACTTAACTTCAATAAACTAAACTCCTGTTTTTTCGAAGAAACCTTGCTCACCCACAATGCACCAAACAATTTTGTGATTGTAAGCAATCTTTATTTTGTGTAATTTGTTTAGTGAATACAATGAAGAGCAAGACTACAAGAGCTGAAGAGAATTTAACACTTTGAAATATTAGCAAAATTATTTATCAATGTGTTTTCTATGCATGGAGATGGAAATAAAAGAAATTGCCAAGATGTATCAGAATAGAAAGGAAAAGAGAAACAACTTTGCTAGTGTTTCCTATGAATTTTCAGAAACTTCTTCATTTAGACTCCATTCACTTGGAATTCTAGAGCTTTGTGATTCAAACAAGAGTTGCAGTGTCAGTGTAGTATAAGATATATCCATGTTGTTAAGAGTACCAGATCTTGTAACATCCACCCAAGGTTTTCTGCTATATTGTATTCTTTGGGGACCAAACAGCTGGAAGCATATTTTCCAGAAATACCCAATGGAGATACAATTCTGCAGTGATTGATCTGGTAATAGATAACCTTTAAGAAGTAATGAAATTCAGGAGTAATATTGCATACATACAGGTGGAACCCAAACTGTCACCAGAAGAGAGTAAGGTAGTTGAAAAAAAATGCACCCATTCATCATGTAGGCCACATGGGCAGATGATCTCTCTCTTCCTCATAATAACAAAGTCCTTTGTGTATGAACTGGAACTCAGACATCTTCCTTTGAAATTTACCAGTCAAAAGAAGACTAAGACATCAAAATTTTTCGTTAAAATCGATCACCAATTTATATTTCTGCTTTATTTCAGATGTCCAAGTGTACTGCAGCCCAAAGGAAGAATGTTTTGAAGATCCTTCTGTTAGCAATATCAGCAAGTAGGCATTTAAGTGTATTAAGTAACTTATTCTTTTCTCTAGTGATAGGAATCTTACCAGATCAAACCAGATTATTGAAATTCTGTATATCTCTTGAAGTAGTGACTACAACAGGAAATACAGCCAATATTCATTCTTGCTAGCTCTTATGTGAACATGCTAGCTGTGGCATAACTTGATCTCAATTAAAATCCATTATTTGTATTTCATATTACCTAGAAAGTTTGCAACAGAGTGGAGTTCAATTAGTAATACATTACAGATATTAAGATAATTTTTTTGGCACAATCCTTACCAGTTAAACTTCATGAAGGATAATATTATGCATCTCCTAAGGTAGAATCTTTGTACCATCCCTCACTCAGTCACTGCCCTGAAGACACAGCAGCAGCTGCCAACCACAAGCTTCCTGCAAAATATGTCAAAGAATCTATTTAATAAATTCATTATCTCACTGCAAAGGGACAGGATTTTAATGGCATAATTAAAAGGTTCCATGTTTATTCCAAGTACCTGGAATTTGTATCTCATTTAATAATGATCAAAACACAAGAAACTAAGGGTGCTTTTATTTAACAGAAAAAAAGACAGTGTATTGATAATTTAAACAAAAAACCTGAGTGAAATTCCATTATTTTTCTTTTTTTTTGTTTGCTTGGTTTTAATTATCAAATTGTTTTGCAGGTTTTGACACGAATTATTGCAGGTGAAAATTGCCAGAATGTTAGCGTACACTAGATTTCAGCTGAGTTATTTATGCTCTAATGTCACACATTCAACTGATTTAAGGTATTTTGCAATTAGCTAACATGGGTTTTTCTTCTGACCCTACCAACAATAATCATTCTAGATACTGAGCTCCTTCTGAAGATCCAGGATTTCCTTGGTCATTTCTGCTTTAGATCTCAGATTTTCTGGGAGAATATGACATTTTATGAGGGTCAGTTCTGTGTGGATTTTTTATAGTTGCATGCACTAACCAGCTATGTCTCTTACCTGAAATACCTGAAATACAGAAACATGTAACATTTTTTTCTTGCTTTGCAGACAAAATTCTCAATTCTCAGTTAGATTTTTATTTTGTAACCTGGAAATTATTTTTGTCTCTGTATATCTTAGGTGAACCACTTTCCCAAGTATTACAACCAATCATATAAAATGGGAGTGTTTATGGAGAAAAACACTTATTAGCAGTCAGAGGAGCTGCAATGACTGAGCTTCTTACAGGAAACAAACCTGCAGAGTTTTGGTTTTGTGCTATTTGCAGCAGGTTGGACTGGAAATGATAAGCTGATGAACAAAGTGATTTTTTGTTAGTTTTTGTTCTTCAATTCCATTTATTTAAGTGATGTTACAACATCAATCCTACAATAGCTGGCTGTTCCACCTTCAAGGGTTTCTCTCTGCTAAACTGTCAGTCAAGCTTATAAACCTTTTTCACTGAAACTGTCATCTCATGGCTTAAACACAAGAGATGCCAGTCCTATTACAAATGAGAAGGAATTTTTCTTTTAATTTCAATGAAAAGAGTAGGACTTTTTAAAATCTTAGTGTTTCTACACTTTACAGAACTCTAATTTCCATGCCTCATATTCAGCTTAGCTGATGATTTCTCTATTGACAATTCATAGAGACATGCTGGGTGGATGATGAGGGATTTTTGTGAGCTGAACAAGTAACGAGAAAATATTCTGGCAAAAAGTCAAGTGCTTCATAATCCATTAGAGAAGATAGAAAAATGTTTCTGTCAGTTTCACATGCTGTGCAATACATATCATGCAGGTTTCAACATTATTATTTCTCATTCAGAAATTTGAAAATCGAGGTACAGAGCACACCCTTCCCATTCCCCAGTTATACAAAATTTAATTCTGTAAAATTATTTAAATGGCACTTCATGTTGTGGAGAAAAAAATGTTCCAATTAAGTAATTGTCAGAGTGTCATGAAGTTATATCTACAGAGGCTGTTTTTACTAAATGAATTTCCAGAATAATACTGTAAGTATCATCCAAACTATTTGAATGTTAGAAGAATGTTTTTATATGAAAATGACTACATGAAAGCTTTAATATAAATAAGCATATTTTAAGCCATGCAGAGGAATGCATACACCATGAGAAAAGAGAAATTCTTGTTATTGGGTTTATTAATCCATGTAAGAATGAGGTCAAATTCTGTCATTCACCTCATTCCATACGTACAGCAATAAGCTTCATTCTCATAGGTAATATATAAAGGCTTATCAAACGAGGTGTGTCATGCTGATAAAAAGGACCAATACTTGTACAAGAACTATGTTGTTTTTCATATTACATTAAAGCCGTGACCCACTATAAGCAAAGCATCCATACCACAAATACTCCCAGAGGAGGGAGTAACTTCTCAAACTGCAAATATTACCAGTGCTGAAGTCATAGATGTTGCAGCAATTATATCTTAGCAAGCAGATAGGGGTTTTGCGCAGTAGTGGACAGATCTTCTCCCTCTCTGTCAGGTTTTGTGATTTCTAATCTGAGGAGGTGTAACAGATTTCAACCAGGGATCACAACTGAATATACTTGTGAAAGATAAGCTCACATAATAAATTTAATATAAAACATGTAGACCTTAGTTTAATTACTGAACCAAAATTATTTTTCTTGGAAAGTATAACCACTAAAAGCTACCAATAAATATTAAACCCTACTAGGAAGCCCCTACATGCATGTTTAAAAATGGCAACCAAGCATGAAAAGAGCTACCTGGCCCTTTATATTTTCCACTTTTCATTTATGACACAATCTTGTGTTAAATATTTTATGCCATTTAAAAAAAATATTCTTCCTACAAAAATATATACTCTGTTGTTTGCCCAAAAACTTTTGTTAACATATCCTGTACATTATTGAAGTATGCTCTTAGTACTTCAGAAAGAAGTTGTTTTGCTGGAAACAAAATATATGACTTGAGGAGTTCCACAAATACTGTAAAATTTCATGCAGTTTAAATCTGTCACAACAAATTTCTATAAAAGGCTGGGTTTTTTGATGTGCACTTAAATTTTTATCATAAATTGAGTGATGGGTACATGAAAAGGAGTATAACAGTCTAGAGTTCTTTCCAATGCCTGACAAAAAAATTCAAGTAAAATGAAATGTACAGATAGCATACATGGCTAATGGAGAAAATAAATCTTTGAAGATCTGCAGTGCTATAGACGTTTTTTAATTTTGCTGCATTTTTTTGGTTTTGTTTAAAACTAACATTTGTGCTATGAAGAGATGATCCATGGAGGATAAGAATATTCTTATTCAAGGTCTCAAAATTGTACTCCAGAAATAGTATTTCATAAATGGGTCTTCCATTAACCTTTGCAAAACACATGTACCATGACTTTTAAGATCTGGGACTTCATGCAGACTGACTTCATGCTGCCCATGAACACATGGTTCAATGGAGATGCATTTCATTATCAGTGGCTATTATTTTCTGCCTTGGTAACAGTTTGAAATTAGAATATTTCTCAACAAGAGCAAGTAATTCTCTGTTCTGTCAAGAATCTTCTCTAAAGAGTGTAAGAAACGATTATTACCAATATTACTGCCTCTCCTTCTGCATTCTTCACTACAAGGAAAGTTACATCTGTGTTTTTTCCCAAAATACCAGTATTTACTAATAGATGAATACATTGCTAGCAGGGTAAATAGTACTAGCTGACTCTAAAGGTAGTATTTTTTTTTCTGCAGATTTTTTGTTTGTACCTTTTTTTCTAGAATGCCTTGTTAACCTCCAGTTGAGGTATTTGTCAGCTAAAGGAACAACAAGAAGATTTTGTGTGATTTTCATGGTTCAGATACAGAGAAAAACCAGGATTTAATTAGTTTGGTGTGAGAAAGAGAAAAGGAGGTGTTATTCAGATATGAGCCCAAGCTCCGTGTCAAACTAGTACTTAACCTTTGCTGCTCGTCAGATGAGGTGGAGTGTCCAGGAAAATAAGATGGGTTCATGTGGCCTGCTTGCTTGCTTGCTACAGAGAGAGAATAATGTATGTAAATATTCTAGGGCAGATAATGACAGCAGGAAAAAGAAAGAGAATGCATGGTGGAAGTGCTAAGGCTAGAGTACATCCAGACTGTTCAATCACAGACCTCTTAGCACATAACATGGACCTCATTTATGCTCACTTACTGCTTCCTACCAACAAAACAAATGGTGGCAGCAAGTATGTGGCTAGAACCAGCTGTAGACATACTGGAACTAAATAAGCAAAATGCATGGGAGGGGACCAGGGAAGAAGAGAAGTCAATGTCCAAGTAACAGAAATCACATCACCTCAGCTGCAGCTGGAAAAGTAGAATATTGAAGTAACCAATTCTCTGGAAAGTGAAAATCTGTTTTGTTTTAAAATAAAAATAAAAATAAATCGTTGTAAATGACTCTTTAGGAAGATTTGAATGGAATACCAAGGCTACTGGAGCTGTCCACAGAATCTTGGTAACTGAATTAGTTTAGCCAAATTTAGGTAAAAATACTTTTGTTTTGGTGTTTAGGATTGATTTGCTTGGAAGTACTACCAATGGTGTTGGCCTCTTTCCCTGAGATTCTCTCAAGCCTTAGTTATTTTATTTGAAAACAGTGAGAAAGCCACATTCTCCTGTCACTTATAAAATTATCAAGAATTGAATCAAAGATATACAATTTCGCCTGTACTTGGCACTGGTTAAGCTGCACTTTGTGCAATATCCAATTCTGGGTCCCCAGTTTAGGAAGGACACATCCAGAGGAGGGCAACAAGACTGATGAAGGTCTTGGGGCATAGTCACTGTGAAGAATGGCTGAGGGAGCTGAGGTTGTTTAGCCTGGAATAAAGGAGGTTCAAGGGAGATCTTACCACTCTCTAGAACTGCCTGTAAGGTGGTTGCAGCCAGATGGGGGCCAATCTCTTCTTCCAGGCAACCACTGACAGAAAGGACACAGTCTTAAGCTGCACCAGGTGTAGTTTAGGTTGGAAATTATGAAAAAATTCTTCACTGAAAGAGTGATTGGGCACTGAAATTGACTGCCCAGGGAGATGGTGGAGTGTTTAAAAAAAAATCTGGATGTGGCACTCAGTGCCATGGTTTACTCGGTAAGGTGGTGTTAGGTCGTTGACTTGATGATCTCAAAGGTATTTTCAAACCTATTTAATTCTGTGATTCTGTGATCCTGATATCATCATTTTATTGTTACGATGTTCTGTCATTTTGAAGATCAGTGGAACAGTCTGAATAGAAAGAAAAAGTGACTGTTGATGTGGAAAGATGAGTAGAAGGAGCAATTAAGGATCAGACAGTCTAGTAGAAAAAACTGTTTGTGATAGAGGAAGAGCACTGGAAATACCTCTTCAGTCTTGAAGATATGGGAAGGGGAAGAGGAGCTGTTAGAATCATTGTTAGGGAAGAGGAGGAATGAACTGCACACAAGGACTCAAAGTTGAAGAAAAACATTTTGGGAAAGGAAGACATAAAAATGTTTCTAAGAAGCCAGGTTGATGTAGGCTATAGAAGAGGAAAAATACAAGAAATATTGTCAGGAAAATAAACATGTCAAAGAAGAAGAAGAAAAGAAGAAGAAGAAGAAGAAGAAGAAGAAGAAGAAGAAGAAGAAGAAGAAGAAGAAGAAGAAGAAGAAGGAGAAGAAGAAGAAGGAGGAGGAGGAGAAGAAGAAGAAGAAGAAGAAGCAAAGAAACATGGCTAGCGTCACTCATGTGGTGTTTTGTGCTGTTTTTTTCTCAGCTGGGGATTTCTGTAATATTGGCTCAGACAGGTACCAGGACACTCCTTGGAACTGAGTTTGTTCATTGTGAGTAAAATGTTTGGAGCCTTGAGCAGGGAAAGAAGAGAAGGAGATCCTCCTCAGAGGAGCATCGAGTACCTTCGGAGATAACTGGAGAGCCAGCCTGGAACGCACTGAGTTTGTTACAGTTTGGAAAGTTGTCTAAACTGCATCTGGAAACAAAGGCATAGAGGTCAGGATTAGCCATAAGCTCTTCTCTATTTCTGTTCAGTCTGATCTAATTTGAACTTTTCCTAGTTAAAAACTTAACTACTTTTCTATACTAAAAGCTTATTCTTCTGAGTTCAACTTTTCTAGTCTTCATTGGGGGCTTACTACAGGGTATCTACATCAAAGTTTTGGTGACTCAGGTTGTACTACCTTTTTAAAAGACACTGAATTTACAGGATTGAAAAATAAATGTCTGGGGAAAAAGAGGAGATAGGTTGAAATAGAAAAGAAAAAATAGAGAATATTTTTTCTGCTAAGCTGTGATCTCACCTGGATACTCTGCTTTAGATTGTACATTGAATTTAAATAGCATGGATACATATGCACAATGACTTTGATTAAGACCTCAACTGGATTATTCTGGACTTAAAATATTTTAACTTATTCTCACCTGTTACTCTGCCGAATTGATGGGAACACGCTTTTCTTTTATGTGATCTATTAAATCTCATTGTTTAAGAGAAAGTTGTTCACTGTACACTAGGGTTTGGTCCCCTGGGTCATCGGTCAGCAGTGTGCATTACTGACACAGCAGTAGATAGCTATATGTCACAGTGCCATCTCAGATTTTTACCTCTCCTTATTCTTAGAGTTATTGTTGTAAAACTTCAGATAATTTTTTTTGTGATGGTTTGCTTTTAAAAAATAATGGCTATTAGAACAGAGAAACATTCATCCTAATGTGTTTCCTCTGTTCATATATTTTTTCTATCGAATGTAGCACAAGGTAAAATAATACTTTTCTAACTATGGATTTATGAGCAAAATCTTTGCAATATTTATTGAAATCATGAGAATAAATTTCTTTGGGGACTGATGGTATAATATTTCCCAGAACGTAGGTGCACTGCATGTCTTTGATGCATGGCTTTTCTAGAATACTCCCAGCCATTTCTTCAAACTGCTTAAATGCAAGCCATTAAGGTACCATTACATGCACAGACATTTCTGAAAAACTTTCACTTAGTTACTGTTGCTAGGTAAATCACTCCCTTGACATCCATGTATTTAGATATGTTTCTTACTTCCTTTGTCTTAGATCTGACACAGTGACATGAATTTGGGCGTGGTGGTAAGGAGAGATGTATGCAGCCAAAGCAACTGCTGAACTGTGGAAATAAAAGAAATAAAGTATCTTTTAGGTACTTAAAATATGTTTTAATTATATCTGGAACGGAACTCATACATTGGATGGAAATTTATCAAGCCAAGAATAAAGAATAGCAGAAAGATATTTAAGCATAGGTCAGCTTTGACAGTACCCAACCGTTGGTAAATTAAACTTGCCAGACTGAAACTATCTTTAGGATTTTCTCTCCTATTGTATTTCTATCAGTAGTTAGCTGTGTTTTATGTACCTAGATTCTTGCATATCTGTATTTAGATCAGTTTTGGATGATGTAAAAAATTCAACAAATTACTTGTCCATGTCCTGAACATGAAAGCTTCAGTTTCAAAACTGAGACATGACCATTGATTGCTGGCTTTTAGGATTTGTTAGACAAATGCATAAGCTAGGCTAAAGAACAAAAAAAAACCCCAATTTTTAAAAGAAAATCTATGGGTGGTGAACATGGGAAAGGAAAACTCTTCTTCATAAAAGGAAAAATAGACTGAATTTAGCTTTAATATTCTATAACAGTGTTCTAGACATTATCCTCAGAGTCTTGGAATTGAACAGGCTTCAGTAGCCCAGTGGATCTAATATTTCTAATATCCTTCTGCAGAAGGACAAAATCTACCAGTTGCAAATGTTCAATAGACTTTCAGTGGTACTGATGATGTTTCTAATGGATGTTACCACTCACTGGGTGCAAGATGTGTCCCATGGCTTTTATAGAAATTTCTCAACTAACTATCTTCTAACAGTACATGAAAACCTTAGGATTTGGCTCTTAGTAATACAATTGTTATATAAACCATAATGGAAAAAATATTTTCTGGAACTAACAGATAAAACAAAGATAAAGTTCTAGACCAGCTTATCAATTAAATATAATTTTGTGAATGCGTGACAAGGCAGTTCATGTGATGTAGCTCTTCTTTCCTCAAAGTCTTTCTAGATTTTATCTTTATTTGAGCAACTTCTTTGTATTTTGTAAGCCAAAAATATTTAATTTAGAAGCCAGACTACGTACTGAGATACTTGTGATGTTTGATTTGCAGAATCATAAATGTTACAAGTCAATAGTATCTTTTATGTCACTGAGTCACTAACCAATAATACCCCACAGTGCAAGAAGGCTCAGAGGAGGTTGGTGAGAATGCCCAGGAAGCTCAGGGGGTACTGCAGGGTGTGACTGCCCACAGCCCTTGCTCAGAAGCTGTCTGTATCTCAACACAGTGGGGACCAGTGTAAGTTTTAGATAAACAACTGTTAACAGCTCAGTACATCAACCTGTGATATAAATGTTTCTCCCCCAAGTTCCTTAAATAACCATGAATGTCTCCCTGTGTTAGCCAGACCAGGATGAGGAAAATGAATATGTGGCCCAGCCCAACTCAGAGGGTGAAAGCTAAACCATTAACAAAGATATTTCAAAGAGAACAATGAGCATGAGCTGTTTTTAACCCATGTCCTCCTTCCCAGCATCTGTGGACGCTCAGAATCGTGATGGTGAGTATATTGCAGAACCTGATTGGGACCTCACTGGTGTTGTGGTTGAACCCTGTACTGCAGTTGGGGCTGTTTGTAAGAGTAGTTCTCATTTGTATTATTTTTTTCAATATATTTTGTATCACTCTGCTAAATAAGAAATTCCAATTGACATCAACTATCTCCAAGCAAGTAAATGTGTTGTCAAACATTGCATCTTCCACTCAGAGAATGTCAAAAAAGAACCTGGTCAAAAAGGATGAGAATCTGGCACTCTGATTTTCTTATTAAGCATTTGATTTCTCTCTGTTAATGTTCCATTTGCAAAAATTTGAACTATTTATATCAGTAAATAATAATTAATAATAACTATTTTTAATAGTAACTATTTTTATGCACATACACATATATGTGCCAAATTACTAAAACTGTGACTTAGAAATGTTAATTTAGAAACTCCTATATTTCAGTAGGTTTCTTCATGATTTCTCTAGATGACTTTTTTAGGGAATGAAAGTACTACTCTCAGAATTAATTTTTTCTGCTTTCTCAGTGTCTACATCTTTCTTTGCAAGCTTCCCACTTACAACAAAAAAAATTAAGTAAGTTTTCAATATTCAATGTCACCTGAATCATTACTTTGTCTTCTTCAGGTTTAATTTCTCTGATAGAGTAATATTGCAGTTTGGGGGATATCAATTTTTTTTCAGGCCTTACTGATTAAAGACATTATACCCTGTCCAATCTGAATCTTTTAATTTAGAGTATTTATTCCTTGTCAG